>CM034706.1:62109851-62136809 GCA_020142125.1 Phrynosoma platyrhinos | reverse complement strand
TAGCCTACACGCCAGTTGAGAGAAAGTTTCCTCTGGTCTTTTCTTTATCTTTTGAAAATCCCTTCTGTGGTGTTCTGGAGTTAATCCAAATCTTTGTTTCACCATCTCTTTGAATAACTCATAGTTTTGAGCTTCCTCTGCTCTCATCTCAGCATAGATTTCTGTTAGACCACCACAAATATGGGTTCTTATATAACTCATCCTTTCTTCTTTTATTTTTAATTCTTCACAAGTTCTCTCAAAATTGGTGAAGAAGGAATCAATATTGTCCCCTTTATAATATCTGGGGAGTCTCTTCATATCAATCTGAGGTGTTCTATTTACCTCAGCCACCATCTGGGTTTGAAGAATTCCCTGTTCTAGACTTCTCATCCTAAGTTGGAAATCCATTTCAGCTTGTCTTACCCTCAATCTTTCTATTTCAATTTGTTGCTCCTTTTCAATTTCTTTTTCCCTCAGAAGCCTCTCATATTCCTTTTCTTTTAAAAGCCTCTTATTTTCCTTTTCAATTCTAGCCATTTCTATTCTTTCTTTTATTTTCCAAATCTCCAAACTTTCTTGAGTTCAGAAAGGGAAGTGTCAAGACTAGCCACCATTTCTTCTCTAACCTCCTCTCCTTCTACCAATTCGGCCAGTGCTGGGATTTTAACTTTTTTAGGAGGCATGGTAATAGTATTTCCCTACAATTACCCACAACTTTTACCTCAGGAAATACTTCTAAAATGTCAGTTCCTCAACTGAACTTAAAAACAAGACCTGTATCTTGAAGCCAGAGTAGTGATTCCTTACTTTACCACAACTTATACCTCAGGAATCACTAAGTGTGTTTTTACTCTTATCACTAGTCTCCTACCAATACCTCAGCACATTTACCTGAGAGACTAGTTAATTTCTAGCGTGGTCAGTTTCCAAGTAATCTCTACAAATACCCTTGTGTAAATACCTCAGAGATCACTTTACTGAAACTGATGCCTAGATTTCAAAAGGTCGTTTTTTTTTTAACCTTTTCACTTTAGACCAACTATTGGGTATCTGGTATCTTGCACTCAGACCCTTTCAGTTCAAACACACTTTTGGCTATCGGATTTGTCAAATCCTGACTCTAAAACACTATTAGCCACTGGACCTTTTCATATGCCAGCACTGCCGCCAAACTTATGTGGCGCACACTACTGCCACCTTTCTCCTTTTACACTTTAATTCTAGCTGGCAGTCTTGTGGGAACTTTTTATCCCCACCCTTGCCACCTAATGAAGTGTAAGGGACCCACACTGTTTTTTGTATGATGTCCCCCTCCAAATCCTCCAAATATTAGTAGCGTGTTTTGTGACTAAAACATAGGCCAAGTGATGTTGGAACAAGAAGGAAAGTTTATTTTAAATCAGCATGTAATAAATTGTAACTTACTTCAGAGCTTGCTACTATAGTCTTTCTTGATTACAAAATTATAACATTTGTTTGTAATTCATTCACAGTACCTCAGCCACATTGGCTAGCACTATCTATATGGAGAGAACACCACAGCAACTCTCTTCTTTAGAGCTCTGTGAGTGTTCCGAGTCTTTCCTTTCTAGACTCCACCTCCCCAAAATACAGTTCCCTCAGGAACACTCTAAAACACAGCCTCTCTCTGGCTTAACTTTCTCAACACTCTGCTCCTCTCAACACTATCCCTAACTAACCACCAACTATCAGCCTGGCTTTTTAAATGCTCCCTGCTGGAATCCCACTGGCTGGCTCTCAGCTGCCTCCTGATTGGCCAGCTGGACATTCTATTCACCACACTGCATCACAATATTAAATGGAGGTGCTTCAAAAACCTGTATTTTTCTAAAAAAAAAAAGGTTTAAGATTTGAAATGCAAAAAGATAAAGAAAAATGAGGAAAGAAAAAAAGAAAACGAGAAAAGAGTATACATATTATATAGCAATGGGGCTGGCCAATAGAGGAGGCAGTGTGGCATAGTAATTTGAATGCTGGACTATGACTCTGAAGACCAGGGTTCAATTTCAGCCATAAAATCTACCGGGTGACCTAGGGAAAGTCACATGCTCTCAGCCTCAGGCGAAGGCCATGGCAAACCTCCTCTGAACAAATCTTGCCAAGAAAACTTTGTGATAGGTTCGCCTTAGGGTCACCATAAGTCAGAAACAATTTGAATGCACACAACAAAAACAAAAACTGATAAATACATTCATATAAACTAACCAGATGTCAAAACAGCCCCAAACTGATGGAAAGTAGTTTCTGCAAGTGCACAGATAAAGCAGTAAGATACTCTGACCATTGAACCATGGAGAATATTTATCTTGCCAGTCTTGGAGATTAAGTATTTTTGCCCCAATAAGGACACAGGGAAACCAACCACATTGACCAACAGTTTAGTTCTATATTAAAGAAATATAATTTAAAAGTTTACAGGCACCTACAAATATCAAATATTTCTTCCCAATTCAAAATTAAAATGGTGCAATACATCCATCTAATCAAGTCACACACTCTGCCTCAGAAACCCCTGTGATAGCCCTGTAAGTCAGAAATTACTTGAAGGCACCAAATACAGTTGGCCCTCTGTTTTCGCAGGGGATCCGTTCTGGATTCCCCCCCCCCATGAAAACAGATTTGCAAATATTCATTCCCCATAGGCTTGAATGGGGTAAGGCCCACCTATTTAAATGGAGGTCACCCCTCCGTAAATAGGCAAAACCGCAGACTTCAAGTCTGTGAGAACGGAGAGGCAACTGTGACAACAAGAAATCTGAACTGGCCATTTCCCAACCTAAAGAGACAGATAGCGGTGTCCAACACACTCTAAATATCCCTTTTGCAAGGCCAAACATCAGTTTAAATCTAGTGAAACTTTAGATACTAAAGCTGTGGCCATTTTCTTTTGATTAAAGAGGTTAGTTCAACCCTTCATGTCACATTTGAAAAAAATGTATTCTGATATGCCCTCTCTTTAAGAAAGCTATACTGTTAAAAAGAAAGGAAGGAAGGGGGAAAAAAAGAATGAAAGAAAGATACTCTGCCTTTCTCAAGGCCTAAGCAGACTGCCAGAAATAGTGCACATTAAATTGAGGCACTGCCCTGGCTCAGTGCTAGGGAATCATGGGAACTGTATTTTTTTCTGGGACATTGAGCCTTCTCTGTGAGAGAGCTCTGGTGCCACAATAAATTACAGTTCCCATGATTCCCTAATACTGAGCCAGGGCAGTGCCTCAATTTAATGTGCACTATTTCTGGCAGTCTGCTTAGGCCCTCAGTTGCACCCTCCCTCCCTCTCTCTGCATCCTGCAATTCATGTTCTCTCCTCTCTGTACAATTACAGGTCTCTCTTGCTTTTGAACTTTCCTCTCCATAACACTCTTTTTTGTTTCTAAATGTGTTTTTGGATTCTGTTCTCAATCTGCACCAAATCTCCTACTTTCTGTTCCACAACAGCTCCATTTGTAACTCTCCTTCTATATTCAGTGCCACTTCCCTCTCTCTGTCTCTTCAGACACAGACACTTTTACTTTATTCCTTAGCCTTTTTGCACTTTGTCCCTACTTATTCACACTGCAAAAAAGGTCATTTTTCCAAGTTCTACTACAAAACCCCTTTTCATTCCAATTTCTTGGGGGAAATGACAATCAAGAAGAGGATGAGCATAGTTCTGTAGCTGGAAATGGTTTCTGGCTTCAGTAACCAAGATGAGTAATGCCACCAGCATCAGCAATGTCATCCACTCTTTAACAAGGCCACTAGCTCATCCATGGAGTTTCAGAATCAACCTGTCCAACTGAAGTGAAGTTGATACATCAGTATCTCAAAGCCCAGGTTAGATTTATTCACAAGGCAAGTATACTACAGAGCCAGGGTAGTGTAGTGTTCTGAGTGCTGGACTAGGACTACAGAAGCCCAGGGTTTAAACCCCTCTCATCCATAGTAACCCACTGAGTGACCTTGGGCAAATCTCTGAACCTTAGAGAAAGGCAATGGAAAACCTCATTTGATTAAGTCTTGTCAAGAAAACTCTATAATAATGTCATCATTAGCTGGTTATGTGACTAGGGCCTCGGCAGACGACTAATAGGGTCGTCTTCGAGGCCTGGAAGAGGAGGGGCAGCCACACGAGTGGTGCCCCTTCCTCCTCCCGAGGTTGCCCTCGGAGCTGCCGGCCGTCCACACGGCCGGCGCTCCCAGGGCAACCTCCCGCCGCAGCGAACGCACGCGCTGCGGCGGAAAAGTCAGGTAAAGTGTGCCCTATGCATTTAGGGTGCACTTTCCCTGTCTTCCGAAAGGAGCGCTATTTTTGCGCTCCTTTCAGGGACGCCGTCGGTGTGCCCTGGTGTGCTTCCCCCCTTAAAGATATACAACAACAACAACAACGTAAGCTATAGCTTCAGGTCTCCAGTACCTAAAGAGAGATAAAATATAATTTTTACAATTCAAGTATTACATTCTTTTCTTCTCTTTCTTTCTTTCGTTCTTTGTTTCTTGGGACCTCTTAAACTTAAACTGGGGCTCAACCAAATCTGCACTGACATTATGAAGGGGGGTGGAGTGGAGAATGCACCATAAGAGTTTATCACACGGGGGAAATTGGGAGTTTAAACAATGATTAACCTGTGAAAATCACACAATGGACATTAAAATGTACTTAAAACGACATTAATGCAAGTGCCATTATCCCGTGAAGAACCAGAGAATGACCAGGCAAGAAACAGCAAAAAGTCATTCATGGGAAAATTATGTGAATGAGTTACTGTTGTTTCTTGTCTGGTTCTTCACAGGATAATGGCACTTAAACCACGTTTCATCTCAAGATTGTATGAAAACCATTTACACAATAGTGTGAAAGTGCAAGTTAATCAAGGATTCTGCACAGGATAACAGCACTTTGCACATTGATGTCATGTGAAAACCATTTGCACAATTGCAGGTTAACCACAGGTTAATCACCATTTATGCTCCCAATTTTCCTCTTTGTGATAAACTCCATAATATGCTAACCAAATGTAGGATAACCATCAGCAAAGGGGAAACTCCCAAAATTACAATGCAAAAACACATACCTTTTTTGAATTGCAAATGGACATTAAATTTCCTTGACTTTGAAAATCTTCCAGTGACCGCATGGCCAAAGGGGGATGTGCCAGCCTGCAGACAGCCCTCCCTACCATCTGAAATAAGACCAGAAACAGAAAATGCAGGCCTATGACTAACATCTTCATTTTTTTGGTCCTGTTTGCCTGATGAAGAAGCCAGTGTGATTTCTAATTGTGCATTTTGGTTGGCCCAATAAAGGTATCATTGTTTGGATGTTATTAGATTTGCTATATGGCCAACATGGCTACTCCTAGATATTTTTTGGATTTCAACATACCTTCAGGGTTCACCTTAAGGTATGTGCCAGGCATTCACTATTCTAGGGGGAGGGGGACAGCTTAAGCTGTATTGACATACATCTCACTTAATGATAAATGAACTTAGTATTTATTTGCAGCAAGTGCTACTTGACTTTCAGTATATTCATATGTTAATGTTGTTTCTCCAATTCATTGGGAACTGTGGAAAGTTCCAAAATCAAATATGGGGAGCTGAGGGTAAGGTGATGATCCAGTTCTTCTGGCAGCAATTAAAATAAACACAAACACACAAGTTCCAAGTCCTAGTATCAATGCCATTTTGTATATATGTTATATCAACTATGACTGGAATGAATCTTCCAGCAAAATTAAATACATCTCAATCCTGTCAGATAACCATAAAGCCTTCATACCAAGTTAGGCTCTTGGTTTATCTTGCTCAGTATTATCTCCCCCTGAACCATCCTCTTGCAAAATCAGGGACATATGAGACACAAATAGAAGTATTTGTAAAACACACACACACCTGCATTATTTCCATCATACCATGTGCCAAAGAAGCCAATTTTGCAAATCATAATACCATTCCAACTGCACCTATTATAATGTCAAATTTTTTATATGATGTGTAGCATCACAGGACAGGAAAAGAACATGGCCTCATTAATGGTGGACTGATTCAATCAAGGAACTCAGACCTGAATTTGCAAGACATGAGCAGGACAGTTGATGACCATGATTATTGTAGGCTTCACATTCAATTGTTGTTTTTGTTGTTATGTGCTTTCAAGTTGTTTCAGGTTTTCTGAGGCTGACAGTGTGTAACTCACCCAAGTGTGTTTCCATGGCTGAGTAGGGAACCCTTATATCCAGAGTTCTAGAGTCGTTATCATCATTATAGTAGTACTAGTAGAAGAAGTAGTACTAGTAGTAGTGTAGTTGTGTGCCTTCAATTTGTTTCTAATGTGTGGTGACCCTAAGGCAAACCTATCATGGTGTTTTCTTGGCAACATTTGTTCAGAGGAGTTTTGCCATTGCATTCTCTTGAGGGTGAGAACATGTGATTTGCCCAAGGTCACCCAGTGGGTTTCATGTCCAAGTTGGGAATTGAGGCCAGGTCTCCAGAGTCATAGTCTAAAGTTCAAACCACAACATCTGGTTCTTTGGGTTGCCATAGGTTGAAGTCAATCTGATGGCAAATAATATCATGAAAAGAGGATGGCATGCATTCCTTGTGTCTTTTGTCACTAACAATGTAAGAATAACAAGGAAAAGAGATGAATAAAAATGTCCATATTGGAAAGAAACAAAAGAGAGTTGAATCATTCCTTATTTTTTTTCTTCCATTTTCCTATGGATTACAGTCCATGTAGCACAAATCAGTATAACAGCTTTTTGTATCTTTCCTTCAGAAACTTCATTTCACTGACACTAGTCTGCTGCTCTAGAAAGCCTGTAGTGAGCATCACAAAAGCAACAAATAAAATGCAAGCACACTTCAAGTGAGTGAATGAAAGATCTGAAAAGATTTACTGTTATGTGAATTGTGAATTTAAGGGGCTAGAAGCCTTTTTTCAACACATATATAGGTGCATCTCTTCAGAAACTATCCCCTTCTTTTCAATGCTTTCCCTTACCAGCTATTGCAATAATGGCATAAGCTGGGAGATTTCCAACAGAAGCCCCTTGGAAACAAGTGTGAGTTAGGCAGCAGAACCTTTCTCAATAGCATCCATGGTAAACAAAGGGCACAAGCAACTCAGAATTCATTGAAATGTACAACTATAATAATCTGCATTTATGTTTTGACACCTAACCACAACATATAGATGCATTGTGTCACATCTTAGGAAGGACACATAAGAGATGTACAAAGCAGTGCCCCTGCTCAAATATGTCTAGAAGAAGATTCTGTAGCCACTGATGGCTATAAAATATACAAGACAGACTGGCATTCTGTATTTGGAGCCAGTGTAAGAGTTTCAGTAATGACTAAAAAAAAGTCTATGGTATCAGACTGTGAAGCTATTACCTCAAGGTACACAACATTTCACCCTCTAATGTCAGGTAGAAAGTGGCATCCTGTTAGTGACATAGGTTGTTCTAATACTGGCATATATATCCCCCCCCATTATTGTAGAGAGAGAAATTTGTCACTTCCCTTGTGCAATGATGCCCAGCTTCTCAAAAATCTGGTTCCTATCTCCCTCAGTGTGTCCATTTAGTGGCTGGTGGAGGGCAGGAGTTAGAGGAGAAGCATCCAGTTTTGTCCCTATAACTGGACAATGACAACATTATTCTTTGGTACCACCAGAAAAGGGAGACACTGAAAATCGTTAACACCTGGAACTCTTCTATTTACTTTGTTTGCATTCTTTTGATATCTTTGCCTGCCCCTTTTCTTTGGATGCCTAAACTCTGTTTCTAAATTAAAAGATTTAGCTGTGTTAGTCTGTAGAATCAGTATGTACAGAGATCTTGTAGAACCTTTGATACTAACTGAAAGAAAGAAGTTGGCAGCATGAGCTTTCATAGACTTCAGTCTACTTCCTCAGCTGCTTTTACATCAGAGGAAATAGACTGAAGTCTACAAAAGCTCATGCTGCCAACTTCTTTTTTTTTTCAGTTAGTCTCAAAGGTGCTACAAGATCTCTGTTTCTAAATGGTCAACTGAAATTGTAAGTTACTTCAATGCTAGAAATTTGGGGAGTGAAAGAAAATTTCATGGGGGCAGAATTCTTATTTGGGGGACAATGCTCTCATCACCCTCCAGTGGATACATCTCTGGACTTGCAGGAACATAGCTCTACGCTTCTTTCCCCATTTCCCACCAGTCACTAAATACCTGTATTGAGAAAGAGGAGACAGGTGAATCATGCAGGAGAACAGGAGAAGATGGAGTGGAATCCCAATTGGACATAATTTTACACTCTCTCTCCCCATGCAGGATCTTGGCCAGAATGGACCTCAGAATAATCTGAATAAATTGTACTGCGCAGGCATGGAAGATATCAGCATGTAAACCAGTATAGCCAGAATTTGTCCAGACTCTCTTTGTGTGTATAAACTCATTTGAGATGAAAGCAAGCTAGCCTTAGCTATTAGACATGATACCTTTTTGTAATCCATAAATGGTTGTCAGAATCCTACTGAACCCTGGAGCAATCCCACTTCTGGTTTAACTCTATGGGATTGCAGATAGTACAGAGATGTCTAATCTTTGGGTTGTGTGTGTGAAACGGTGCCTCTCAGGAGCAGTGCAGACTTTTATCCCCTAGAGCAGGGGCCGGTAACTGCCGCCATGCGCTACTGTGCATTTCTGTTGCCGTGCAGCTGCGTGTGCCACAACCGCCATTTTGATTTCCAAAATGGTGGCCACAATGTGTTTGCGCATGCGCAGTACTCCTGCGCATGGACAAACGTGTCACAGCTGCCATTTTGGAGAACAAAATGGCAGGCACAACATGCGTAGAGGCGGCTGCAGCGGTGGTGGCAGTGGCGGCGGCGGCAGCGGTGGCAGCGGGGGGCGCGCGTGTGGGGGTGAATGTGGCAGCGGGAGGTGCGCACGTGCACGTGAGCACACGCACCTCCATCCCCCCCTCGGCCCAGCAGAAAAGGCGACTTCGGGGGACCGGCCCCCGGCTCAAAAAGGTTGCCTTCCCCTGCCCTAGAGGGTTACTACTTGATTAAAGTGACCTCTTTGAGCTAGCTCATATTTTTATCACATCAGGTACAGCTATCAGCATTTACACTAGAGTAATGTCCAAGCAAGATTTTGTCCATAAGCTGATACACCCTTACCATTGCAATGTGTGTGGAATGCATGCACAGTGTAGAAATAATGCAGCTTGATACCACTTTAATAGATCCATCCTACAGAATTCTGGGATTTGTAGTTTTGTGAGACACCAGTACTCTTTGGCAGAGAAAGCTAAAGACCTTGTAAAACTACAGATCTCAGGATTCCATAGGTTGGAACTACAGCACTTAAAGTGGTGTCAGACTGTATTATTTCTATAGTGTAGGTGCATCCTGAGAGCCTTAGTTTCTTACCAAGTGCTGGCTGCTCCATCACAGTGTAATGTCATGTCCTCACTTGAACCTCATTCAGCCCTTCCTTCCTTTACCATAACACAAAGATGCCTCCATTGTTCATAACTATCTGAAAAAAATATCTGGAAATGTTTAAAGTGATGGAGAATTGTCCTGCATGGGAACCAAATTAAATCTGCTAGTTCCTGAATCTGCTCACACATGGTATCTTAGGACGTTATCACACATTATCACACGGGGAGTCACGGGGAGAAAATGGAAATAAACTGGACGAGCAGAAAACTTTAATTTACGGGATTTGTCCTGTTCCGCCTCATCCGATAACTAAATTAGAATTTAAAAGGGGGTTAATTCAAATGAAAACCTGATCTTTTCATTTCCTCAAAAATCCCAAAATTGAAAAGATCAAGTTTTCGTTCGAATTAACCCCCTTTTAAATTCGAATTTAATTATCAGATGAGGCAGAACAGGACAAGTCCCGTAAATTAAAGTCTTCCGCTCATCCAGTTTATTTCCACTTTCTCCCCATGACTCCCCGTGTGATAATGTCCTTAGTCATATTCAAAATTCTGGCTGTTGCTGCATAGGTATGAATTATATGTCTATAAAGAGAGTGTACTATGTAGTTTGGGAAATCATGGGTAAAACCTGCAGTCATCCATATAGTTCTAGTGAGCAGACAGCCTAATACTATAAATATAGATCTTGCCATTTAGTTGACTTTTGTATTTGTTTGTTTGTTTGCTTGTTTTGGATTTCTTCTCTTCTGCAGAGTAGTGGAGTCTCCTTCTTTGGAGATTTTTAAACAGAGACTGGATGGCCTTCTATTGGGAGAGCTTTGATGGTATATTCCTGCAAGGCAAGGCACTGGACAGAACGGTCCTTGTGGTTGCTTCCAACTCTAGGATTTTATGTTTTTTATTCTCTATCTATTTAATCTGGATTTTCCTGTTATCGAGTAACTGCACTTTTGTTAAAAATTGAAAAATAAATAATTTAACCTTAAAAAAAAAAAAGATAGCTTTAGCCATGATTATCTAGTTCATGCATTGCATTTGTCTGCATGAGCATCTGCCAGAAGTTGATGACAACTATTAGCATATAGAACAATGAAATATCTCGACTATAACACAATAGCATGTTAGGTAAAGGTATAAAATTAGAATTGTGCACCAAGGCCCTTCAGAATGGAACAGTATCAGTACTGGACCATACCAAGGATCTATCTAGCCCAGGTGTGGGCATAGTGTGATCTGCAGGCCACATGCATCCCCTGGGTCCCACTTTTGTGCCCCCAACTTCCATTTTTTTAAAAAAACTTCAGCATAATTTTCAACCAGTTTTTGCCCAAAGCCATACAGTCCTCCAAATGTATGAAAAAAACCCACCTTCATCCATCCTGCAAGCACCCTGAAAACACGTACTACCCCAACTAATTGTTTTCCTCCACAGTGCTTCTCAAAATGGCAAGAAGTGTTACACAACATTTCCTTTTATTATTTTGAGAGGGATGCCAGCTCCTATGGAATTGCCCACCTCTGATCTTGCCCAGCATCTTTACACACTGGCCAGCTAGTTGCCTATGGGAAGACAATATGTACATGAATGTAAAAACACCTTCTGTCTCATGCTCCCCAGCAACTGAAAAACAGATAAATTGCCTCTGATAATGAAGATTTTACATAGCTGTCTTGGCCAGTAGGCACTGATAGCCCAAATATCTATGAATTTATCAATCCCCTTTGAAGCTGTCTAAGTTGGCACCCATTGCTAACTACAATTTGTGGTAATAAATTCCAAGTTTAACTATGTGCTATGCGAAGAAATAATTCCTTTTATCTGTTTTGAATTTTCTGCCATTCAATTTAAGCAGATAACCCTAGATTCTAATATTATGAGAAAAGGAGAAAGGTTTTTCTATATCTAATTTTTCAACAGCATGCATCATTTTAGACCCCTCTGTCATGCTTGCCCTTGTTCATATTGAGCTACCCAGACCTCTTTTCCCTCAAATTTAGAATGTAAAATGTGTCAGCTAGTTTGCAAGAAAACTTTTCCTGCCTTAACTCTGCCACTGTGTTCATTGGGTCAAAAATGTGGCTTCATGTTGCATGCTCCCTTGACAACTGTTTGGCACCCAACTGCACCATCTGTTATTTTCTTACAAAAACATGGGTGCTATAACTCTCAGTCACGTTCAGCTGGTTCACTCCCCAGGATAAACAGAAAACCTGTTTGGTTATAACCTTTGTATTAATTAATCAGCCAAAAGTGCAGGAGAAATCCTGCAGTTTATAATGGACTGTATGTATTCAAGGTCATTGGAGACAACACATTGGTTGGGGCAAGTGATTGTGGAATTATTTGAAACACAACTTTTAAAGTAGTGCTCACAATAAAAGAAAAAAAAGTGTAGATCAACAGCTAAATTAAAAACATTAAAATCTCAGTGGATGCAGGAGTTCTAAAATTAGTCCATAGAAATGTAAACAAAACAAAACTTCATAAGAACAGGAGTTCTGTAAAACACGTAACTGTGGTTCTTTTGTTGTTAACTGCCATCAAGTCAACTTTGACTTATGGTGATGAACAGGAGATGTCCAGGTCACCCCATTATCAGCAGCACTGTACAGGTCTTGCATAGATGGCAGTGGATTCCTTGACCTTTCCTTAAGCTTTCTTCACTGTCCAGCTTTCACAACCATATATAGAAATTGGAAATTACAAGGGCATATAGACAATACTAACTTTCGTATTTTTTACTTCCCTGGTTGAGGAGAGGTGGTTGTGGAAATATGTGTTATGCCCCAAAATAATGTGCCTAATGTTGAGCTCTATGCATCTATACTTGGAAGGGTCAGGATGGAATAGGAAACTTTATTTGCTCCTCTGCCTTAAGCAGCAAAATGTCTTGGGCATCCTGGATGCTGTCAGCAAACAAATGCAGCATCCTGTCTCTCAAGCACCCAAAAACACTCACTGTACATGGTCCAGTTCTTAAAAGGCCAATCAGGACAATCACAAATGATTTTGGAAGCGTCATTTCAGACCATAAAGTAAAAAAGATTTTATTGTCATCAGTCTCCTTTGTGTGTCAAGCTGTGCTTTTACTCCTGATGTGTGCAGACGTGCCCAGTGGTTGGTGAACATGATGAGATCTGTGCCTATGGCCAGTGGAATGAGCCTGATGAACCTCCTTTTTCTTTCTTTTTTTTAAAATTAATTTTAATGTGAAAAATCTAATTTACCATCAAAGTAATATATATTCAGAAAATAAAAAGACAGACAGAAGGAAAAAATAAAAAATACAAATAACTAATATACAAAATGACTCTGATTTTCCAATCCTGACTGTAATAAGAAAAATAAAACAAAATAAAAACTTTATTTTACTATTACAGATCCAACTAAATAACCCTTCTACAATTACTGAAAACCATAGCCACAGATTATTGCATTGTTAAATTTATTATTGCTCAAAATCCATAATCAGTTTCCAATCTTTCAAAAAGTCTTCCTTCTGTAATGTTACCAGAAATATTTTTGGTAGATATTATGAATTAATAACTGGAGAGTAAATATAGATTAATTCTTTGATATATGACAACAATAGCAAGACTACTGTGCTTTGGTCTGTTTCCAAGCTTGAGCAAACAGTAGTCTTGCTGTTGTTGTCATATATCAAAGAATTAATCCATATTTACTTTCCAATTCTTTATTCATAATATCCACCAAAAATATTTCTGGTAACATTACAGAATATACTTTATTATTATTATTTTTATTAATGACCAGTAATTTTTCACCTTCTTACAAGTCTCCCACACATGAAAAAAGGAATCCCCCTTATCTTGACAACCCCAACATTGGTTTGAAATATTCTAAGACATTTTCAACAACTTATTTGAAGTTAGATACCATCTATACACCATTTTATACAGTTTTTCTTTTAAATCACTGCACAAAATAAATTTTATGTCATTAGACCATATTTTCCCTATATATCCATATGAACATTATGAGCCAAATTTTGGGCCCTACCTTATCTTGTATGAACCTTAGGACAAATATGTTAAGAGACAGTGACAAAATATTCAAGATATTAAGGATCACATACCTAAGAAGTTTAAAGTACATATCCAGAACTGGATAAGAGATTCATTTGACAAGAACATTGTATTACCTACAGAGGCTAAAGTCCTTAGAGAGGTGTCTGAAACAGCAATAGACACAAGGATTTATGACAAGGAACAGCAATTGCAATATCTAGTGCTAAACATTTAATCTAAGGTTACAGTTTTTACTTCGGATCAGAGCTGAAGTCAGCAGAATTAAATCTTCAAGTGCATTTCAGCAGCCCTAAATCCTTCGGATACTGTTAACAGTGGCAGACTTCCAAAATGCATTTCTTTAATAAGACAGTAAAATATAAAGTTATCTTCTTCAAGGAGACAGTGGGGTTGGGAGGGGAGGTCTGGATGGGGAAGGATAAAAAGAAAATGTCACAAAACTGTGTTCAGCAGATCTGGGCTTTTCTAACTTCAATCCCTCCCCCCTTCTTTGTTCTCAACATCCCCCCCCCTTTCTTGGATAAATCAGAGAGAAATATTTTAGAAGGTAAGACCAATTCTTTCTTTCTTTGTTCCCACCTTGTAGCTTGGAAGAGGATAAAAATTTGCCAATCAGTTGGTAGCCAATTGTCCCTAGGCTATCAAAAGAGATTCAGCAGCTGTTACCTTCTCTTTCTTGCTTAACATAACTTTTTGTTCACCTGCAGCTAAAGGAAATTTATGCGAAGCATACTGGGATGTTGTTCAAGTCCCTAAGGCAACTCCATTAGCTTTCCCAAGAGCGCCATTAAATGCTTATTAAAGCAAACAAAAATACTTTCAGATAATGCTAAGGTTCAACGTGAAATCTGCAAAAAAGCCCGGAAAGGCAGAGGTATGGCCAGAAGAATACAATCCTTAAGTGCCTTTTATGTTCCCAAATGACAGTACATCTGGCAAGGGTGATCACCCACTGTTTAAATATCCCTGCAATAGCATAACTGACCATGTATAAAGTATTTTGTCTGAGTTTTTTAAAAAAAGAATTTTGATTGCTCAGATTTGGAGGACTTGTCAGTTCAGATCTGGTCCATCAATAAGGATAGCCAAAGAAGGATAGCATTATAAGCATATTCAGGGATAGCTTTGATTGGCCAAATAAAGGTATCACTGTTTTTTTGGATGATATTGACCTTTGCTATATGGCCAACACAGCTACCCCTAAATATGTTTCTTGGATGTGAAGATACCACATTGGCATCACTAGAGGGAATCTTAAAGAGAGAGACAATGGACTGGGACTTTACTATTTGTGGTTTCTACCTACAACAAAGGTAAAACTTTTTTTAATTAAAAAAATGAGAATACATTTGGTACATTTTACCAAAAAAGCACCTACAATTTTCCTGATGAAAAAGCATGGAGGCTTCTCTTTAAAGATTCAATGTTCTCTGCCTAGCAAAGGGGGCTGTGACTTCACAAAGGATGGAGAGATCTTGGATCTCAGAGAAGTAACTTTTTTGTATTGCTAAAGGAATTCACATTTTATCTTCTGAACTTGGGATGCTTTGTTCCTAGTGCCACATGGCCAGAAGGAGGAGGGGCCTGCTTACTTAGATATACCTCCAAAGAACAACACAACAACATATTGAAAAAATGCAGGACTGTGACTAACATTATCATTTTGTAATTTTCCCCTCATGCATAATTTTTTAAACACCTTTGCTAGTCTAGCTTCAAAAGCTTGCATCATGTATTTTGTGCATTTTAGTTGACCAAATAAAGGACGTTATCACACGTGGCCCAAAAACTGAAAATAAAGTGGAAATGAGGCATCCCGAAAATAAATGGGAAATAAACCTTGTTTCCGCAAACGTAATTACCTTCATTGCGCATTTACAGTAACTGCATTGAACGTCCACACACAAGAGAAAAAAACCCATAAATGCAGCAGAAATGAGCCTCCTGCACATGCGCAGATAGAGCAATGCTCGTGGGAACCATGGGTAATGATGAGGAAATGCTCCCCAATACGTATTTGGTTATCATACTTACGGTAAATGCGAAATGATCCTCATCGCACAATTGCAATTCCTCAAGAAACTGAATTTCAAAAGATCTTGGTTCTTTCCACTTTCTGTCCACTTTCTGTCAGGGTTCTGTGTGACGTCATGTGAAAACATGGGCAAATAATCTGGTTTTGGTCAGGATTTCGTTTGGATTTTGTTTGGATTGGGCCCCATGTGATAACGTCCAAAGGTAACACTGTTTTGTGGATTTTGTATGTTATTGAACATTTAAGTTTTTCTTTATATCCTTGAAAAGGATTTTTCAAGAAATACCTTCTAAAAATAAAAAGAGAAAGTAATTGCATTTTGTGTGTCTACAGTACTAACTTGTAAACAAATGTGCTCTAAGAGCCAGAAAGAGAGAGAGAGAGATGTCATAAATATGAGATCCATCCAGTAGTGAGAGTCTTGAGCTTAGACTTTGGTTAGCCAAGGAGACTTTTAGATAATCTAGTAACAGTCACTTTCTATCCCACATTATTGGGCTGTCATGCAGATAAGGAGGAGAGAGGAGAGAACCTTGAACACTGCCTTGAGTTTCTCAGCAAAAGGCATAAATGGAAACACACTGAAGTCCCATTTATTTGTTAAAAGTTCAGTGGAAGAGCACACTAAGGACACATTCCACATTTGAACCTGGAGAAGATTGTGTGGCCATCACTTTTTGAATGGACTGTGCCACCCACTTTTGCAATTGTGTTTTAAGCCTCTAGTTTGAAATATTCTATTGATTATCGTTCTATTGGCTGTTTCACGTTTTGTGGCTGTTTCATATTTTGTAATGCTTGTGTTTTAATGAATTTTATTTTATTTGTTTGAGTATTTACCACACTGAAACATCTTTAAGGGGGCTAAGCAGCATAGAAATGCAACAGCAACAGCAACAGCTTCAATAATGATATACATTAGCTTTGCCTGCTATAACAATTTTTTCTCCAAGGGCTGGATCCAAACGTAGGCATGAACACCTGAGCTAACAGACTGACTTCTTGACTTGCCTTTTTCATAGTGGCTCTTTGAAGATTCCCAAATACTACACAGTGGGTCAACAGTGTAGTTTATGGAGGATGGGAGGCTCCCTCAAAGTTTAGTGGAGGGGCTTTCCATCAGCATAGCTTTCATGTAACAGAATGCAGATCCTGGATCCACCCTCACATATACAACTGTGTGCACAAATAACTCCTACATGCAAGGAGGTTAAGTGGGGTCCTTCCTTGTGCCCTCTGCACATACATCTATATCCCTTCTAACAAATGTCAAACTAACATTATTGGGCTCACACAATATTCATGTGTAGCTGCTAGAAGATGTCAGGTCCAACCTTCACTGTCTCATGGTCCCCTCTATAAATTGCCACCAGAAGGCTTAAATTGTAAGGTCCAGGATCAACTCTGTCTTGTCCATACTTTCTGTACTGATAGGCCTGTCCTGTAATTCTGGTATCAATAGTGATGAAGAGCCACTTGAGTATGCTCAAATAATGTCCCCCCCCCAACCATTACCATGTCCTGGGCTGAACCAAGAGTACATGGACATAGTGCAGCAACAGAGGCCAGATGTCATGGTGCCTAAGAGAACCCTGGGTGACTGATTTATTCCAACAAGGTCTGAGACCATACTGAGGCTTCTTATGCTTGCTTCCAGAAGTCCCCTCTAAAACTCGTATCTCTTTCAACGGGGTGGAACAGGCCTCTCTAGCCTAGCACTTCTCTATCTAACCAAGAGTGGAGGCATGGTATGCTTCTGGTATTGACATATTGGCTCCACAGACTGCAGACTTTTGGGATATACTGCACAAATCATGCACTGGGTCCAGTGTCTCTAGTTTTAGGACTTCCATATTCTCTTGCTGAGGAGTCTCCAGCATCTCAGGCTAAGGAGTCTTTTTACCTTGACTAAAATGATTAAGATTTTCTACAATGGTGCCTGGACATCTGGACTCCACATACACCTTCAGTATCACTGAGTTTCTGAGATTGATAATCCTTAAGAAGATGAGATGTGACCAAGCCTTTTACCAATGTGTGCAGTTCTCCTCTCCTCACATAAGACGTGATTGGCCATAGCATCCATTTTTGTTTGATGGGGAAGCTAGGGTCTTAAACAATAATTTAAAGTTTATATAAGATCAAATGTGATCAAGTCTTTTGGTCTGTCTAATTTAGTTGGAGACTTCTTAACATGATAACTTTTGTGCTACAAAAGAAGGAGCATGCCAATTTTTTTGACTTTTTCATAAAGGACGTGATTTAGAGTCTGTACATTAGATACATGAATATGCTACTGTAAGAATATGAGTACTATATGAGTAGTATGATCCTATTTGATGTAATATATCAGCACAGAAGCTCTTTTTTCATCATACTAAGAAAGTTAAATTTACTTTTAAATCTAGACTGACTAAGGTAACTTCTGCTTTGCGCTTAAGCTGTACAGTTCTCCAGTTCTTATTCCTCTAAAGCAGGGGTAGGCAACCTTTCCCCTTTAAGGGCCGAAGGACTTCAGCTCCCAGAAGCCTCAGCCATGTTGGCCAATAGTCCCATATTGGCCAATAGCTCCTGGGATTCTGGGAGCTGAAGTCCCTCGGCCCTTAAAGGGGAAAGGTTGCCTACCCCTGCTCTAAAGGATTAAAGACAAATTAATTTCACTCATAATTATCACTATGAAATAATGGGAATGCAAACAAACTAAAAATCTGGTGAAATATTTGCAAGAAATATCTGGTCTTGCAAAACAAATCCAGTTCCAACTGCAAAACTAACAGTTTTGGTTGTCAAACTTTCACAGTTCTATTGCACCAATAAGAAAGGGATGAAAGTCCATATTCTTAACAGCTTTAGTTTCTAAGATTGAATTTGTACAGAATATATTTGGTATGTTGGGTATTCTGTATATGTTGGAGCCAGTGTTGTAGTGGTTTGAGTGCTGGATTACAGCTCTAGAGACCAGTTCAAATCTCTGCTCACCACTGGATGACCTTGGGCAAGTTGCACACCTCTTAAAAGGATCCAGGGGTAGCCATGTTGGCCATATAGCAATGGCCATATAGCAATTCCAGTAACAACAAAAATTAGGAGGAGTTGCTGCAATTTTCAGCCTATAGTACATCTATGTTCCTGCCCCTTTTTGGCCCCTGAAATTTAGCCATCAGATGGCAATGTTGAGAGTATCTTAACTACAGCTTAGGCAGACATACAATAATAATAATAATAATAATAATAAATTTTTGCAGCATTCTTGTAAAAAAAAAAAAAGCAGAGTTCCCTGCTGCGACTCTGCAGATTTCTGAATGATAACAGGGCAGACAATTTACAATTGACTTGAGATGCTTCTTTCTTATGGAAACCCCTTCTGCCCTGTCAAACAGTGTTGAAAAACAAGTCCCTTTCTCCAGAGGTGTCATCCCCAACTTGGAGAGGCATAAAATATCTAGGTACAATCTTTTCCTTCAGTAACTTGTACTACAATATATTTTTGTTCAACTTTTATTTAGTCATGCCACTTATGAAACATGTGGCCTTTCTTCTTCTCCCTGTATCCCAAGTGCTTGTCTTCCACAATTAGACAGATCTGTGCCATAGAGTTTGAAAGTAACTGGTAGCAAACAGCTGGTTACTTGTAATTAATTGCGTTCCTCCACAGCTAAGATACAACAACATTCCCTTACAACTATAAGTTAATCAGGGGTAACTTCAGTCTGACTGTTTTTGAATTATATTTATGGTTGTAAGGAAATGGCCTCAATAAAGAGTGCAGGAGGAACATCCCACAGCTTGAGTGCTGACTTCTGCTGGGCTAGCGCTCCCACCTCATGCCCTGTGTGGATACTAAGGTAACAGCAAGGTGGACAGAAGGAGAATATGTCTTATACCACTGTCTAACAGCTTCCAGCATTCAGATTTTTAAATAATTGGAAGTAACTAGTTACTTTTGAGAAACAGATGGTTAAAGAGTTGCTTTTAAAATTATCACTATAATAACTGATTTCATTGGGGGTTTGGAACTACAACTATAGCTAATTATGTTTTAAAAATCACATTCCAATCTCTTCTTTAGCAGTTCTCTCAAGAGTAAACCTCTGGTGCCTAGCAAATTACTCCAGGGCCAACTCTAGTCATCACATGTTTATTTTATTAGATTTATAAAGCAGGTTCTCTGCCTACCAGGCAATGAACAATAAAAAATAGCCGTAGGTTTTATTGCTGTAAAGGGTGGTAGCTGAACAAAAGTATGACTAGACTACATGGTAAGAAATGTGTATACAGTGACAGCTGGTGACTTCTTTTTATAGGACAGTGAAGCCCCTTTCATTTTTATTCCAGACATCAACAGACCTATCCAAGAAATTGAACGGTTTCCCCAAAATATATTCTGCACTTTGATTAGTATTTTAAAGTTCACACTAAAACTTGAAGTGGATTGCCCTGCTGACATGGAAGCTACCAGCCAATACAGCACTTCAAAATTATTTGAACTGGCTGGACAATATATAAGTGACCAAGCTATAATGGTCATTTTTGTGCTGGTATGAGAGCCAGTGTAGTGTAGTGGTCTGAGTATTGGACTATGACTTTGGAGGCTAGGATTCAAATCCCTGCTCAGCCATGGAAACCTGCTGGGTGTACTTGGACAAGTCACAGTCTCTTAGCCTCAAAGACAAAGGCAAACCACCTCTGAACAAATCTTGCTAAAAAAACCCCATGATATGTTTGCCTTAGGGTTGCTATAAGTCAGAAATGACTTGAAAACAAACAACGCTGACAAGAAAATTGGCATTTTATGTAGTTTAAGTATGGTTTAGTGTTGTACTGGGTCTCCATGAGACCAGGGTTCAAAATTCCACTCAGCCATGGAATCCCACCTTGGGCAAGTCTAAAAGGAGAGCAATGGCAAATCTTTTCTGAGTAAATTGTGCTTAGGTGAAACTATAAGAAAATCTATAAATATTACCATAATCTGGCTTGTATCGCAGGGGTGTCTTGCTCCTTTCCTTAAGGAGTATTGAATGATAAACATGGGAGGGAGAAAGGGGGACATGAAAGGTTGCTTTGATTGGGATCCAAGGGAAGGTATATGTGGATAACTTGTATTCTTACACTATGGTCCAGGGAAAGAACCCCGTTTCTGACACAGACCCCAGATGGGTGACTTCTGTCTCAATTTCTGAAATAAAAATCTTTTCTATCACAACAAGATGTTCTCGTGGTTGTGACAGTTGGCCGGTCCTGACACAATGTAAGAAATAGATTTGTGCTATTAAGACATATACATATTAGATAATACATAAATTCAACCTAGTCAAGGAGACTGCAGTCAAGAAATAAGGAGAGTAGGATAGGAATGGGAACGGCAACTAAGAAAGAACTAGAAAAGATCCTAAAGAGTAAAGATATACAACCAAACACTAAAATTAGAAATGTTCAAGCCACTGTGTTCCTCATCACCATGTATGAATGTGGAAGCTGACAGTGCAGAAAGCTGATAATTCCCCAGGTTTCTCTGATCGGTGTGTAAGTCCACTAGAGTCCATTTTCTCAGCCCATCTTTCAAACCTAGAACCATCTTTGTTCCTAATGGGAAGAGAGCAGCATATATGCTCCAAGCCCCATATTCTCTTTGCACTGTTTCAAGGTACACAGGTCTCCTCCTTTAAGGTATCTTTTGCCTCTCTGTATTAAAAAAAAAACAATGATACACAAAACTCTTCATCTGCTACCTGTACCATGCATGTGCAGGTTTTTATCTAGGTCTGACATTTAATACTAATTGGGATACAAACTATCTTGACAGAACAATGTATAATTTTTACCAAATTTGACTTCATTCCTTCTGCTGTACTGGATAGTCACTCCCAGGAAATTCCCTATACAAATTGTTTTTGTCCTTCTGGAGATGGATCAGTAGAGTAATTTTGTTTGGGATGGCACAGAAGCCCATTTCCTCTAGAATGGAGGAAATCCCTCATCTAAAACAAGTATTTGCATTGAGAAAAAACTCACCTATTGTAAACCATGAGATGCCCCTTCCCGAAAGCATCACCTGCTTTGTTCTGAGGATGACTTTTAATTCTTCAGGACCACAACAGAGAAGTCTAGGATTAAATCTTCTTCCCATGACAGCTGCAAAATCAAATGTGTTCTCTCTTCCTCCATTTCTATCTCCCCACCCCATACATGCACACTGATGCCAGATACATTTTAAAATGCTTGCGTATTAAATATATAGACTTGAGATTACATCTAGTTTGGCTCTAATTTTGAAATCAATAGGGATTGCTTCCAAATAACATTGAGTATAGTTATGGAACCAGTTGATTGGTAAAACAGGGGTAACAACAACAGCTGTAAAGTTGTAATTCCTTCTTCCCTTCCCTGTTATATTACCAACTTGATTACTTTTATCTTAGTTTTGTGGTTTAAAAATAGTGCTATATGGTAATATTATAAATAGTAATATATAAAATTGAAAAGGTTGTTTTATAGACAAAGGGCAGGTGGCATTAAGATGCTAGTTTATTTCATTCCAGGGAAAACTCACCATGTCAAATGTGTTTGACACTTGTGAATGATCAAGTCCTGCTTTCCTTGTGGGGAAAATATATCTCAGTTCTGTATGCTCTCCTTATTTCTCTATTGTGTCTGTATATTTTTCTATGTCATTTTTATTTATATGCATATACCTGCTGCACTCACAGCAGAGACTATTAACTTTGCAAAAACATGAAGCAAATCAATTTAATCCACAGGTGCAATTTATTTGCCTATTGCAGCACACTGCAATTCTATTCCCATGACATGTCCCTGTAGCCTTCCACCATGGAGTCATAGACATGGCCAAAGACATTTGATTGGGGTATTTGGATTTTTAAAAAAATCTTGTTGGGCATATAAACACTTTTTGCACATGGCAATACTTCTACTGTAGAGTTAAGAGATATTCAAACCATGAATAGTGGGTTTCCTAAGAGAGGGTGTTTTGGGTGTGTCCACATTACATAATTATAGCAATTTGATGAGTCTGATGTCACCTGTCATGGTTCCATCCTGTGGTATTTTGGAATTTGCAGTTTTAAAACATGCTTGCAATCCCCTAATCCCTGCTACATACTCTATAGCACTACAGCTCTTTAGGAGAGCATTCTATGCATCTCATGAAATGGAATCCCAGAATTCCAGAGGATGGAATCATAGCAGTTAAAAGTGGTATCAAAATGGTATAATTGTGTAGTGTGGATGCTTCCTTTATCTCTGGCATTGTGTGTCATCATCACTGGTCTATTGTACTGTCTACTCAAACAATCGTATAACCAATTTATCTCACTTTAAACTATCCAATCATGTAACCAGCTAGTAGTGTGGTCATGCCATGTGGCAGCAAGCTCCCTTCAAGAATGGAGGGAGAAAGAGATCTCTTGCTAGTTACAGCCTTTGCAGCCAGATCCCTCCACCCACACTTGCAATCCTCCCAGCTGCTTCATCCCAGTCAACCCACATTAGGAAGTGATCAGCAAAGACCAAGCTGCTCACCACTAGCAGGTCCTTCCTATGATGTCCATCCCTACTCTAGCATTCTTGCAAAACTCTCAGAGTTTAGCCAGTGGAAGTTCTGTATGTTGGTATGTATGTATTCAATATCCCACCTTTCTCTCTGCATAGGATCCAAGGTGGCTTTCAAGAAACAGAATGAGTGCCTCAAAGGAGCATTTTGGGGTGAACTGTAGGTCCCTTCTAATGCACAAGCTTACATTGAACAATCTTTATTTGGGAATGGAGCACTAGTCAGCCCTACTATGGGCAGAGAAGTCAAGTGGCAAAGACAAGACTTTTGTTCCAGGAAAAACAAATGTTAGCAATATGAGGGTTTCCCCCATCAGACCCTGCCCAAAAGAAGAGAGGTTCATACAGAGGCAAATATATTCCCAAGACATGGTAGCTTCCAGCACCACACGTAAGCGCCAGATGAAGTGATGACATGCAGGTGCTGGACAAACTGGGATCCAAACTGATCTTGTGATCAGGAGCAACCTCTGTCACATAATAAAATGTGAATAAAGACATCTGTCTTGTACTTAGGCAGTAGTGTTATTGGTGAAGAAGATTATTGTTCATGTGAAAATATAAGCAAAGCCATTCAAATTTTTTATGAGACCTGGGGGGGAAATCTGTTTTCCCCTAGATGGACCTGTGCATGTTCTGGTGGGCAATGTAGGAAAGCTAGAGAAGGGTCAAGTCACACATATAAGCAGAGTCAGGATACATAGAGATCTTTGTTTTGTGGGGGCTTGGGATAAATCTTCTACCTGAAACAAGTAAACTCAGGGCATCCTTTTTCACATTTTTTTATGGGGGAGATCCTGGATCTGCTTATGTGTGTGCCCTCACTGCCAAATTGTAACATTTTGATCCTACTTTAACTTTCCTGACTCCATCTTATGGCATCCTGGGCTTTGTAGGATGGGGTATTTTGATATTCCCTGCAAAAAGGTCAAATCCACTTCTCTGAACTATGGTTTTAGTGTTCTCTAGTTGGTAATTCTAAGGACCTCACCAAACTAATCATCCCAGGACTCCATGGGATGGAGAAATAGGCATAACTGCAATATGGGTAAACCCTGAATCATTTAGGCCTTTACAGACTGCCAGAAATAATGCAGCTTGAAGCCACTTTAACTGTTCTGGCTCAGTGCTAAGGAGTCATGGGAACTGTAGTTTACTGTGGCAACAGAGCTCTCTGATAGAGAAGGCTCAATGTTTCAGAAAAAACTACAGTTCCCATGATTCCCTAGTACTGAGCCAGGGCAGTTAAAGTGGCCTCAAGCTGCATTATTTCTGGCAGTCTGTAAAGGCCCTGTTTATAAAGCAGTTGTCAGCTGGCAAAACAACCTCTTTGTAAACCAAACAAAACCTGCTAGTGAATAAACCATGGTGGATTTAAAATCATATTATTTTGTATTCAGAATTTTTATTAGGTTCATTGCTCCCCCCCCCAGCATGAAACTGCAGTGTGAGCAAGATGAAAATTGCTATCAAGTTCTAGATTTTGTTCTAGATTTGGTGGGCATGATTATCACCAATGCAATTCCCTCCTCAGCTAAAATAGGTGACATAAAAAAATTATCTGATGTATCATGGGCCCTTTGACCATATTTTTTCAGGAATTGTTACTCTGATTATATGCCACAGAAGTGTTGCTGGTGGTTAATTCTTCTCAAGAGTCCATCTAAAACCAAATATCAATGATTATCATGTTAAAATTGTGAGGTATGATGTTTTACAAATAACACTGCAGATACTGTCCATACTATTGTACAGTTCAAAACCAAATATTCAAACAAGTGGTCTCACTGTATTATTGTACCACTGGTTGTAATCTCTCTCTCTCTCTCTCTGTATATGCCTTCAAGTTGCCTATTGATGAATGGCAACCCTATTAATTTCATAGCATTTTCTTAGACAAGAAATACTTACTTCCCTAAGAAAGGAGCTTCACATAGGACAGGGACAACATGGATCTCAAGGGAAGCTACTTTTCAATTGCTAGTGGAACTGAACGTTTTTTACATGGCTTTTATTGCCCTTTGTCCCATGCCCAAGAAGAAGAGTGACCTTTGCCTGCATTAAGATCTCTCCAGAAAAAAACTACAACAGAAGTACAACAGAAACAACAGCTGATTCAAAATGTAGGCTTGTGACTGTACCATCATCACTCTTCTTCTCCTGTATGATTTTTAAACATTGTTTGCCTGATGAACAAGCCAGTAGTGCTTTGAAATAATGTATAAAATACATTATGTATTTTATACATTTCAATTGCCCATAAAGGCATTGCTCTTTTGTGGATTTTGTGTTTCCCATAAAGGAAAGAAAACAACAACCAAACAGTACCATTTGGTCAAGTATCTCAAACCCTAGTAGTCACTACTACAGCTGCTAATTACTTCAGTGGTGTTTTGCCATGTAAGCATTCCTGACAGGAATTAATGACACTAGTGACCTACCAATGGTACTATAGTTACTGTCAAAAAATGATTGTTTGTACTGGGCCATACATGCTGTTCAAAGGAGTGGCACATGGTGAAGCTGTGAGGGGACTTGTATTTGATCAAGATGACAAGCAGTGGCAGATTCCTACTGCTCTCTGTAACAGAGGTAGGATGACAAGTATTTGGTGTCATTTCAATGTAGATTCCGACACAAGCCAATTTATGGCCCAATTTATGTCTTGACTCTTGTAGTAAGGCCAGGCAAGCTATAAAATGTAATAAGAATTTCTTCAATCAATGTCCGGAGGAAAAACAAATCATTCAGTTACTGACACAATATTGCATCAACACTCCAGTAAAGTTCTCACAAGTGTGTGACATGCCCCAGGGCTACTAGGAGTGTGTCGAATAAAAAGCTTGGCATGGCAGCATCACATCCCTAATACGGTGGCTCCTAAACTTTACAACCATTATCAGGTCACTTTTTATCCTTGTGGCTTTCCCATTCATTAAAAAGACACTCTCTTCTATACTTTTTCTCCTCTCCTTCCAGTTTCAGACTTTGCTTGTTATATCTTTGTTTTTGTTTTGTCCCTCTCTTTCATTAACTGCATAATACATACAGTAGACAGTTGCCCAACTAGTCTCCATAGATATTTCTTAAACAAACTCATAGTGATATAATATCCATTAGGTTTTCTCATCTCTCTTTCCATATGGTCAGCAATTCAATAAGAGGTTTATTTTCCCCTACTTTCCATTTCTCTGTCTCTCTATGTGCCTTCATCAAGTTGCCTGTTGAGTAATGGTGACTCCATGAATTTCTTAGGGTTTTCTTAGGCAAGGAATACTCAGATATTATTTTTGCTAGTTCCTTCCTCTGTAATATAGCCCCCAGTATTCATTTATGGTCTTCCATCCAAGTACTAAGCAGGGCTGACCCTGCTTAATTTCCAAAATCAGATGGGATATGGTACCTTCAGGTAAATTACACCTACTTTCCATTTCTAGGGAGGCTAAGACAAAGGGGGGAAGCAGACGGCTTAAAGAGCCATTTTGGGGGCAGGGAAGGGGAGGGGCAGCCGCACGGTGGGCACCCCAACCCCTTCCCCAGGTTGTCCTTGGAACAGCTGGCCCTCCGCACGGCCGGTGCTCCGAGGAGGACCTCCCACTGCAGCGTCCATACACGCTGCAGCGGAAGAGTCGCTGAAGGTGCGCTATTTTAGTGCTCCTTCCAGGGGCGGCGAAGCTGCGCTGCGGGGCCGAGGTGTGGGGATACCTCGGCCCTGTGGTGCAGCTTCCCAGGGTGGCCCATGGCCACCCGTCTGCTTAGCCCCTAAGTTTCCACCACTTAGAATTGTTTCCACCACTTAGAATTTGCTCAGTGTAGTGAGTACACCGTAGACATCAACATAGGTCTGGCTCTAGACCAGGGGTAGGCAACCTTTTTGAGC
>CM034706.1:62069933-62080768 GCA_020142125.1 Phrynosoma platyrhinos | reverse complement strand
GGTCTAGTAGTCTTCGATGCTATATGTACACTTGATAATTCTGTCCCTATAACATATCCTCTGATACTTACAGTAACAGTAGCTAAAGAGCAATTTTCATTTAAGGATCAAGAAGCATGATAATGGTTAAAGTGGTCTTGGATGGTCCACCTTGAACCTGGATGGGTAGAGCTAAGAGCTTGTTCTCTTTTAGGGGATACTAAACATCACTGATTGTTTTAAACTGTCTAATTTTTACAGCAAACATTTTAAATTGCCCTTCTCAAGCTACAATTTAAAAATCATAAGGTGTGCCAGCTGTGTGTGAAAAATCTGTAGGTGTAATGAGCCTAAGCTGTATGTAAAGCACTGTTAGAACCATATTGCTTTATATGTAGAGCTTGGAAAAGTTAGTTTTTTGGACTGCAACTCCCAGTATATCCCATTATGGATGCCCAGTAGCTGAAAGATTCTGCAAGGTGTCATCCAAACAGGTTACATTTCTATATTCTGCAAGGCAGACCATTGGCATGTCTAACTTATTATTGCCTAAATTGACTGGCAGCAGTTCTGTGGAGTTTCAGAAAACTCTCTAAGAAATATCAGAGGTTGAACCTGGGACCTAATGCATACAGTACATGTGCTGTTCCATTAAATTACAGCCCTTCTCCTCCTGGTTATGTCCTGACTCAGATCTTGTTCCATAGTCTAAGCAATATGGGGATTTTGACACAGACTGGTCATATCTTAGACTGTGTTTGAGAGGAGATGGGTCCACCATTCCAGATAAGTTACAAATAGCAAAACAAGAGCAAATTGGCTTGAGGCATATTATTGTCATGTCTATTGGCCTTTTGTTAAACAGTATATTGGTTAACAGGGAATGAAGAATTATCTGAAGGCTGGGGTGCAGGATGCTTCTCTTTGGGGATTTTATGTGTAGTAGGGATCTGTTGCCTGGCAGAAGTGAGCATACAGCATGACTCCACCTATGCTCTACCTGTGTATTGGTAAACAAAGCAAATCTTACATTAAGATGCCAGAATGCTCTATTACTTTCTCCTCCAATGGAAATAAGACCCAGAGAGTGCTCAGCATAACCTTGCAAGCAATTTGACACTGTATGTGTCTCTCTCTCTGAGTAACAGTATTTTATTTTTAAAATAAGCCCACCTGATTTTGAAGACTTTAGAAGGCAATAACACATAAAACAACCAATTATACTGATAAAGGACAGGAAATGTTACCACCCTCTGACTGTGATACAGTATAATAGCCAAACCGGTCCTGCTAATGACACCCATTACAATATGCTTAAGAAAGATAGATCAGGACCTGTCAGTGAGCTGAAGGAGTTATATGAGAATAACTGCATAAGAATGTAGGGGGGAAAGTAGGGGGGATGTAACTTGCAGACAGGCACCAAAAGATCAAATCCCAACTGCCAATCTGCCATTTAAAAGTTTTTGAACTCCTGGAAAAGTAGAAGAAAATTCCTATCAGCATTCCCCCCCACCCCCTATCTAGGGCAGTTATATATGTCTTTTGTTGTAACACCAGGGCCATTTGTGGATCTATTTTTGATTGACATGAGGTGCAAATGATGGGAGAAATTGACTTGGCTGTCTTTGCGGAAGTTATATGTCCTGCCATAACTTGCACTGCTGATTTCATTTTTACTAAAAGCTGATACAAGGCAATTGTAGCACAGTAGGTAACAGCCTTCATCTTGGCACCAGCCATCAGTATCAAATGTTTCTCTCTGCCCCTTGCTAGTTGTATCACTTCGCTCATTCCAGAAGAATTACCCTCCCTCTTGCTAGGGTGCTACGCTGTTCCATATGGGCTACCTAACAAAGATCACAAAATGTACTGCTCAGCATTAAAACAGCAGTTCACTCTGCTATCATCTGACCTTTGCAACCCCAATCAGAAATGAAGTGTTATGCTGTGAACAACACTGCTGGCAAAAAAGCCATACTACAGGTATTTTGTTCTTAGGTGTTTTTTTTTAAATCTTCCTTAGCTGCATGCCTTAAAGCAGTGATATGGGCAAAGTAGTTCTGCAAAAACTAAAATTCTTTGGTTTGTTCTCTTAGGCCTGTGACTGTTGTAGGCCCAGGTGTAGGAAGCCTTGCACAAAATCAGGTTTGAAAAGAAGTACCAGGTATCTGAAAGACCAGATCCAACAAGGGCCTAGAAGGAAAGAGATGCCATGGGACTTAGCACAGCTCTCGCCTTTTCTTCTTTCATAGCCTGTGAGGAAGCACAAGACTTGGAGCAGGTCCTTCAAGTCAACATGCTTGAGGGCCTGGCCATTGTGGCTCACAAGAGCATCTTCAGCTTCCTCTCATATAATACGTTCAGTCAGCTTTGCCCAGGGAGGGGACAGCTGAGAAGGAGGGAGAGCAGAGGAGCTGCTGAAGAAGAAGAGGAGGAGGAGGAGGAGGAAAAGAGGTTCAGGAGGGCTTACTGGGATGGGGCTTTGGCAACAGAGTGAGAAAGACATAAACATCTCTCTGGTTGCGTCTTTTGACAACTCTTTCTTCCCTCCTTTCCCCACTTCAGTTTACAGATGATGTCCTCTTATCAGAATCAAATCGGAATCAATTCTCCAAACTCTTGCCTTCCTTCACTGACAGTTTTCTGCCTTGAGATGGGAGGTCTATTCACCAGTCTGTCCCCACTGCACATTGGAGGAGCCATCTAAAGCTTGAAGGATCCTCTGATGTGCAGTGGAGACAGGCTGCCGACCCCCATCTAAGCCCATTGCCTAATGTGTTTGCCATTGCCCTGTAAGTGTCAGAGTCTGAGGCATGAGCAGCCTGGATTCCAAGGTGGGCTACTGGGGCCAGGGTCATGGATGGTGAACTTTAGAGAGCCCAATGGGCCAGAAGCAGAAGGTAACTCAGGAAACAGACCAGGAGTTCAAAGAATCCAATG
Source organism: Phrynosoma platyrhinos (assembly GCA_020142125.1). NCBI lineage: Eukaryota > Metazoa > Chordata > Lepidosauria > Squamata > Phrynosomatidae > Phrynosoma > Phrynosoma platyrhinos. The sequence goes on along the minus strand of CM034706.1, from coordinate 62,077,846 downwards.
GGCCAAAGGCAAGAGGCAAAGTCAGGGGGCAGACCAGCTCTAAACATAGCAAGGCAGAATTCCAGGAGTCCAAGAGGGCAGAGGCAGGAAGCAAATCACAGTCTGAACACAGCAAACTAACAAGGCATAATGCAAACAGAACACCTACAGACAGCATAGAAGACTGTGTAGCTGTGGCAAGGGTGGAGAAGTCAGTGCAACCCTTAAATGGCTATACCCCCAGCTGCCATACATGAGTAGAGCCACCTGTGCCTGTTGGCTAGCCCTGATCCTTCCAAGATTCTGGCAACTCAGTCCTGGTGCTGCAAAGACTTTGACAATAGGACCCCAGCAGCTAGAAATCCCATCCTGCAACAACTTACACAGGTGGACCCTTATGACAAGAAACACACCACACTTCCTTATTTCTGTTCAAGTTGGCTCCCAGACATGAGACTTGATGTGAAATATCTTGCAAGGACTTGAGGCTTAACTTGAGACTTGAACTAAAACAGTTAACTACATCACTGCAAGAAGCACTGCATGATTTATAAACAGGTAGACAGGCAAGGCCTAAATGCCCTGGTTCAAATCCAGGCTAAATTGTAGAATGTCATCTAAGGTCAGAAAGAAGAGGATCTTGTGGTGAATGTAAGAGATAGTAGTATGTCACACATGCAGAGTAATTAGTATTCACAAGCAGAAGATAAGCATGTATCATATCACCATTACTGCTCACACAAGGGGTCTAGCAGAGGAAGAAAGCAGGCTTCATCTTCTTTGTAAAAACATATGAATCAGATTTACTTACAAATATGAAAGGTTTCATGCCATCTCATGGTGATGGGAGAGAGAGAGGTAAGTGCGGACTATAAAAGGGAGAATAAGCAAACTCAGATTAACTTCAGACTAACTGATGCAAGAAGAAAGAGAATGTGGTTAAGATCAATAGAGAGGAAATATTGGGGATGTATGCTTTGCCTACAGACTAGCAACTACTGAGTATAGGCATGCTGAGGTTGCTACCCTTAAGATGTCTGGCATGTTAGGTTAACAAAACTAAGGCACTGGCCTGTTTGTCTGCAGATGCGATCAAAACGAGGAGAACATTAAGGTTATTTTCTATTTTCCAACTCATCATTTACTACCTACTTTTCCTTCATCAGAAAGGTCAATCTTTCTTTTCAAATTCACTTATTATGCTAAGTGCTGTGTAAATTGAATGTTTTAAAGTGTGGAGTACTTGTTGGGAAAAGCACCCTGTGTGCCAGCTGGTAATATAAAGTGACAACAATTAATAAAGGAAAATATTAAAATAATACAATTAGCTTCTGGGTGAGATGTCCATTATATGCTGTAAGTAATGAGGAACCATTACCTGTTATGATTGTTTATCTTTTATGCACCACATGCATATAAAATATACGACACATGCACTCATCCCTGTATCTTAAAATGAGATCTGCTTATCTAGACCTGGGATAGCAATGTAGCCATAGGATGCCAGTGTAAGGCTGAGTGTACTGCATCTTCAAGGTAGGAGGGACCAATGGGTGAGGTATTACATTGTTAGAAACAGTGGGTGTGGGAGTGGAACCTGAGGCCCTGGAATCAAATCTGGGCTTCCTGTCATCCCAATCAAACCCTTTGGTTCCCTATATGACCAAGTTCCTTTCCCAATGATCCCATCATTTGGTGGCATCCCAGCTTTTGTGTGGCTTAAATGGCTGTACCTCCTTTAGATATGGCAGGAAGAATTTTAACCTAAAATGTTCTGGTATAGTTTTGTCCTTCTCTTTTGCCTTTTACCTCACCCACTGGAATGGGCATCTGAGAACTTCTCTGAAGTTAACGTTGGCTCTCAGGCTGAAAAAGGTTTGTCATCTTGTTTGTGTACTTAATATTTCTTCATAATTGAGGGACTCCAGCTAAGTGTGGAAACAGGAAGCCCAGGAAGGAAAGAAGTAGAGGAGCAACAAAGCTGCAAGTGTGCTCAAGAAGGCAGCAGATTATTCCTACAAACCAGGGACAGACAGGGCAATATTCCTATTTGAGCTCCCTAATTACTGCCCTTATGGAAGACCCTTTGATGACCTTGTCAGATGACATGATTTTGATGTAAAGAGCAATATAGAAGCTGGAACCATAATAATGATGAGACAAGTGCTTCCTTCTTCAATAAGGGTTTTTAGATATCTGAGAACTTTAAAGCTGGTCCTGGGTTGAACCATCTGAAGCATTCTTTAAAAGCTATGGTTTGTATGTTGTGGATTCAAGGAGTTTTGTTTTTTTAATAATAAACTGGATGTTAACAAAAAAGATAGAGAGATATGCCGAAGACATGTAATCTCTCTTAGCTGGGTCCACCATATCCCATCTAGTCCCAAAAAATGTCTGAAGTTCATGTCGTTCCTTTCCTGGCCATGTTTCTACAATTAATACCTTCCTATAAATGGAAAAGGAAAATACACTGCTCCTTTGCTTTATGATAAAAGAACAACTACCATGTTGTGAGTTAGCACAATTTTTTGAAAGGTCCCAGTGCATGATGCAAGAAGGATGAAAACTTAATAGATGGGAAACTGCCAGATTATTACTATGCAGCATGCCAAATAAAAAGTAGAACTCTTACTCATACTAAGTTGTCATTCCATTCTATGGAAAAAAATTTCTCCCAATGCCCAGATAAGCTGAGCTACCATTTATGACTTCAACATTCTTATTTCTTAACCTATGTTTGAGCTCGAGAAAGTCTTTCTGTGGGAACTACAACTCCCAAAATGACACATAATCCTGACAGGGGTGGGTCTGGGAGCTATAGTTCAGAAATAGCTTTTCCAGTAATCCAGCCTGATCTTTTAAAAACAGATTGCTAATAAGAACCATGCAATGTCAAAAAATCTGTTGACTATTATAACAGCTGCAGCTCACTTTTCCTCAAAGGATCTCAAATCAGTATACTTAATTTTTCTTGGTCCTTGTTCTCTTCACAACAATCCAGTGAAACCTATCCAGGGAGGATAGGTTGGAGAATTTAAATTTCGATATCTCTACTTCTAGTCCAATGGTCTAACCACGCTGCTGCTGCAAAAAATGTGAGTATTTGGAATTATTATAGACTTGATACAATATAAAGGTATGTCTTGTCCTGAAATTTCAGTTTTAAGACAACAACAAAAAAAGGGTTCGTTTGAAAAGAAAGATTTTTTTTCTGTGCTTCTTTTCAGACTTGATTCCTCTGCTCTCCCCAACCTGCACTGAGAAGAAACAATTTTAGCTGGTTGCAGCTGAATGTTCTACCATGTTTACCACCCTATCTATAAATTATATGGCTTCCTTTCCTCTTGCTCCCTTTATATACACTGTGCAGCTGGGATACTTCATTTTCTCCATTATGCATGTGCCCAAGAAGTGCTGCCTATGGTACATGTGTTGCACAGATGTTTGGGCTCTTAAGAGATGAGGGGGCATGTACCTCTGAACAACTATAAGAGAAGAGCATAGAGAATGGGGAAGCCATCTTTCTTCCTTTCAATCCTACAGAAGAGTAGAAAATAGAATGGTATCAAACTAAAACAAAAGGCAACATGCCAAGGACTTGTACCCAGAGTAGATGGCTCTGGCTCTGGCTCTGGTTTTGCCATGGACCAGTGTTTCAGTAAATAATATTCATTTCAACATTTCATTCTGACCATATCAGCTAAGCACTTGGGGAGGGGGAGGAAAGAGCACCCTAAAATAAATTTATTTTGCCGTTTTTGCTTTACTAGAGAATATGTAACAGTTGGCAGTGTAATACACTTTTTATTTTCATGAGTTATGGATGTGCATGGCCATCCCTAAAAAACTGAAATAAAAACCGTATTACACCACCAAGCCTCATATATTATATTTATACCATACCAGAGGAGGTGTCTGCAAAGCAACTATGGGCATAAACTTTTATTGTGTCTATACTTCCTCATGTTATTAGTATAGTTGTGGAAATAATAGGATTTACTGAAGGTTGTTACTCCTAGTAGTAGTATTGATATGATATAACACAATGTAATGTCTATAAATAATATATTGATCTGTGTACTGAATTGATTCTTTCTGATGGATTCTAAGGATTTAAATTATGAAGCAAATTGTTATCTAGGTATCATGCAGAGACATAAGTTACATATTGTTTGGCTATGTGTAACTGTGCTAACAAAAAAAGGAAAACAAAGCAAAATATTTTAACCCAAATTTTGTACTTAAAAATATGCAAATCTATAGGATATAAAATCATGCTATGTATGCAAAATTAGGACACAAGCATATGTCTATTTTAAATAATAGTGTGCAATCTTGCTTATTTTCAATAATATGGTGCACTCCTACTTATTTTATAATCCAGTATCTATTTTGAGGGAACCTTAGAGGAGCTATTGTAGCATAATGGTTTAATTGCTGGACGGGGACCTTGGACCAAGGTTCAAATCATCACTCAGCCATGGAAACTCATTGCGTGACCCTGGGCAAGTCACGCTCATTCAGGTTTAGAGGAAAGCAGTGGCAAACCTACTTGAAATAAACCTTGCCAAGAAAACCTAGGGTAGGCTACCATAAATCAGAATGGGCAGGACAACAACTCATGCATTTCAGTGTCTACTGGGAGGGAAATTATTGAGTTCAGTGGGTATTAGTTAAGCAGCTAGAGTCTCCTAGATATGAAAATGGTAGCAAAGCAAGAAAACAGTATCCATCCAGCATGGATCAGAAACAGGAAACTGTTTTGTATGAGCACTTAACTGAAAATTCTCATCAGACATTCTGATCTACCGGTAATTTGTATTTTTTTAAAACCTTCTTATCCTTTAGAAGGAAAAAAAACAACAACTCCCACAGTTAGCTAGAATTTATAAGAGCATGTCTAATAAATGCTGGAAATGTAAGCAGGAAAAAGGGACTCTCTACCACCAATGGTGGAATTGTAAAAAGGCGAAAAAGTATTGGAATATTGTCCACAGAACTATTGAAGAAATTTTGTTAGTGCGACTGGACATGGACCCTAAGTTATAGCTATTGAATATATGTGTAGATGAAGAGTTAGAGTGTAGATATGGGAAACTTCTCTTTTATATGATTACCAGCGCTATAATTGTTTATGCTGGGAACTGGAAAAAGGAATCGATCCCACGGCAAGAAGGATGATTGTACAAATTGTTTGATCTGATGCAATTGGATAAATTAACTAGTATGTTAAGGGGACAAGAATGGGAAAAGAATGAAAAAAATTGGGAACCACTGCTTAATTATATTAAGAATAAAAGAAGATGAATAAGGATAAGAAGTAAATTAAGGAGTGATTACTAAGAAATTGTAGAACAATAATAGTGTACAGTAAATATAGCTGTTGGATTTATAAGGTTTATGTATAGCCTATTTACAGTAGATATATAGATTGTATCTTAGATTTAATCTCAAAATAAGGGGAAAGGTAGTTATTAATATAGGATATGGAAAAGGACTAGACTAAGGATCCAGGAAGTTTTGTTTTATCTTTTTTCTTTGTCTTTTGTTATGTTATGTGTAGTATAGATGTAGGAATGTCGGTTTGTATGTATGCATGTATGAATATATATATGTGGGTTTTTTTTTAATTTAATAAACTTTACAAAAAAAAAAAAGGGAAAAACCCCACCACACTGCAGATCCCCCCACCCCAATTTTCCTGGATGATGCTAAGTCTGTACAGTGAATGATGCACATAACAGGCCAGGGTTCCAACCCACTATTGCTCCTCCCACTGCTAATGGTGGACCTCACCCCAGAAGCTGTTGGAGAACATCTGCTCTCTGCCCCCCCCCCAAAAAAAAATATATGTTCTGTCAGTTTCCTTGCCCACAAGCAGGGTGGAGAATATCAAGACAGAATTAAAAGTTTGGAGAACATTAAGCTTATCTTTTGTTTCATATACGTGATTTGACTGAGGCCAGCTGGATGATGCAAAAGCTTTGCAGCCAGTTGAAACCCACTTCTTGACTATAAACATACTAGTTTTTAAAAACATGGAGGAAACAAACCCTTGATGTTAGATTCTCAAACTGCTGAATCCTAAACACAAACTCACACATGGTGTACATAATTATAGTTTTGTTTTGTTTTTAATATCCATCTAACCTTTATTCAAGGATGGCTGTAAAATATTAAGGATACACCCTCTATACTCTATAATATCTGCTGCCATGTTTTGGGTTCTATGAAATAAAATAGTTGTCACAAAAGAATTTCACAGGAAGTTAACCCAGTATGTAGCAATTGAGTATCTCAGCATTCTTTTCTTCAGTCAGTGTCTTGAGTCAAAAATTGAGCATTCATTCCAAGATGCTGCCCAAGTATAACCAATCTGATACTAAATACTAGATACTAAAAAGGAGTGTAGGCCATTGAACAGAATGTTGATTCAAGCTTTCCATTTCTTTATTTATAATGTCAATTTTGTTGAGCCACATTTGAGTTATTTTATAATAACTACAAACATGTATTTTTTTTCTTTTTAGTATTACATTTAGCATCACATTAGTTCATCAGACAGAGTTGTAGAAAGAGGCCGTTATTTCTCATCCTTGCCCTCACACCACTGCCAAAATCAATTCTGAAAAATTATCGCAAAGTTGCCTTCAACTCAGTCTGGGTGTGCCTTTATAGCTAGAATATCACCCCATACTCTGGGATCTTTATTACATCACACTAATCTAATTTAAATGCATTTTTACTGTACTTGGTTTAATGAATGTGGAATGTGTCACTATGAAATTGCACCATTAATTTGATAAATAGGACTTGAAGGTATAATTTTTTCCAGCATTGCAGACTAATGAAGCTAAAATACATATATAATAAGAAGTGTAAATAATAAATTATTCTGAGGACCAAAAAAATTAATTAGATCTTGCCACAAATTGCATCTCAATGTCAGTGAGTTTGGGGGAATGTGTGTGTGTTTTTTAAAAAGACATCTGACTTTCAAATTGTTGAAATACAACTGTGATCTGTGAAAAAGTTTTACACATGATGATGATTATTATCATGACATATCCTTGAGAATGTACTTTGAGAACCTACACATACAGTCCAATAGTATTATTTATACTTGATACATCCGAGAAAGTAGAGTCTACAAAAACTTATGCTACAACTTCTTTTGCTGCATTAATTTCAAATGTGCTATCAGGGCTCTTTGCATAATGTTATGCCTGATAAGAATTCCTACTGATTTCAGTGGAATTTATTTCCAAGCGTGTTTAGGATTGTTGTATTGCATCTAAATTGATTGCATGATAACTGGAAGCAACTAGGTGATATCTAGCTCAATCTTCTGTTCAAATTGTGTGTTCATTGCCAAAGATGTTTAGAAGGTAGCTGTGCTAGTCTGTAAGTGAAGAGAACGAAGGGGAGAACAATATTTTGAGCATTTTGAGCATCTGACAAAAGCTCACATGTGTTTGTTGTTAAGTTACTGCTATATTTACTCTTAGTTTGGTCTTGTCCCATTAAAAAAAACCAAAGCATTATTTTATTTTCAGTCCTTTATTATTTCTGTCCTGCCTTTCTACTAAAAAAAGGAAAATAATAGCCCGCCCCTCTGCGTGGCAATCGGGGCGGGGTACAACAGTTGTTGAAACAAAGCAAAGTTAAGAACATGCCCTTATCCCAAAATCCCACCCTCCCATCCCCTTAAAACAGAATTAAATTAAAGACTGATTAAAAATACAATATTAATAGATTAAAAACATCCTCAATAACATAGGAATCAGAAGTAGCAAGTTAAAAGCTCATCTCTTTACTGAGAGTTATTCCGGGAAGGCCTGCCGAAAGAGATCCATCTTTACTGCTTTCTTAAAAGCAGTAAGTGAGGTGATAAGACGGATCTCGTCCGGCAGGCCATTCCAGAGTCTGGGAGC
>CM034706.1:62042466-62053281 GCA_020142125.1 Phrynosoma platyrhinos | reverse complement strand
TCTGTTGGATCACAGTAACCTGATCTGCTCTGGAACCTGATCTGTCCCTGCAGCATCCTCTGGTCCAGGCATCAGGTCAGCATCATCTGCATCCTCTTCTGAAGATATAGAGTCTGCTTGTATGTCTTTTCTGATAGGGACAACAATTGGTTGTTCAGGGAACTTTGATGTTGCATCTATCTCTTCTGAGAATTCCAATGCACCATCTTGTTTCTTTATGGATTTAAGACTAGTTCCTATTTTATCTGTTTTTCTTTGTTCATCAGAATAAATCACATATCTGATGCTTACTTCACCAGTTTCTAAGTTCATCACTTTGGATCATTTAGATTAATGCCCGTATCCAATGAAGACTGTTTGTTCTGATATGGCATCTAGCTTGCATCTCTTTTGTGAGAGTATGTAAGAATACACAAGACTGCCAAAAGTTTTAATGTGTTTCATGTTTGGCACTCTGCCATGCCACAGCTGGAATAGTGTCTGTGTAGTGCCTTTGGTTGGAAATCTGTTTTGGAGATACATGGCCATCATGATGGCTTCTCCCCAACATTAGTTTGGGAGACCTGTGTCCACCAACATGCATCTTGTCATCTCCAATAGAGACATCAGCTTTCGTTCAGCTGACCCATTTTGGCTGGGCATGTCTGGGACATTTTTTCTGTGTTGAATTCCACATTCTTCAATGAAAGATTGGATGTATCATAACAAATATTCACTTCCCCAATCTGTCTGGATGGCCTTAGGTGTCTTCTTGAATTTCGTCACCATTGTGATGTATTTTTGTAGCATCTCTTGAGCTTGGCTCTTTTGTTCCAGAAGGTAGATGACACAATACTTTGAAAAATCATCCATAAAAATTAATTTGTATCTGTTTCCACCTAGAGAAGGTACAGATAACAGTACACAAATATCCAAATGTATGACATCAAGAACTTGACAACGTCTCTGTTCAGTACTTGGTCTAAATGAAGGACTTACTGCCTTTTGTTCAACAAAACTCTGCACCTGTCAGAGTTTTCACAGCCTTCGGACTTTATTTTGATCCCAGTAGCCAAATTCTGGTTTTGTAGTTGAAGAATTGCTTTGGTGTCACAATGAGCAAAGCATCTGTGCCATAGTTCTAGGCTGTCTTCATTCATGTGTCTTTGAATCATATTCACTTGTGGAGATGAAAGATCCACTTCATGGATACCATCACATTCAAAGGCTTATACATATGTCACAAAAACTATACATCATCCACCTATGAAGGTAATATCACTTTTTATCCAGAGTTGACACAATGAGCATGTTGCCTTGTAGATTAGGAACATATAACACATCACTGACAGTATTTTCCATGATTATATTGTTGGGTATCTTGCAAAGCAATTTAAATTGGCCTTTACCAGCAATTTGCAAATTCTGATCAGAAGCTGTTTGAATAATCCCTCTAATACTTCTATCAATTTATCAAAATAGGATTCACAATGTGTAGAATGATTTGTACAGCCCAAATCAAAGATCTATTTATGTGAACTATTTTCAATTTCACTAATATTAGCTGTCAAAATTTGTGCCTTTATAAGAAGACTGTTGCCTCTCTGTTGATTCCTTTGTCTTTTAAAATCTGCAGCTTGCCCTTGCCGGATACAGCTCCCATTGGCTGGAAGATTTTTAGGGAAGGTACAATTCCTTGAGATGTGCCCCTTTTTATTACATCTGTAGCAGTTAACATCTGATTGGCCAGTGGAAGTGACCTTTCCCTTGCCTCTGCTTGTCGCCAGGTAATTTGATCCAGAACTATCTTTATCTGTGAAGTGGGAACTTCCTGTCTGCTCTATATACTTCTCCCTTAGCATACTCAGAATGTGGGTAAAACTCATGTCTGGAAGAGCATTAATTACAGTTGAAAAAGCATCAGATGGTTTGCCCAAAGTTCCCATGAGATAAGCAACTTTAAGATTACCATATGGTTTAAAATCACAAAACGGCATCCTTTCAAACAAATTTACTCTTGCAATATGCTTTTCACAATGCTGCTTGGAATTCAGCCTCAAATTCATCAGTTCTTTCATTACAGCACAGAGAATCTTATTTGTTTTCTTTCCAAAATTTTCCTTAAGCCTCAAAAGCATACCTTTCAAAGAATCACAGTCCTGAACTAAATTGATCAAATCTCTTGAGAGAGACTCCTAAATAATGTGTCTTGCCATAGCATCATCTTTTATCCAAATAGATTTCTGCTTTTCTTCAGTTGGCATTTCTGACAATAAGCAATTATAAATGCCATGAGCTTACAAAAACACATTCAACCTTTGTTACTATCCTGAAAAATTATGAGGAGTCAGTCTCAGTTTGGGGAACTGCAGAGACATTTTTTGAAAATATAATAAAAAAAATTAGCAAAAGAAATAAAAAAAATAGCAACTCAAAAGCAAAACCAAAAACTCTCTTTCTGGTAGACACAAACAAATGTGAGAAAGTGGGGGAAAACACAACAAATAATAACAAAAACTCAAACAATCTAGTTTTAAATTGTTCACATCTGCTCTGTGTCTGACACCCATAACCTGATGGAATTTTTTTTCTTGAGATTTGTTAGAAAGCTCAGGAAAATAGGAGGGATTGATTTAATCTCATCAACAAGTAAGAAAGTTTCTTATCAGCATAATAGAAAGTCATGCTGCTCCAGACAAAGGACAAAGAAGAAGGATAAGGTAATGGCGATCTCTCCAGGGACAAATAAAAGTGTGCTTTTAGAGAAGGAGGAAATATGGAGTCATAACACAATAAACTATCATAGACATGCATCTATGTTCCTAGAAACAATCAGCATGCTTGAGTTGCAGTATCCTAATAGGAACGGGCAAAATCATCTTAGAGGATTCCTCACTTAAGAAAACCCTAGGAAATTCAACGATTCCCCATATGTGCATGAGTGCGCACACACACATACTCTTACTTTATTATCTCTGCAGCCCCTGTGGCCAGATATCTGGCCCTGTAGCACCAGAGGGGCAAAGGGATGGGTCCTAGAGAGCAACGCTCACATTTACATAGAATCCTAGAGTTGGAGGAATCTCCAGGGGCCATCCAGTCCAACCATCTTTTGCCATGCAGGAATACACAGTTTGCCATGCAGGAATACACAATATCCTAGAGTTGGAAGGGATCCCCAAGGGCCATCCAGTCCAACTGCCTTCAACCATGCAGGAATATGTAGAATGCTAGAGATGGAAGAGACCCTCAAAGGACATCCAGCCCAACCTCCTTTGGCTATGCAGGAATACATGCAATTCTGGAGTTGGAAAGGACCTCCGTAGGCCATCTAGTCCAAACCACTTTGGTCATGCAGGATTCTATGTATTCCTCCATGGCCAAAGGAGGTTGGGCTGGATGGCTCTCAGGGATCTCTTCCAACTCTAGCATTCTACATATTCCTGCATGGTAGAAGGAGGTTGGACTGGGTGGGCCTTGGGGGTCCCTCCCAACTTTCAGCATTGGCTACCCCAGCTAGGGGCTGCTGGAACTTGTAGTCCAACAATAGCTAGACTCCATATCTCTCTTGAGTTCAGTGCATTATAGTATGCACTGGATAGAGCACAATAGACAAAGAAAAAGAATTAGAGCTTTGAAAAGTTTTGGATTACAGCTTCCATAATCTCCATTTCAGTTATAGGACTTGTTGTCAAAACTCATCCCAGAGTCTTCTTTACTTTGTCTCATTCAGAAACCAGGCCAGGCTATCTCCCGTCACTCTTCCCATCCTTCTTTGTGTGACATTTTCTGTTTGAGCTTTGACAAATGAGAATCCAGTCACTACTAAAACAGCATCTCGTTGACAAGACAGCTTTGTATGTGACTTGAGTATGAAAATTAACACACTCTTGCATTTATGGCAATGATGCCATAAAATAATAAAACAATTTGGAACAACGAATTATAAAAGAAATTTCCCACCCCTGATTGGAATGGGTGATGACTGACCTTTGTGAGGGAATGAGACACTGTAATTATCTCACACTTCTTTTGTGGGGAGAACAATAATTTTATTGCCCACGAGAAGAATTATTATGTCATTTTAGAACACTACAAATGATGAGTAAAGAAAAACACATGGTGAAAGAGACATTTACCTGTTTTCTAAATGTGTGCTAGAGCACTGCTACTTAAAGTGCTGGTCCCTGTACTCATGTTGGTCCCTAAACCATAAACTATTAATCTCTGACAAGTTTATAACAAATAAAAAAAATGTATTTCATTGAGCACAAATATGTTTCTAGTCCCTGATACAATGCTGTGTGTGTGTGTGGGGGGGGGGAATCTGGTTCCTCACATCAAGTATTCTGAAAACTGATATGCTAGATCTATCCTTGGTCTTTAACTAGTGCAGCAAGACCCCATGTCCTGATTTGGCAGGGACAGCCCTGGTTAATCGTCTGGTTTACCACTTTCTCAGCAGTTTGAAAAAATATCTCAGTTTTCCCCTCTTCCTCACACTTCCTCCTTCATTCTTGGCTTACTTCAATTGCTATAAATTGAATGCAAAGTGCAGATGTAGTTTGCACTCATAGAATCATAGAAGGGCCATCCAGGCCAATCCCCTGCTGGAACTCAAAATCAAAGTATCCTCAACAGATGGCTATCCAGCCTCTGTTTAAAGACCTCTAAAGAAGGAAACTCCACCACTCTCCAAGTGAGCATATTCCACTGTCAATCAGCTCTTACTGTCAGGAAGTTCTTCCTAATGTTGATGTGGAATCTCTTTTTCTGTAGTTCGAATCCATTGTATTGGGTCCTATTCTCTGGAGCAGCAGAAAACTAGCTTGCTCCATCCTCAATATGACACCTCTTCAAATATTTAAATAGGGCTATCATATCACCTCTTAACCATCTCTTCTCCAGGCTTCCATACCCAGCTTTCTATGTCTCTCCTCATAGGGCATGGTTTCCAGACCATTCACCATTTTAGTTGCCCTCCTTTGGACATGCTCCAGCTTCTCAATATGATTTTTTTAAATTGTGGTGTCCAGAACTGAATGCAGTATTTTTTTTTTTTAGGTGTGCTTGTAATACTGAGGGCCTGTATGTTCTCATAATTTTAAACGATGGTTTATATTGCTAATAGTGTTGTTTCAAATATGTCAATAAAAAACACACACACATTTAGGGTTTTCTTTCTTCTGAGAAAATGTTTCTGTTAAGCCAGTGAGGTATTTTGTTATGTAGCTGTTAAACCACCCTATCTAATCATTTCATGCCTCATACATACATCCCACAGTTTCATTACACAAGGAAGACATATGGGTATGAGTATAATTTCTCACCTTAAAGTAAAACTGTTTTAAATCTGTTACTGATCAGATCATCATTAATTTAATTCAGAACACCTTGTTATGGGCTGGAACTAGATTCCAGTTCTTGCCTGGTGTTTTCAACATTAAACAACCATTTTTATTAATCTACAAAAAAGTATGGTTTTTATTTGTATATGTAAAATATGTCTATATGACACATACCCTTAAAATAAAGCAAGTATTAAAAATACCACATACAACCTGAAAATGGTTAAATCACAGAACAGAAATCCATAAATTGCAAAATACATAGAGAGTGGCTAAGACAAATTCTTATTTGAAAGAATATTCTGTCTGAAACATGCATTTATTTGGTACAGCAGGATGGAAATATCTCCCCCAAGTCAACATGACTTGACATGGATTACATGAACAACCAATTTTATCAAGCAGTAAATTCCACTTACCATTTGATAGGTTCCCACCAACCTTTACCACACATTACAATGTACATCTGGGGAAAAAATCAGTCTACATTTTATTAATATATATATTCCATAGCAAAGATATGGTACAAAACCTTATCACTTGGAAAACTGTTCATTCATATTAGTGCAGGGTCTACAAATAGAGGTAAGCATAATTTCATTGAGATAATCCATAACACTGGAAAATTACATTACTGAAGAAGTTTTTGGAAATACACTATGGATGTGTGAAATGCTCAATAAAATTGTTTGTATTTCATGCCTTACTCAAACAGCTGTGTATACAGGTAAGTTGCCCAGTGGCACATATTTAATGCACTGCCGACCCATGGATTTCTCCTAGGTAAGATTCTTCTGAATGTTTTCATGTTGTTTGCTCTCTTAGCATGTAAAATAATCATAACTTAATTTCAGAATTACACATGATATGAAGGGAGAGGGGGAGGCAATGCCTTGATGTTACCTTGTCTCTTGAACAGTTGTTCCTCTTGTTTTTCAAAGTTTCAACAAAAACTTAAGAGCTCAGCTTGAAAGGTACAGTGGGCTTAGTATAATTACCACAGCTGCCACAGATGGCTCATTTTAACAAGAGACCCTAGGTAAACCTACTTGTTTAGCCTGCAGCATAAACAGAAAAATATACCACTTAAACAAGTGGATTTGGGTTCTGCCGAGATGAAGCTCAAATCTGCCTTGCTAAGTTGAGTCATTAAAAAGATACAATGGCTGTTGAGGAAATATGGGTCAGTTCAAAGCTCAAGTTTTGAAATGTGTCCACAGTTACCCAAGTTTGTAATGTGTTTTTCAGAAGCACTGTCGTCTTTCTGGCAAACTATTGAGTTGAACACAACTTACTATGCAGAGGGCCACCTCTCATATTGTAATATAACAACATGGGCCCAATCCTGTAGGTCATATTTGTGTCTGAAAATGTGTGTACTTAGCACAACTGGGTCTTTCCATCTGCAATATATATCCAGTCCTTTAAGAGCATGGACATCATCACTCAATAATCAATGTAATCATGACTGATTTAAATCCCATTGATTTCAGTAGGATTATTATAGGCTTAGAGTCAACTCATAATATCTGGCAGATGTGATGTTATGGATAATTATCTTTTATCTGTATTATTGTGGCCTGAGATTAATTAAATGTTTGATTTGGCCTAGCAAAGAACAAAGGCCTTACCTGCATGGGCCAAAACACTAGATGCACAGCCCAGAGTATCTTAGACCCACAGCAGACCTGATCTCCTCTCATTACCTGGGCCTCCATTCCCAAGCCATGGCAGCTGTCTGAACATGCATCCTGCTGAGCACCACCATTGGTTGCTTGCTTCTGAGGTCAGATCAAGGTGTTTAGTGATGATCACATAGCTGGGCTGCCATTCTGTCCTCAGAGAGAGCAGCCTGTGGCAATGGTGGCTGCACTGGAAGGCTCAGGATGATGCCCATGGACACAACCACAGCTGGGAAGATCTGGAGGATCAGGTATTTTTTTTAAAAAAAAAACTATTTTAAGGGTTTTATACCCTGGCTTAATGCAGAATGTGATGGATATACCCTGACTGTTTGCACCAAAACCAGGTGTATATATATATATATATATATATATATATATATATATATATATATGTCTGAAAAAACTGAACTGTGCTAAAGTGCAGCAATAAAATGACTATGGCCAACTTTGTAATATTCTGAGGCTGCTGCTGTTCTGTCACTAGTTACCAACTAGTTCTGTTGCCACAGAGTGAGGACTTATCCCTTCTTGTATTGTTGCAGCATTTTTGTTGTTACACCCTGGTTTTCATAGAATCATAGAGCTGGAAGAGACCACAAGGGACATCTAGGCCAACCCTCTGCCAGAACTCACAATCAAAGCATCCTCAATAGATGGCCATCCAGCCTTTGTGTGCTTTGAAATAAGGACTTAGAAAACATGCTCTTTGCTGCTTGGGGGATTCAGGGAGTTGTAATCCCCAAAACTAACTTTGGATACAAGTTCATCAAAGTAGCCAAAATCATCAAAGTAGCCATCTGAAATCTTGGGGTTGCATAGGGATGCCATTTAAGGGCTATCCCAGGCCACAACATTTCAGGACCAAACCCTGAAACATAAGGACTTACGAACTCACAAGGAGTAGATTCTGGTGGTTTACAAGATCACTGTTACAGGAAAAGGCTCTGGCTGGATATCAAGGATCAACCTTAGTGATATGTCATTCAGATCAAAAATACTAGCTTAAATTCACAATTGCAGTCTGATGTTTGTGACTGGCTCATATTCATGACCCCTATGTATTCAGAACAGTAAAGAATGTGTAGGGAATGTGGAGCTTCTCCAACCAGAATTTACCAGGCAGAACCTACTCAAGCAACAGGGGTCTGTTCTACTATCGTTCAGGACACAGCAGACTAATGTTTCCACATCCCTCTCATGAGTGATGTCCAGTGTAAGGAGGAATTGCAACAGGGATCGTGTTTCTGACTATTGCACAGGTGATTGCTTGTGAGAGAGTAGTCAAAATGTCAGTTGGCTACATCCTGATCAACATGAGAACAGACCTCTGTCACACACAGTGGCTGCTGCCTGATAAGTCTAGAGTGGAGGAAATGCTACTTAGCTATGTAATTAAGCTAGTTACACAACTAAGTAGCTGATCTAGAATCACAGTCACTTTGTATAACAAATGAGAAAAATGAACACATACACTTTTCAAGACAGTCCTCTCATCAAGATTCCTTCCCCCTTGTCTGAGGACTGGAGCCAGGCCCTGAGACTTGGCATCCCTAGAAGCTGACATTAGATGACTGCCCTCCAAATTCCATGAGTGGGCAATCATCCCATCTAGATAGATAGATGAAAGACAGACAGATAAATGATAGAGAGAGAATCCATTAAACAAGAAAAGGTGCAATCATAACTCAGTGTTTTTGAACTGGTTCTCCTGGGAGTTCATCTGGAAACACCTAAAATAGTTAAGGCCAAAGTGCAACCCTAGGGCCATATGGGGGCACAAAGGCTGTTTTGTGACCCTTGACCTCTCTACACTCCTTGACTGCCTCTTTCTGACCTCAAAATAGACTATTTACCTCTCTTAGAAGTTGCCAGGGGACAACAGTCATTTTAAAAATAGGTTGAAAGCTACTACCATAATATTTAACATTTAAAATGCCTTTTTAAAAAGAACAAAAGTTAATTTCCAATTACTTTCCCCCCCTTTTTTTTCCTGGCAATCTGGGTGGTCCTGTGAGTTTTCTGGGGACAGTAAAGTAGCCCCTAGACCTACTAGAATTGCCCACTCCTGCCCTAAAGACTACTGGAGATCACAATAATCTTTGAATGGAAAGGAAGGACAGAGGATTATTTCATAAACCACTATTTGATTGTAACTATACCGCAGTTGCATACTGTGGCTTCATGTAAAGCCGCCACCAAAAAGATTGAAATTGTTACCTGTATTTGTTCTAAACAAAATCCCTAAAGCCTGTCATGATGTCTTCTGACTTTCACTGCCCAAACTCACTTAGAACTGAACTGTCTTCTCTTTAGTATAGTGGTTCCCAAACTTGGGTCTCCAGATATGATAAGTCTTTTTGCCTAGGGAGATATGTTCACCTGGTCCCTTATGTACCTGAAATGCTTCTGCTAGGTTCATTTATATTATTCTTACCCATTTCTTCTCTTCTGATTGTACATGCTGGGCCTTCCTACATATGAGGCCAGATAACATATTACCTCAAATTCTAAAAAGTGAGGTTGAAACTGCAATAAGAGAAATAGTGAAAAACAAATCACCAGGAACAGATGATATTCCAATTTAACTGTTGCAAAGGCCAATACAATTTTAGATTGCATTAATAGAAGTATAGTATCTAGATCAAGGGAAGTAATAGTGTCACTGTATTCTGCTTTGATCAGGCCCCACCTGGAATACTGTGTCCAGTTCTGGATACCAAAATTCAAAAAGGATGTTGAAAAACTGGAGCGTGTCCAGAGGAGGGCAACTAAAAACTATAGGGAAACCATGCCCTATGAGGAACAACTTAAGTAACTGGGTATGTTTAGCATGGAGAAGAGACAGCTAAGAGGGGATATGATAGCCCTGTTTAAATATTTGAAGGGATGTCATATTGAGGAGGGCACTAGCTTGTTTTCTGCTGCTCCAGAGAATAGGATTCGGAACAATGGATGCAAGCTACAGGAAAAGAGATTCCACCTCAACATTAGGAGGAACGTCCTGACAGTGAGAGCTTTTCGACAGTGGAACACACTTCCTTGGAGTGTGGTGGAGTCTCCTTCTTTGGAGGTCTTTAAGCAGAGGCTGGATGGCCATCTGTTGGGGATAGTTTGATTTTGAGTTCCTGCATGGCAGGGGATTGGCCTGGATGGCCCTTGTGGTCTCTTCCAACTCTATGATTCTATGATTCTAATCCATATTGACAGAGTCAACTCTAGTGCTAACCAACATATATTAATAGATATGGAAAACAAAACAATGGCCAACAGATTGGAAGTGATCAATATACATCCCCATCCACAAAAAGGGAGATACAGGAGACTGCAGCAACTATAGGGCCATAGCACTGATCTCCCATGCAAGCAAAATCATGCTCAAAATTCTGCAACATAGATTCCAAACATACATGGAAAGAGAGATCCCAGAGGTCCAAGCAGAGTTCAGAAAAGGAAGAGGAACTAGGGATCACATTCAAACATACGAGGGCTAATGGAATGCACCAGGGAACTTCAAAAGAAAATCAGCATGTGCTTTATAGACTACAGCAAAGCCTTTGACTGCATAGACCAGGGGTAGGCAACCTTTCCCCTTTAAGGGCCGAGGGACTTCAGCTCCCAGAATCCCAGGAGCTATTGGCCAACATGGGACTATTGGCCAACATGGCTGAGGCTTCTGGGAGCTGAAGTCCCTCGGCCCTTAAAGAGGAAAGGTTGCCTACCCCTGGCATAGACCATGAAAGGCTATGGAACTTCCGTAAAGACATGAGAGTGCCAGCACATCTGATAGTCCTGATGAGGAATCT
>CM034706.1:62005160-62036186 GCA_020142125.1 Phrynosoma platyrhinos | reverse complement strand
TGAGCCATCCCAATCCCTCCCTTGCCTCGGCTTGCTTTGCCTTGCCTTGCCTTTCCAGCCTCTTCCTCCTCTGCTCTCTTGATAGGTCCTAACCCCAATGGAAGGGGGTTAGGACCTGTGCAGGAGGACATGACCCCAAATGGAGGACAGTCTGACATTTCCTCCTGGGAAATGCAGGACCCACCCTGGAAAAGGAGGAGTCTTGTCACAAAACACACCCATTTCCAGTACATGTACGGGTTCTTTTCACTTATGTATGAAAGTTAAAAACGTCTTTTTTCACTTTTAACTTAATTCCGTTATTATTGTAATTACCTGTGAAAAGTTTTTGCTCAATTAAGTTCTATTTTTGCTTTCTTTTCGGGATGCTTCATTTCCAATTTATTATCTCTTTAACAATGAAACTGGCCCACGTGTGATAATGTCCATAGGGTTGCCATAATTCTTTTCCACAAAACTGGGACAAAATGTAAGGAATGTAGGACAAATATGGACATTCAAGAAAAAATGGAAGATTCAACCAACTAAAAACCAATAACATTACTAAAAATTTAAAAAATATATTAACAAAACATTAATATAAATATAATATAAACCTTGGGGCTGGATCACCTTGGGGATGGGATCTCCTGGATTTTCCTGGGGCTTGGCTGGCTGGCTGAGGCCCCATGCAGCCACAGCAGGAAGGCCTTGCTGCCCTGGATTTGCTTGTGATTTGGTGATCCAGCCAAGGCCCTGGATGTTTGGGGGCTTGTTCAGCCAGCCAGTTGAGGCCCAGTGCAGCTGCGCCAGGGTCAGGAGGCCTTGCTGTTCTGGATCACCAGATTGGATATGATCCTAAAACTGGGCGGACATCCCAAAGAATCTGAAAAACCAGGATTGTCCTGGGAAAAACCAGGATATGACAACCCTAACATCACAGAAAGTTGATTTGGGGGAGCATAAGGATTGTCTACACTAGTGGGAAACCTATTATTTCCCTTGTAATGGCTGTGAACCAGGCACATGATGTTCCTCAGGATTCACAGAAAATACAGAGAAAAAAAGAACTTCCTTTTATCCCACATTTGCCTGGACAATCTGGATGAGCAGCAAGGACACAACCATATAGTCAGAAATACTCCACACACTATAGGACATGTGAGAGCCAGTGTGGAATAGTAGTTGAAGTGTTGGATTATGACACTGACAACCAGGGTCTGACTCCCTGCTTGGCATGAAACACACTGGATGTCCTTGGTCAAGACACACAATCTCAGCCTCAGGGGAAGGCAATGACAAACCTCCTCTGAACAGATGTTGCCAAGAAAACCCTGTGATATGGTCACCATAAGTAAGAAACAACTTAAAGACACACATCAGCAGCAGCAGCAGCAGCAACAACAGGATATGTAATGGCAATAGGATCATCCTTTTCTTCTAGGCTGCTCCAATTTTGCCATGGTGAGTGTTTTGTTATCAGTCTCTATGGCAGGGGTAGGCAACCTTTCCCCTTTAAGGGCCGAGGGACTTCAGCTCCCAGAATCCCAGGAGCTATTGGCCAACATGGGACTATTGGCCAACATGGCTGTGGCTTCTGGGAGCTGAAGTCCCTCGGCCCTTAAAGGGGAAAGGTTGCCTACCCCTGCTCTATCGAATGGGAAACTGCACTGTGGCTACAGAGTGAGTAAGGGGGTTTCCCACTGGTGTAGACAACTCTATGGAATGGCAACCAAATTGTTACTTATTTCATTCATTCCTGTTGTATTTTTTTGCCAGGAAAAGGAAGAGACTTTTGCAGGATTTTCCACTTTCAGTAGCATGCAGCTTGACTTGGGCTGTGAGATACCATTTCCTGCTTTGCCTCAGGAGGCAAAATATCTTTGGTGGTCCTGCTTCCCTGGATGACTAATGCTGGGGAAAAACAGGTAGCAGTTACTTTCACTTTGAGATATTTAAAGGCACAGAAGTGTTCTCTCAGCTTTGAATCTTGCAACCTTATATAATAATAATAACAACAATATTCTATGGGAGTATGTACTGGCTCTCTATTGACTTTCCTTTGGCTGAAGCATCTGTTATTAAATTATGTGTTTGCTTTTCTATATTGGAAATGAAAAGATTACATTTAGGAGTTTCATCTTCTTAACTAGACTGACTCCTGAGCCTTTGACAATAGTGTGATATGAAGAAAATGAGACTGTGAAGGTTTTCCTGTGGTGGAGATAAAATGAGAGGAAAAATCTTGCCAGCTAAATGTCTGCAAAAGTCAGGCTGTTGTTGTTTTAAAGGCATGAGCACAGGGATGGGTGGAAACCATAATTATACAATTAGATTTTCATGAACACCTCCCTCCATTTCTGTTTGAGGTGTTGGTATATTGGAACTGGTACTCTTCTTTAGATCCTTTCCCCCCTAAACTAAGTATCCGAAAAAGCTATAGGAAGTGGTCCCTTTTCAGACAGGGAAGCTTGGCTGTAATTTACTTGGCTATCAAAAAGACTTTGTATACAATCTCTTCTAGCAAAAGGTGGGAAATGTAGAAGCGCTGGCATTTAACAAAGAATACCAACCACAGCAGGAAGTCATCTCTGCCCAATTACAAGGTGATCTCAGTTCATTTTTATGGTTTGATTCTCCCCCCCCCTTTTTTTCCTATCACATATGTTTTCAAACACAGTTCTGATGTCCTGTGGGGATGTCTTTTGTAAAGAGCCAGGGTTTCTGATTGAAGGAGCTTCAAAAATAGCTCTCTTACCCTTCTGTGTATGAAGGGTGTAGGGTGGAGAATAGGAGCACAGCCTTATAATAGCACATTTATTTGCTTTGAATTAGAGAAGAATGTTAGTGAGAAAGTTAACAGTAAAATTATCTCTGTTTGTTTGGTAATCTTGTGATTTTTATCCTTATATGCAACTGTAGGGAGGGAAGCAAAATTGTTTAATAAGCAGAAATTACTATTAAAATGAATGTTGTGTTCAAACACATATCCAAACAGAACTAATCATCAATTATACTAGTACGCTTAAAAGAAACACACAGAGAAAAGAGAGAGCTAGGGAGCTGAAGCAAAATTTGATATCCAGACAGAATCCCCCCTTTCCCCCATAATCAACACACAATTCAGCCATTACATTCAGGAGACAAACAATCTCATTAATTTTGATATGAATGATCTGCCTTTCTCACCATGTCTTTTTCTTTGATGTGATAGAT
Organism: Phrynosoma platyrhinos; assembly: GCA_020142125.1. Classification (NCBI taxonomy): domain Eukaryota; kingdom Metazoa; phylum Chordata; class Lepidosauria; order Squamata; family Phrynosomatidae; genus Phrynosoma; species Phrynosoma platyrhinos. Next base: position 62,032,991 of record CM034706.1, on the reverse strand, counting down.
ACTGAGCACCAGATAAAATACTGTACCTGCCAGATAGGCACTGATGCTGAATAAGTAGGTCCTCTGTTTTAAGAAGGTGGGTGTGAAACTTCTGAGAAATACTAGGTACTTCTCTTTAGATGTGTGCTCCCCCTTTTTTCTATAAATAATAAATGTTAAAAATAAATAAGTGTGGGGAATGGTGTGGTCTTTCAGATATTGTTGAACCACAATTCGCATTACGACAAGCTAGCTGTAGTTTATGGGAGGCAAACTCCAACAGGTTTGCCACCAGAATGTTTTGCAGCTAACCCTTGCTGCAATGATTTTAAAGACTCTCCCCTCCCTTCACCTTTTTAAAGCTATGACAAACCTCCATTTGTCATCTAAGGACTCATTTGAACATTGTTAGACTGAGGTCCACCAAGTTAGAATTAATTTGGGAGAAAGCATAGCTAGCTTAAGGAGGTGAGAAAGAGTGAGGAGCATATCAAGTTCTGTACTATTTGAAAAAAATACTATGGGGAGTAGCAACTGGTGGCTTCTATATTGATGGGAGTGTTGAGTCCCCTCTATGTTTGAATGTCAACTTTAAAGAAACTATTCAAAATGCCAGAACTATATCCCTCAAATAGATTCAATACCGTGAATAGTTATTTTAAATTAGACTAAACCCTGGCGCAGATTCACTGCTCCATCAACTTGGAAGCAACTAACCACTGCTAAACACAAGTATCAAGCAGAGTATTACCTGGCCTTCTTTGGTGGAGCTATTGTAACACATTGTTGCTGGCCTCGTTCTAAGTGGAAACTACATGCCCTAAGAGGAAGTTTATAGGAAAGCAACATTTGCTAGAATAAGGGAGAGTTAAGACTGACTGGGGGCCCATTCACACTACACAATAATAGTGCTATGATTCCACTTTAACTGCCATGGAAACATCCTATAAAATCCTTGATTTTGTAGATTGGTGAGGTACTAGAGGTCTCTGCTTGCGAATCCTAAATTGTTGTTACGTGCCTTCAAGTTGTTTTCAACATAGGTGATCCTAAGACAATCCTATTATCATAAGATTTCCTTGGCAGTATTTGTTCAGAGAGGGAAGTGTGACTCCCCCAAGGTCACCCAATGTGGGGATTTGAACCCTGTTCTCCAGAGATGTAGTCAAATGTTCAAACCACTATACCACATTGGCTCTCAATTTCTAAATAAAACCCTAAACTGCAAATCCTAGGATTCCATAGGATTGAGTCATGGCAGTTAAAGTGGAATCATAGAAATATAATTACATAATGAAAGTGGGCTACAGCACATGTGAGATAGGTCTGTATAAAACCCATCTAAATTTGCACAAGAGGACAGTTTCAGGCTCGAAAGGAAGATCTCAGATCCTGCAGGATCACCCAAACCTCTGCAAATTGTACAATTTGACAGGACAACATCCATCATGAGGAGATGGATTTTACTACTCAAGAGCAAAAACAACAGCTATCACAACAGAAGCCCTATTCTTTCAGCACTGGCATGCATTTTGAAAACTGTGTGTTTGACTGATACTTGAAAATATGGGATTTTAGGTTTCTTGTTTAATGTTTATGTGGGGCAAGGTTCCCAACTCTTAAATAAGGGACATCTTTAAAATTACAGGACACCTGGCAACCCTAAGGACAGCTCTTGGCTTTCTGAGCAATTGGGAGCTGAATGTTTCTGAAGAGTGGGTATTTCACTTAGCTTCAAATGCCCCTCTATGGAGTTTATCATATAGGGAAAACTGGAAGTTTAAATGGGTCAGAACCCGCAGTTATTCAGTATATTAGGCTCAATTGCTCAAATGGTTTTCACATGACATTGTGTGCAAACCACTTGGAATTCAACAGGAAAGTGACATGAGCCAGCAAATAGGCATTTTGGGGGAAATATATTAAATTCATTTCTATTTCATTAATGAATTTGGTATTTTTGTGCAATTGCTCTAGTGTGAAAGCCATTTGTGGGATTCTCCCTGTTTCTGTACTTCCCATAGTTCTTTGGGATGAATAGCCAGGGCTCTTAAAGCAACAGTTGCTGAGGCAAAGGCAGGGACACAGAGAAAAAACTTGCTTCTCCCTAGTCTGTGTGAATGTCCCTTCCCCATTAGCCAGGACTCTTAAGGAACAGTCACTGAGGGAAGGCAGAGACACTGGTTGCCAAGAGTGACACAGCCTTTTATGCTGTTTTTCTACCTTTCCTACTTCTTTGGGTATATTTTTTAACTTAGATTGGATACCATTTCTTAGAAAGTAAGGGACAGTTCAGTATATTTTTATAAAGAAAACTGTGTAAATAAAATTGTTTATTTCTGGTGATGCACCTACTTCTGTGCGCACATGCAAAAAAGTGATTCCCAAACCATTATTGGGATTTACATACATCTGTGTGAAAACCAAATGTGCATTCTACCCTCTTTCTCGCTTTAGTAATGAGCTTCTAATGTATTATTGGGTTCTGCGTGTGAAAATCATTCACACATTGCACGCTTTTGCGGGTTGTGGTCACTTTAATCATTATCGGAATGGAGGTACATATGGTCCCTATGAGATAAACTCCTATGGCTCTGTCCATCTCTACCCAATCCTGTGGCAGGCACCATATGAGACTTCTGACTGGAACACAGGGTTGAGAGGCTCAGACGTAAAGCTTTTTATGCACTGCAGACTTTTTGGAGGGAGCAAGAGGCCATGTTGTATTCTTTGTCTAAGTGAAAATTAACACAGTTCTAGTGAACAAATACAGGGCCCCTCTAGAAAAAGCCCACCCAGAGCTCTTTCTTCAGTTAATGACTGATGTGCAGGTGTAGAAAAATGGTGACACCTAGTGGGCTAAGGTTGGAACAGAAGTGGTTTATAGTGCTCCAGTTCTAGGAGTTCTAGTCCAAAAAAGTAACTTCTGCTGTCTGTAGCAGTGAGTGAAGGGGTATAAATGATAAGCGCTAGCAAGTAATACAATGCAGAATGAGCACCCACTTCTCTCTCTCTCTCTCTCTCTCTCTCTCTCTCTCTATATATATATATATATATATACATGCATGAACATAGCCACAACTTTTTTTTTGTATGTACTTACATATGTCTATGGTTTTATAAGCTGAAATGGAGCAGAACAGAGATAGAAGGAAATATATCCATGCACACTGGTGAAAGAACAGTTTACACTGAGGGAAATGTTCCAAATATATCACTTGTCCTTGTATTACCAACTGCTAATAAAACTTACAAGAGCAGCATTTGATGGGAAGGAAACTGAAGATAGCAAAGAAAAACACAATACACCTAATAATAAAAGAAATAAACAAAAGGGATAGGATATTCCCAAGTACCTTCATCACAGGCATTCTGTATAAAACATCAAAATGAATGCTAAATAATATGAAAACAATTGTTTTGCTATCACTCTGTATACAGTATCTTCTCCAATGGGATTCAGTAAACTAATAAGCTAGGTATGTGTAGGAACTGTTCCGTGAGGACACAGTCCTTTATCACATCATTACTTGAGATGACATTCAAGCACCACACAACTTCATTTATCCACTTATCATCAGACACAGGGCTATATATGCTGTTTTAAGATAAGATACCATATAGGCACATCCACAGTTCTTCCCATATGTCCCAGGAAGAGCTTGTGTGGATCACAGCATACTTCATAGGTAAGGTACGTGTCTAACAGCAACCACTTTCAAAGTTGTTTATTATCGGTCACAAGGAGACCTAGAAAACTCTAGGGCTAAAGACAGACAAAATTGTCTAAATCCGGTGTTATAGTGGATTTTTAAAATTTATTTTCTTTCGTTCTCCTCCATCACGCAGTACTCTGCACCATCCCAAAAACAGCTCCAGAGAATTTTCCAGCCTTTCAAAATCAGTTTGGGGGGATCACAGAGAATCACAGAGTTGTAGAGTTGGAAGACATCACAAGGGCCATCCAGGCCAACCCCCTGCCATGAAAGAATACACAATAAAAGCACTCTTTTTTTTATTAGTATATAACAATAAATGTACATACGTACCTATTCTTCCACCTACGTGTGTGTGTGTGTGTGTGTGTGTATCTGTGTGTGTGTGTGTATATATATATATATATATATATATATATATATATATATATATTTCAAACTTAAACGAAAATTAAACTTCTTATACTTTGTATATTACATGTCTGGTTTGTATAATTTAACAATCTAAATACGCATCCCTCATCCCAGAAAAGGAGGTGCAAACAACTACATTAACAGAGCCTTATCAAGTTTCTTCACTCCAAAGACTCTTAATTTTTCCCCATTTCCTTAAATATCATTGTTCGGATATCCCTTTGAGTGCCATAGTTAGTTTAACCATTAACATTAGGTAATTTACTTTGATTGTCCATTCTTCAAATAAGTGTTCATATTGCTTCTTCCAGTATCTTGCGTAGACAAGTCGTGCTGCGGATAACATATATAATATCACTTCTACTTCCCCCCTTTTCAATTTGGACTTCAGCCCCTCCGTTATATTTAATAAGTATAACTTGGGGTAATAAAAGCACTCTTGATAGATGGCCATCTAGCCTCTGTTTAAAAACCTCCAAAAACCACTCTACCACTCTCTGAGGGCGCATGTTTCACCGTTGAGCAGATCTTACCATCAGAAAGTTCTTCCTAATGTTTAGATAGAATCTCCTTCCACCTTCCAATAAATTCCTCCCTATTAAAGATTGAAATAAAAGCACTTTCACACTGCTGTGTGAACTCACCATCATCATGGAACTGGCAAATAAACATAAGCTCTTCAGTGTTGTTTCCATTGATGCCTTGTTCTGCTACCACTTCCATTGCCTTCTTATTGGAAAAGGTAATGTGTTAACGTTGCTCTTGATAAATGTTGAGGCAGTAATGTGTAGGATGGGGTTTTTTAGTGAGGTTCTTCACTTTACAGCAGAATGGGAACTGTATGGCTTAGCTTAGAGAGATGGTTCTATGGAGATTGCAGGCCTCCCAAGGGACTCTCACTGATTCCCTTAACCCCTGCAGTTGATTTTTGCTTCATCAGAAAAACATATTTTCAACCAAAAATACCTCTGCAGGGTGTAGGGTTGGTCCTAAGGGCTGTTTGAAGGAGGCACCCCAAGTCTGCAGGGGGAAAAGCTGGAAAAGCAGTTCAAAAATGACAAGGAATTACTACTATTACCTGGATATGTGACAAAAAAAATTATTATTAATTAGTTTAATATTGTTTTAAGGGGTGGGAGGGTTGGATGGGCATGTGAATTGTTTTAACTTCTGTATTTCTTGTATTTTAACTGATGTAACCCGCCCCGATTGCTCCGCAGAGAGGCGGGCTATAAATAAAATTTATTATTATTATTATTAAATAAAATTTATTATTATTATTATTACTTGTCACCAAAAATGTTATTTTTAGTCATTACCAGGAGTGATGATGTGACTCATCAGAGGTCACCAACCCTAGGCAAAAGCTTACCATTGTTCTACTAGTTTGACTGTCAGTGCTTATTCAAATTTTCTAATTTCTGTTCTAAAATTATTATCTATTTTTTAAAATATTGTTAATGACTTCAAAGGGTCTTATGTGTAAGAAATAGAATATAAACAGTTGAATATATAGATAAACAATACACATTGAGGGCCTAAAAACCTGGAAGGAGAGTAATTAGCTGACCTTGAAAACCAATGGAGACACCCGGCCTTATCTGGCACTCTGACCAGTGATGCCAATTGACTACACTTGCCTATATGTTGGTCTGCCCACATGCCTGCCTTGTTCCCAAGGAGTTCTGCAGCAAGCCCAGGCATCCTACATATGCTGGGAGAGGCCAGTCAATCTTGACACTAATGAGATGCAGCAGTGCAAAAGAGGAAATCTTTAGTCTTCCTGTGGAATGTGTTTTTTCTCCACAGCTGAAGCTCCAGCCAGTCATCTTTTGATATACACCCTCCCTCCCTCAACTTGAGATGTACATTTAGATTCTGATTGAATGGTATCCTGACATGGGTGTTTTGTTTTTGTTTTTTGGAAAAAATGTGGATGCTTTATTTTTGACACAATCTGTAGGGTGACTGTTTGGGCACTGAGCTAGATCCATTGTGTCTGTGGCTGCCCATTTCTCCACTTTTGGAATCCACTTGGGTATTGAATTATTCAGGTCACTCCCAACATGGGAGCCTATCCTCACTACCTCACAGAAATTTACAGTGGCTTCCTCCCATATGGATCCCAGTTACTGCCATCCTATGGGTCTTCCTCCAGCAAATGAACTGGGGATAGGTGCCATTGAATAATAAGTAGATCTAGGCCCTCAAAGCTAACAGCTGTAACCAATAATGTTGTGGCCAATTTAAATTTTAATCCTGTCTCCTATGTGTTAATAAGGGTCCTTTCATGCAAACTCTCCCCATCAACCCTAACCTAGCAAGACAGATTTTTCTCCATGGTTTCAAGACAATTGCATGTGTTAATGGAAGTCTTTTCTTCTGAATCCTCTCAATCAATGCTAGCCTGGCAATATAGTTTTTCTCCATGGTTTCAAGACAATTGTAGGGTTTGTTCACAAAAAGTACACAAAGTAATTAGGTAGCCATAGTTATCCCCAATAATCCACCTGATCAGCTCAAGGTGCCTAATGGAAGTATGGAAAAGGGATCCATGAAACTACCAGAGCCAAGAAGCAGTCTACACTAAGATCAAGAAGTGGAAACATCAAGTGGTCAATAATAGATAGGGTTACCAGAATGAAAACTGGAGAGGGCTCCTATACCTTTAATAGTTGTGTAGAAGGATATTTCAGCAGGTGTTGCTTATTACCTGGATATGTGACAAACAATACCTGCTGAAATACCCACTTCTACACAGTCATTAAAAGTACAGGAGCCATCTCCAGGTTTCAATGTGGTAACTCTGCAGGAATCTATAGAGTTGTAGGATCTTGAACTTCAAACAAACTGTAACTCATGCAGGGAAGTACAGTATTGCTCATTTGAAAAGGCTGTGAAAAGGGAATGGAACTCTCATACAACACTGGGAAGAAAACAGAGACAAAGCATTTGAGGGCTGAGTGTACAGGACTGCTAATACGTTTTAGAAACCCTCAAGTTCAAGTTCTACCAAGACTGTACTAAGCACAGTTCTGGGTTATTTTAATGATTTTCATCCTGTGAGTGATCTAGAAGCATACAATCAAGGATGAATAGGAGAGTTAGTGTTAGTGCTTCAGGTCAATTTTCTTACAGTTATATTGATAGAACCTAATGGAAATATTTCACGAAAAGCTAAGCCATCAAATATGTGCCTTAAGCTAGTTGCACTAGAAGCAAGAATGTGGTTTTATTATTTCTTGATGCAAAGTTAGCATGGCCCACAGGCTGACAGTTTTGCTTTTCATATGAAATGGTTTAGCTCCAATAAGACTTTTGCAGTGCATTAGCTAATGATTTGGAATGACAGATTCCAAGAAGTTTTCAGGATCAAGTGATTAAGCCACCATTTTATAAAACATTTAAAGACACTTTGATAGGGAACCCCATGAAGTCATAGAAATAATGCTCAATCATGATTAATGGATGAAAGTACAGTATCAGAAAATATGGTGGAAGTAATGCAACATTCTTCTTTCTCAGCCACACAGTGATGAAAATGCAAACAACGCAGTTTTTGAAGAAGTGATTCTCTGTATACTACAAGCCCACAATCTAGATGTAAGAATCCAGCAGGTCAGAACCAGTATTTTTAAAATGTTACATCTGGGCACAGCTGTCACTGATTTTTCATGCACATTGTCTACTTGCTGAATTATTCTCCCAGTGGCTCTTTTCTTCTGGAGTCTTCACACTCCTGATAAACCCCAGTTTCCATCAATCAAGTTCTAATTCTAGCCAGAAGCTGCATTTGTCCAAGAATACACAGTCCTTTTGGTTACCTAAATGCACTGACGGCACCTTACAAAGTATAGATGCCTAAAGAAATTTAGAGCCAGGATCAGCAGTAAAACACACTGCAGTAATAAATACAACATTTTTGAAAGCAATACAAATTACAGCACACCAGCTTTCATATACTATCAGACATTGTAAAATAGCTAATACAGCATTTATAGACAGTTTCAATAACAGACTGTCTTCAGCAGCATGTATAACAATTTAACCTGGTTTAAAAAGTTGTAATTGATATCTTCCAGTCTTGATAATCTGATTGTCATTCAATGACAGGGAGGGTGTGGGCTTGTCTAGACTGGGCAAAAGCCTCAGAATTTGGCAGGAGTTGTATCTGTAGGTTTCAGGGTTTGTTTTCCCCCCAATATCCATATGACATATCTCCTATTTATTGTGAATTTGACCCACCACTCAACAATTGATTCAATTGATTCTACTCTAATTTAGACTAACAGGCTTCTAGCCATTGTTGTTGTTGTTTTAGAAAGATTCTCATTCTCACCTGTGACTTACAAAATCTCATATGGGTGCCATTGATGCCATGGATTTAAAATTTATTATTTTTTAAATTGCAAATAAATGTCCAAATAAATGCCCAATAATTATGCTTACAGAGTAATTCTTTCTTATATGGGAACTTCTTGAACCTCATCTACTGCTTCAGGGTACAGCTTTTATGGATGCTGGCTTAGAAAGGTTTTTTTGGGGGGGGGGAACCCTGTAGTTAGCTAGAATTTTCTCTCATTTGTTTCCTTCTTTGTTGCGTGTATGTGTCTTCAAGTCTCCTGTCAACTTTTGGTGACACCATGGATTTTATAGGGTTTTCTTAGGCAAGGAATACTCAGAGGTGGCTTTGCCAGTTCCTTCCTCCAAAATATACCCAGCAGAACTTGGTATTTGCTGGCAGTCTCCCATCCAAATACTAACTAGAGCTCAACCTGCTTAGCTTCCAAGATCAGACAGGATCTGGTGCCTATAAACAGGGCAAAGGAGTTTTGAATCACCATCTGATCCCACTGTCAGTTAACCATTTTCCAGCTGCATTTTTCCCCACTTGTTCTTATTATTTTGACTATTGTAAAACTCTGTATCTGTAAATGGTTTGTCATATTGTTTTAAAACATTTATATCATATGCTGTTTTCTGGATGCCAGTTGAAAAGTGGTAGCTCAGTGTAATATTACAGTAGATCTATGTCAAGCTTCAAGCAGTGGTAGCCCCCCCACACCTCCTTGACTTTTTGTGCAGCATTTTTGGGGGATATGGGAAAGATCATGTGAAGAAATCCACTTGATTTACTTGAATATGAATCCACCTTGTCATAAATACAAATGCATTTGCAGTCTTTTTACTATTCAAGGGCAAAATACAAATGAGACCTGCATGTAACATTAAAAGGAAAGTTATTTTTAAGACACAAGTAGAATATTAAAAAGGGATATAAAAGTAGTAGCTGGGAGTGTTTTACATTGTTTCCCTGTTCTATGATGGTAGTAAGAACAGCCTGGGAAAATTGTTTAACGTACTAGGTTCTGAAATCAAGTTTCATGTTGCAGAAAGGAAAGGAAAATCTTCTTTTACACAATTATTCTCAAAGTGCATGCAACATTACAGCACAAGATAATATGGAGTAAAAAGTGTGATGTTAGCAGCCATGCCCAATAAAAGAAAAAAGAAAAAAATCCAACAATATATTCTTCTGTGAATGCAAACACAAGAGGCGGCTTTCATCCCAAGACTCCAGGTAATTTCAGGAAAGGATGGGACTTACCACACTTCTTCAGGAAACAGGATTTTAAAAACATATAGCATTATTTTCCAGCGTGGTACAAAGTGATGTTAAAACCTATGCATTTGATGGTAACATGTCTGGTGGGTTTGAATAGGTCATTAATCAGGTGTATGCCTCCATCTGGAAAGGTGTTTTTCCCAAAGAGAGAGGGAGCAAAAAGGAATGGGTGTCTTCTCCAGCTATTCATACAAAGCAAGATTTGGCTGTTTGCCCACTCATGCTGTTTTTGGCAAATACTGGATATATACAGGTATATGTAATTAGAGCAGTCATGTCATTGTAGAATGACACACATCCCTGTTTTGGTTTGAAGTACAGTCTTCACTGCATTGCTTTCTTTAAATTAAAGTAGCTCTGATCTGACAGTAAAAGGGGGGAAAAGTAGACTTGGCTGCAGGCTTTCAGTGTTTCCTACATTTAAAACTAAAACTAGATTATCAAAATAGCTTCTGGAGGTAAAAATAAATATATATATGAATAATAAAATTTGGTTGCAGATAGAGAAAATTGTATTCAAATGTTAAAGAAGTGGCTACCTTACACATAAGGGGAAAGAAAATGCATTGACTGCTCCTTTCCATTGCCATTTCCATTGCCATTTCAACTGCTGTTCTTATATGAAAATAAGAGTCTTCCCTACCCATGTAAGCACTCCATATGATTTTTGAAAATGATTTCCCATTTAATGTTTCAAATCATATGGAGAACATCCATGTATAAAAGAGTCTCTCTTCTTCAGAAAACACATGTAGGTTAACCACATCCATAATGCCTGTGTAGGCAGTAATGAATGTAGCCCAAAAAACAAAAACAAAACAAGTCTATGATGAATTTATAATTAAAGTGAGCAGGCAAATTATGAAGGATCATAATGCTATGATCTAACACTTTAAGCATACTCTGACCTTGGTAAGCTTGTGCATGGGACTGAATAAATATGAAAATGAGCAGTGCTTCAAAAAGAATGGAGAATTTTTAAAAATACAAGTAGTGTAACACTATGTAGTGAATTGATCATATGGGTTATGGACTGAGGGCTACATAATCAAACACGTAAGGTATGGAGGTAAGCTATGAGAATACATGAAGAAGATAATGCTTTTAGTCAGCAAATGGGCAATAACAAGAAAGGAATTTTTGTCTGGGGATACTGAGCAGTTGTATAAACATATGATGCAAAGGCTTTTTCAAATAGACATAACATTGCCATATGTTCTATCAAAAAACTGCAGAGGAACTTGGGAAAACCAGAATGATTTAAGATTGGCTATTCACATCTCTGCCATCACTTGATTAGCTGAGCACAGAGAGAAAAAGGTAAGAAGCACAGTTAAAGGAGGACACATTGAGAGACCAGAGTGTGCCCTAGAGAGCCTTGGGCAGGGCTGAGATAATGAAAGCTAGTAAACATCACCAAGGAACTGCTTCCTTCCTTAGAGCATAGAAGAAAAAAGCAGTCTGCACTTGCATTAAGTCCTTTGATCCCTCATTGCATATGCAAGAGCTCCTTCTGTGGCACACTAGAAGCCCATTAAAATGGTTAGACCTATATCCTGTTTGCAAACTTCATTTGTCCAAATGCAGACTGCTAAGGTTGGAACTGGATATAAAAGAGGAGAATGTCTGTAGGAAGGGTAGAGATCCTGTGCCTTTGCATAAAAATGGTACAAAACAACTCACCCTGCAAAAGCTCTCTAAAAACTAATGGTGCATAATGGGTGCATGTGTGTACAACATGTTCACCTGGGAAGTCAATACTATAATATGTCATGTTGTTGTTTGTTGTGTGTCTCCAAGTCATTTTTGACTTATGGCAACCCTAAGGCAACCCTATCATAGGGGTTTTCTTGGCAGGTTTCATCAGAGGGAGGTTGCCATTGCCATCCTCTGAGTCTGAGAGGGTGGTGACTTGCTTAAGGCCACTCAGTAGGTTTTTATGCTCAAGTGGGGAATTGAACCCTGATCTCTGGAGTCACAGTCCAACACTCAGACCACTACACCATGCTGGCTCTCCCATAATATGTCATAGCAAGTGTTAATTTGTGTTGAGGGAAGGAATAGGCTTGGTAGAGTGACCCAAGCATTCAAAGGGATCTTGCAGGAACTTTGAAATTAACTGAAAGGTAGAAGTTGGTAGCATGAGTTTTTGTAAACTTGAGCCTACTTCCTCAGATGCATTTGGTGGAAGGGAAAGCACAAGGACAGACTGTATAGTAGTCTGTGTATGAGAATTTCCACAGGAATGCAAAACTGTGTGTAATTTTGGTGTGGAGATAAGGTGAGAAGTTCAGTTTTAAAATCTTTCAGTTAGTCTCAAAGGTGCTGCAAGATCCCTTTGAATACTGATTTTCCAGACTAACACGGCTATGTCTTTGAATTTTGACCCAAGCATGTTCAGGTGACCTCATCTACAAAGGACTATTGGCATGTAGTGAGGAAAAGCAAAATACGGTCCCCTGTTTCTTTGATCCCAACTCAATGGCAATCAGTTCAGGAGCAAAGGTCATATAAATATACTCATCATTCTGAACACACCTGCAGCAAGGAGAAGAAAAAAAAGAATGCACACAAAAAGTTTGGGAAAAATATTACTTTAGAATTAGGGAAGAGATGTAAAAACTGAGAGGGTACTTTTTAAAACCAATAAAAGAATCTGAGGAAATGAGGCTAGGGCTGCATCTACACTGCAGAAATAATGCAGTTTGACTCCACTTTAACTGCCATGCCTCCATGCTATGGAATTCCGAAATTTGTAGTTTTGTGAAATATTTAGCCTTCTCTGTCTGAGAGCTCTGCTACCACAACAAATTTTAGATCCCAGGTTTCCATAGGATGGCACTATGACAGTATTAAATTGGATTATTTCTGCTGTGCAGATTCAACCTAAGTTGAAAGCAATTTAACTGGAATCTTTTGGTTAGTCTAAACTAGAATAGACCCAACAAACCAATTGTTGAGTGATGAGTCAATGCATAGGTAAATCCAATTGATTTAATGGTTCTTCTCCAGTTTGGACAAACAACAGGATTTAAACCTAAATGTGTATTTATTAAAGTATTTTTATCCTACTTTTATAGATAAGTGTCAATCCAAAAAGTTGCATACAATGTAAACAAACAAATATCCATATGTTTAAAAATAATATGATAAACAACATTGTAGAATATAAATTAAATGCTTTCATTAATAAAATGCATAAGAGAGTGGTATTGAAAACCATCCAAATCCAGAAAAATAAAACACTTGCAGTGTTTACTGCTGTTGATCCTCTAATTTACTTTATTAGTATTTATTGTTGAAACATTTTCTCAACCATCATCCCAAATAACAAAATGATGGGAAAGTTGCTCTTCAGATGTTTGGTCCTGTGTGCATAGCATAAGCAACAGCAACAACAAAGCCAGAGAAATTGATTCCTTACAGCTGACAAGCAATGTACTGCATAAAGGTCCTGGGATTGTCAGGAAAGATGTCCCAGATATTTGTTGCAACTGATGTTAGAGAGAGGCCAAAAATGCCTCTGGTGCTTTACCCTGAGGACCAAACTACACTTTACACTGAAGATTCATGACTTGATCTGCTAGCATTTTTAGCTTTACTTGTATGTGCTTGTAAGGCACTACAATTCTGACTCTAACAATGCTACCAGAAGAGCTTAACCCTCCTTTGAATGCCAATTCCTCAGTCAAAACCACTCTCAGAGCTGCAAAGCACTCCATGGGTGAAAACATAAAGGCAGTGGCACCTGGTGGTCTCCATGTCAGAGTGGCATGATGCATTTACACTGTAGAAATAATGCAGTTTGACACCACTTTAACTACCATGATTCCATCTTACAGAATCCTGGGATTTGTAGTTTTGTGAAACATCAGCACTCTTTGGCAGAGAAAACTAAAGACTTTGTAAAATTACACATCCCAGGATTCCATGGGATGGAGCTACAGCACTTAAAGTGTTGTCAAACTGCATTATTTCTATAGTGTAGATGCACCTGTGGTGAACTGGCTCCAGCTTTTTGATAGGTCTAATGGAGTTCTCCAAGGTGCTGAGCCCTATCCCCAAAATAAATTCAGCACCTTGAATAGCTCTTTGCTTGTCAAAAACAGAGTGGGTTTATTGCCCCAGTGACATGTGAGCCACCAGCTGCCACTGTATATGGGAACTCACAAGACTAACAATAGCTTTAGAGAAAGCAATGATTTAGACTAGGGTGGGAATTTATTGCCCCATCTCATACAGCCTACTTTTTCAACTGATATGTTTAAAGCCTAGTCAACCTTGTCTTATTATCTGGCCCTCAGATCCAGAATGATTATGTCAGTGCTATTGCTAATATATGCCTATATGTGGAAATAAACCTGTGGTATAAGCCACAGATGGGTTCCTAGATTTAATCTTTGGCATTTCCAGGTAGGCCTGGGAAAATCCCTGAACTCTGAAACCCTATAGTGATTTAGTACAGGCAATAGTGAACTAGGTGGGCCAATGGTTTGAATTACTATAAGGCAGCTTTACATATTCATAAATACTGTTTCTAGTAGCCATAATGTTCTTTCCCACTAAGCATATTTGAGGTAGACCCCTTGGAGGATCTTTCACTCCTTCATGAAGCAGTTCATAGAGCATGTCCACCCAAAATCTCTAGTTACTCCATAATGTTCTTCTCTATGCACCATGACAACTAAGAGGGAGACCAAAAGCATGGCAGTCTCTTATGTTGACCTTCCAAAACATAAGATCTCTTTCAAAGAAATAACCATGTTAGTCTCTTGACAAATCTTTCATGGGTATAAAGCCACAGAGTTTACTGCATCTGAAAAAGTGTGTTTATAACCACAAAAGCACATGCTGAAATAAGAACCGATTAGTTTTAAAGGTGCAGCTATGTTCCTTCTCCCCCCTTCATCCTTTTTATCTTTTTCAAAGGGTAATTTCTAAGTGCCCCTGCAAACTTAAAATTAAGTAGCTACTTGGAAAGAGCCTAAATTCCCTGAAGGCATCAGATTCCATCTGATCTTGAAAGCCAAGCTGGATGAAATTTGGTTAATATTTGGAGTGGGAACCACCAAATAATTCCAGTTGCTTTAGGCTATATTCCAGAGGAAGGAACTGGCAAAACCACCTCTGAGTATTCTTTGCCTAAGAAAACCCTATTAAATTCATAAAATCACAATAAGTCTATGGGTGCCTTGAAAGCACACACAGATCCACTAGGAAGAGTGCCTTGGTTTTCAAAGAGCTTTCCCAAAGAAACTTGCCTGGGGCCCTCTTTATGGTTCAATACCACATAAAGACCTTTTCATTGCTATTGTTGTTAACTGCCATCTGGACAATTTCAACCCATGGCGATCCCATGAGTGAGACACCTCTAAGCCTCCCTCTCCTCAATTGCTCTGCTCAGGTCCTGCAGGCTTAGGGCCATGGCCTCCTTGGTTGAATCAATCCATTTAATTTGAGCCCTTGCTCTCTTTCTCCTATCCCACACATTTCCTAGCAGTATTGTCTCTTCTAGTGAGTTGTGTCTTCTCATGAGGTGGCCAAAGTATAACAGCCTCATTTTGGTTATCTTGGCTTTTAAGGAGAACTCAGGCCTGGTCTCCTCTAGTACCCATTTGTTGATTTTCTGACTATCCATATGGTATTCTCAGCACTCTTCTCCAGCATCATATCTCAGGTGAGTTGATTTTCTTTCTATTTGCTTTCTTCACTGTCCAACTGTCGCATTCGTACATGGTGATGGGGAAAACAATGGCTTGGACTATCCTTACTTTAGTGTTCAGTTTATGTCTTTGCACTTTTCAATCTTTTCTAGATATTTCATTGCTGCC
Source organism: Phrynosoma platyrhinos (assembly GCA_020142125.1). Classification (NCBI taxonomy): domain Eukaryota; kingdom Metazoa; phylum Chordata; class Lepidosauria; order Squamata; family Phrynosomatidae; genus Phrynosoma; species Phrynosoma platyrhinos. Next base: position 62,017,425 of record CM034706.1, on the reverse strand, counting down.
CTTACCATTCCTAGTCTTCTGATTTCTTGACTGTAATCTCCATTCTGGTCACTGATGGATATAAAGTATGACAAATCTTTGACTATTTCTAGTTCTTCATTGTCTGTATTGAATTTACCCAACTATTTATGTCCTATGTCAGGAATAGCAATCAGATGGCCTCAATCCATGTTTGCATGAATTCTCAGACCCACTCAAAAAAGGTAAAATTCCTAGAAACATCCAAGAATGGTGATTAATTTTTTAAACAAGGTGCAACTCCTAAGCACTTTTGTAAATTTTGTAAATTTTTTAAAAATCGGCCAACTGCAAGTGGATTTCTGGTTTTGTCTTTACCTTTCCTCCCTCTTTGGGTCTTCTGGGGAACAGACCTTGGAACTTGTTTATCCTTGTTTTATAATCTGGACCTCTCCATTTATAATCTACTTTAATTTTGTTTTACTTTTGAACATTTTTGTTTTAAATTGTATTTTAGTTATGCATTTGTTTTATAAACCTCACAGAGAATTTGTGTTATGAGGTGGCTAATATAAATTTAGTAAATAGATATATGTGTGCCACACAGAACACATTTCTGCATGTGGTGTCATAAAAAGTCTGTTCATTTCATTTTACCACAGCCTTAGAAGTCACTGTGGTACATAGCTTTGAATATTGGACTGAGATTCTGGGGGACCAAGGTTCAAATCCCTGCTCAGCCATTGAAGCCCACTGGGTGACCTAGGGCAAATCACACTCTCTCAGCCTTTGGAAAAGGCAATAGCAACCCTTCTCTGAACAAATCTTGCCAAGAAAACCCTATGATAGTGTTGCCATAATTTGGAGTTGACTTGAAGGTACATAACAACAACATTAGCCTGCCAATATGGTGTCTCAGCCATATTGATAGGCCTAATTTTGGAAATACTGTGCCACTGCTTTTTCAATATGTGTAGTTTCTAATAGTTCTTGGAAATAATAAATTAGTTGTACAGAAAAGGAAAATGACTTCTTCTGACTACCAGAATGCTTGAAGGTAAAAGCAACTTTTCCTAATTGCTTGGCATTATAATAAACCTTAAAGGGCAATTAAGCAAACAGGTGGCAAAAAGTAATATTGTATTTCTGCAGTCTGTGGAGAATGAACAAGTCTACACCACTGAAAAAAAAATTCAGAATCTTTCTTTTTAAGGCACTGAAAAATTAATCAGTCTTTTAATATTCTGAAACCATTTTCATTTATTCTAAATACTGCCCAGAAAAGAAAAGAAAATAGTGAGGAGTCCCCCTGTAAAATCCATGTTTTCTTATAAAATAGGCTGGATAAATGATAGTCTTTTTAAAAAAGCCTGTTAATGCCCCACTGAAGAAACTGCTGACTAGTTGAGCTAGATGTACTCGATTCAGTACAATCATGGAGACTGTAGATCATATTTAATCTTTAATATTTAAAAATGAAAATTTTATTTTAATTTTAGTGGGATATAGTGGCAAAAAGAGTGGGTTCTATGAATTTCAAAACCATTCCATTTATTTCAGGCCAAACATAATCTAGCTAGCTATCCTGTAGGCTGTGTCCAGTAGTAGTATTTCTTAACTGAGTTTTTTATATGACATTTTCTCTTGCTTCAGAAGAATTCCACCAGTACACATTCCTTTGGAGCATTATTTGGTATTTAAGTGGTCTTCTTATGTTCCCTGCCACATATTCACAAGTTCCAGAAGATTATTGAAGGGGATGGAGGAAGAAGAAGAGGAAAGAGAAAAAGAGAAAGAAGAGAAAGAGAGGTAGGAGAAAAAACAACCCCTACAAGGATGCCAATGGTAGCCTCACATTGCAGTCATATTAACACTGTGTGCTGAATCTTATTGTTGGTCCCAATGACAGTAGAATCCTCTCACCCAGTGAATTAATGAGAAGTACCTATATGGTACCTATATGCCAACTTACTATTCAACAATTGACTTCCTGAATTTGCTCTAGCTGGGACTAACCAATAGGATGCAAGTCTGTGTTTCTGTGTAGTAGTGGTTTGAAGTGAATCAAACCTTATCACTCAACCTTTTTCACTAAACCTCACCACAACAAGGCATTTAGTGTGCTAGAGCTCAAGGGAGACACATTTGTTATAGGAATAAAATTGCTATGGGGCTCTCTGGAACAGCTGCGCATTCCATGCTTTGCTCTGAGAGCTGTTTACCCAGAGTAAATGATAGGGCCTGACTGGAGGTGGCACAACATGGAGGGCATGAAGATGGTAGCAGATTGCCATCCTGTTGGTGACCAGGAAGTACAGAACTCACCACATGTTCTCCATCCACTGCATGAGGTCAGAATCTCATTCTCCTCACAGGAGAGTCAGCCTGGTCTATGTAGGACTGGAGAGGGAGATTATCTAGCAGGATTGCAGCAGGTGCATGTGTGTTTGTGTGTTCCTTGCATACTCTACATCTGTGCAAAGTCTTTCCTCTAAAGCATAGAGGGAAATTCTCCAAATGGCTCCCCTGGAAGGAGCCTTCTCAGGGCAGGCAGCCACAACAGGGGAGGAAATGCTGCAGTACCAATAATTATCAAGTCCCTTTCCCCAACTCTGATGCTCTTTGCATTTTTTGAAACATGCCCAGGAAATGCTAAGACACATTTCACATCAAGAAGGCCACATCTTAATGGGATGTATACAGGATGGGGCAATTTTAAACAAGCCTCTACAGTATAAGGCAACTGACAGCCAGCATGGTGTAGTGTTTTGAGTGTTGGGCTATGACTCTGGAAACCAGGGTTTGAATCTCCACTCAGCTATGGAAACCCACTGGGTAACCATGAACAAGTTGTACTCTCCCAGCCTCAGAGGAAGGCAACAGCACACCTCACTCACCCACCCCCGCGAACAAATCTTGCCAAGAAAACCCCTTGGGACTGCCATATGACAAAAATGAATTGAAGGCACACAACAACAAGATGACAAGTGACATTTCTTACTAAAAGAATAGTTGAGTATCTCTTACTTAGGCATTGCTGAGGCTTCCTTGTCATATAATCTAAAATCAAGGGAACACCCTGATTTAGAAGCAGTGCATGATACCACTTTAAACTATACGTGGACGGGGCTGCATGTTTGATTGTTTCACCTTTTGTCAAACAAAAATGTGAAAAATTATGAGATCAGGTAGAAGAATAACCAAGCCCTTTCATTGATGTAGATATCACACCACAGTGTTATAGCACTATTATTCCACTTTAACTGTAACAGCTACCTGTAGAAACCTAGGATTTTCAGTTTAGGGAGGAGCATTGAGAATGTTCAGCCAGAGAGTTCTTAGGAGTCACTAAACTACAAAACCCAGAATTCCACAGGAGGCAGCCATAGCACTTAAAGTGGAATAATAGCACTATAACAGTGTAGTGTGATAATGTCCTGAATTTCAGTTGTCCACAGGCATGAAGATTTTTTTAAAAAAAAAATGGATGGGAAGAAATATTCAAACATACACTTTCCCATCTGCATTTCAAGAGTATCTGAAGTACTATTTCTGTGGGTCTGAATGCCATTTTACATACTAGGTCTAGACTCAGAAGCTCTGTTGTACTCTAGAGCAGGCAGTGTAGGTCGCAGGTCAAGTATGGTCACAAATTAGCAAGGATTGTTTTTTGCACCCATTATGCAGCAATGAGGTTGACCAAAATAAAAAAGTCTTAGTTTATCATCTTCCCCATGTTGCTGAGCAGAGTTATTGTGAGTGATAAGGAGCCTACTGGGATCAGGCACAAAGAGGTCAGGAATGGAAATTCAGTCATCTGCTGTGTCAAATTTGTTAGGCAATTTGAAGGAAAGGTTACTCGTATTCCATCAGAACCTGATGTCACTGTTATTGCAGCATCTGGGGAAGTATCTAGTGTTGCATCTGGTCATTTTTCTTGGGACTAGTTCCAGTTGACATAGCTAGATTGATACTTGGAATAGGTTGTCCCACAACATGTAGGTTCGACTCTTGCTCCTTTTGGCTGATAAAATTAATCAGCCAGAGGAGGATTAATTGATTGGGTCCAAGGGGTGATAAATAGCTTCCTATGTCTTAGGAAGGTGGCTTCTGCTTTGGAGGAGGCTGTAGTGCACCATCTCCTCAAGATGACTTCCCTGGATATCCAGAGGTATGTGAGAATTACCACAATCCATAGTGTCACTCTTTTAGGGAAGGTGCTTCAACAAGAGATTTTTGGAGGCACTGAACCCATTTCAGGTCAGGGTATGGTATGAAAATGGTCTTGGTTGCCCTGATAACTACTGTGGATGAAAAACATGGAGTACTATCTTGTTGATCTCTCAGCTACTTTCAGTAGAATTGACAGGTCAGTTTAGGATCTCCATAAATCAGAAATTATTTGAAAGCATGAAACGACAACAACAACAACCACTGTGGCTCCTTTGGACAGGGGGCAATGTGTTATGGAGGTTCCACTCATATTTGTGAGGCCAATTCCAGTGAGTGTCATTGGGGAGCTGCTGTTCAGCCCATGGACAATAATCTATGCTGTGCCACACAGTTCTGTCTGATCTCCCACACTGTTCAATGTCCATATGCTAATGACACTCAGTCGCATTTCGCCATGTCATCAGGGTCAGCGGAAGCTGTGTAGATGCTGGATTCAGTGCCTGAATCCTATAATGGGTGTATGAAGGCCAATGAGCTGAAGTTTAAGTAACTGTGGTGGTTCTTAAGTCCAGGAATTGGGTATTCCACCTGCTCTGGATGGGGTTACAGTGCATCCTGAGGGAACAAGTACACAGCTTGGGAGTGCTGCTGGCTGTCCAATTTTATACAGTTCTGCAAATATGCATGTTTTTACATTGTCTGATTTTTTTTTACTGGTTTGAAAGTGTATTGTTTTAATTTGTCAAATGTTGTTGTTGCTGTTGCTGCTGCTGCTGCTATTGTTGTGTGCCTTCAAATCATTTCCAACTTATGGTGACTCTATCACAGGGTTTTTTTGGCATGTTTCTTCAGAGGCAATTTGCCATTGCCATCTTCTGAGGCTGAGAGAGTGTGACTTGGCCAAGTTCACTCAGTAGGTTTACATGGCTGAGCTGCATTTCAAACCCTGGGTTCCAGAGTTATAGTCCAATGCTTAAACCACTACATCACATTGGCTCTCCTATTTAATTTATTCTATTTTAAAAATAGTTTTAAACTTTTTCTATTGGTACCTTTGCACAGTGCCCTGAGATACTTGGATTTAATGATGGAATGTAACAATTTAAATAAAGTAAATAAGTAAGTTTAAGGCGGTATCCTGAAAGTTGATGTTGATATGGGTACCCCTCAGTATGCTTTCTAATGATACACTAGTGTTGGAGGAAGAAGTGTTGTGGTAGTTACAACAATGCCAAGCTAATAAGAATACTGGCTCTTAAATCATAATAATGGGCAAATTTATACATGTCCTGCATGGAAAATGTGTGCACCAAATTCTCAGTGTGAGAGTTTCACAGACTAAAGGCAATTTCCTGGCCATATGCTATAATGTGGAAGTAATTGTGAAGTAACACACCCCTTCATTCCATCATAATCCTTGGTTTGATACATTCTATAAATCTCTGTCTTTAAAAAAATGTAATTAATTCTGGGCTCAGGTATTGCTATGGTCAAAGAATGAAATGCTAAATTTCAGAGCATAACTGGATACAACTTGGAACCTATGGTAAAAAAAACTTTAACCTCACAGGGCTGCTGATTGAAGATGCACCTACACTATAGAAATAATGCAGTTCAACATCACTTTAAGTGCTGTAGCTCCATCCCATGGAATCCTGGGGTTTGTAGTTTTACGTCTTTAGCCTTCTCTGCCAAAGAATGCTGGTGCTTCACAAACTACAATTCCCAGGATTCTGTAGAATGGAGCCATGGTAGTTAAAGTGATGTCAAACTACATTTTTCTACAGTGTACACCAAACACTAGTACTTCTGTAGTATTTACATGGGTACTGGACTGACCATTTGATTTCTGGATGATGAGGGCAGCACATGGTTCTCTAGCCAGAAAAGAAGGCAATGGGAGCCAATTCGATGTCTCAATTATTTCAAGTGGCTTTGTGTGATTAAGTGCTTTTCTGGATGGGGGCCATCCCTTTGACCTCCAATCTGTGTTTTAGCAAAGGTCACCATGCACAAGAGTTGGCAAACAGAAACAGCATTTTCCCACTGGCTCATATTTTGAATGGAAGCAGCAATAAAAGTGGATAGTCAGAATGTTTCCTGTGCTGCATTGCTGGAAACAACTCAGTTTTCTATGCTAATTTAAATAGGAGAATGAAAAAAAAGGTGTTTGTTTTAAAAGGAAGCATGAAGAGTGAACCTCAGCCAACTACAGGGGTAATGGTTATAATACACTGGCTGAGCAATTAATAGACTCAAAATGTTTTGGGATCCTTACCTAATCCTTATTGAGATTGAAACCTGTGATGGGCAAATCAAAGGAGTCCACATGCTGTAAATCTTCCATGCATTCATATATACTTTCTTTTTATTTAAGGTGTTTATATATTGTTTGTAAGATGGACCTCATGATGTGACTTACAAAAATGATTAAATCAATAAGCATCAATAAAAACTATATAGCAAAAACCAGGAAGATAAACAACAACTGTTTGTACTGAAAAAGAAGTCTCTCTTTCTCCCCTCCTTGAGTCCAGATGGTTCTTCACAAGGCTCTTTAAAAATTGTAAGTAGCCTCTCTCTGTAAACTTTAAGGGTGTGGTAATAATTATATCACAATCCATTATTACTGCTTATGTAAGTCATTTCCCCCTACTGCTTAAGAGGTCAGTTCCAGTCTTTCCCAATTTTTTTATTTGTCCTTTGTACTCTCCAGTGACTGAATACATTGGCATTTCTTCTGTCTCTGTGGTCTACTGAACCCCACTACTAAGCTCCTATGTAAAATACTATACAAATTTTCTATTGCAGAAGGTCCTTATCCTAGCTTTGTATTTTAAAACCATATTTTGAAACTTGTTTCCTTTTAAATTAACAATAGCCTCAGGAGTACAGATCTCAGACTACAGGTTTAGTCAACAGCTGTCTGTGTCACTGTTAAAAAGAGCTGGGCCCCTTTCACATTATACACTGATAACTCCATGATTCTGTTTTTAATAGCCTTGGATGCATCCTGTGGAATCCTGGGATTTGTAGTTTGGTGAGGCACTAGAGCTTACTGGCAGACAATACTAAATTTGTTGTTATCATTAATTGTTGTTATATCTGCTTTGATAATGCTAAGAATGATAGACCTCCAAGAGAGCCCTGTTAGGGCTCAGGGCCATGATTTCCTTGATTGAGTCAATCTGTCTGTGTTGTGGTCTTCCTCTTTTCCTACTGCCTTCCACTTAACTGAGCATTATCATCTCAGTGAAGGACAGAACAGACCCTTTCACAGCCACAGGGGTTTACCACATACCGTGCAGCTGTAGACAAGTCTACACAAAGACCAACAAATGCAACATTCAAACACAAATCAAGGAACAGGTGAGACACTGCAGAGTGTGCCAGCCAGAAAAATCAGCAGTAGCAAAACACTTTATAAACCAACCGGGACACAGAATGCTATTTGAAAATACTGAAATTCTGGACCATGCCAACAACTACCAGATCAGAATGCACAGGGAGGCCATTTAAATAATAATAATAATAATAATAATAATAATAATAATAATAATAATAATAATAATTAATAATAATAATAATAATAATTTTTTATTTATAACCTGCCCCTCTGCTTGGCAATCAGGGTGGCGTACAACAGATTAAAAAACACAACAATTAAAACATTCCATCATCCCACACCCTAACCCTCCCACCCCTTAAAACTAGATTAAACTACCATAAAATTAAAATCAAGTTCACACATAAAAACACAATAAAATCAATTTGGCCAATATGTCATGGCGGCAGGAGGGGTAAGTAGGAGATCACCTCCAGCAAGCCGGGCAATTATTCCAGGAAGGCCTGCCGGAAAAGATCCATCTCTACTGCCTTTTTAAAGGCAGCAAGAGAGGTAATAAGATGGATCTCATCTGGCAGGCCATTCCACAGTCTGGGAGCGGTCGCAGAAAATGCCCTCTGGGCGGTCTGCAAGAGCCTGGTCTTTATGGGCTGCAGCAGGTTCCTCCCAGAGGATCAAAATGCGTGGGGGGGATCATACTAGGAGAGGCAGTCCCTGAGATAAGATGGCCCCAAGCCATATTACGGCTTTAAAGGTTAAAACCAACACCTTGTACTGTGCCCGGAAACTAATCGGCAGCCAGTGAAGGGACATTTTTATAAGAAATATGCCCAAGAAATGGCTCCACCTCTCTGTGAGGTCATAAATGGAATACCAGAATGTAAAACTCCGCACACATGGATGCAAGCTAATATAGCTTTACTACCAAAGGAAGATAAGGATAAACAAGATATAAAGCATTACAGGCCAATTTCCCTGCTAAACTGTGATTATAAGATCTTCACCACAATTTTAGCAGAAAAGCTCAAGAAAATTTTTAAAACTTGGATTAATAAAGACCAAAGCGATTTCTTATCATCAAGAAAGATAAAAGATAATGTTAGGTGTGTTGGATTTAATAGAGCTTCATGAAAGAAGATTTGATAAAAAGCTGATTATGATTTTTTTTGGACTTTGAAAAGGCTTTTGACAAAGTCAATTGGCGATTCATGGTTAAAGTACTGGAGAAGATTAAAGCAGATGAAAACTTTACTCGCTGGATTAAGGCAATATACGCTAACCAGGAAGCTTGGGTTATGGTGAATGGTGAAAAGACTGGGAAAGTAAAAATTGAGAATGGGACAAGACAAGGCTGTCCCTTGTCCCCATTCCTCTTTTTGATTATTATAGAATTTTTAAATAATAATAATAGAAAAAATGAAGAGATAAAAGGTATTAAATATAAAGGATATGAGTTTAAGTTAAAGGCATACGCAGATGACCTGTTGATCACCATATCAGATCTGGAAGAGAGTTTAGCAAGATTATTGAGAGAATTAGAAAAAATTAACCAAGTATCAGGATTAAAAATTAACAAGAATAAGACGATAATATTAACCAAAAACATGACTAAGGAGGAAAATAAAAAGCTAGAAGAAACATCAGGTTATCAAATAGGAAAAAAAGTTAAATATCTAGGTATTGAATTAACAACGAAAAATATAGATCTGTTTAAGAACATCTATGAGAAACTGTTTAAAGAATTAAAAAAAATTAATAAGGTGGGGAAAGCTGAATCTCTCCTGGTTAGGGAAGATTTCACAATAAAAATGAATATCTTGCCCAAATTTATGGTTTTTTTCCAGAATATTCCCATCATAGTTAATAATAAACCTTTCAAAACCTGAAATAAAGAAATCTCTAAGTTTATATGGAGTGGGAGAAGACCAAGGGTTAGACTTAAGACAATGCAAAATAGGAAGGAAAGAGGAGGTCTGGCACTTCTGAACTTACAAATATATTATGAGGCGAGCTGCCTGGATTGGTTAATGGGATGGCTGTTACTAAGGGACAAAAAATTGCTCACCTTAGAAGGAGTGGATCAAAGATTCGGATTACATGCGTATCTGTTTTATCAAAAGCATAAGGTGCATAGAGATTTCATGAACCATCTTGTGAGGAAATCTCTTCTGAAAGTATGGATTAAACATAAAGAGAGAATATGTCCCCAAATACCGATATGAGCATCAGCTCATGAGGCCCTTCATAATAGAGAAGTGTTGAAACAAGAAAATTGGGTAACGTACCAAATCAATAACTAGCCTTGAATTTAAAAGTTTAGAACAACTACTGAAAGAAGGATATACTGTAGGATGGTTGGTTCACAGACAATTGAGAGAAAGATTTATGATAGATTCTAAAATAATAGGGATAAGATTCGTGAAAAATAAGTTTGATGAAAACGTGGCATCAAATAATCCACATAAAATAACCCTATTCTATAGACCAGGGAAAGGTAACCTTTTTAAGACCTGGGCCGGTCTCCCGTAGGGGGGGGGAATGGTGGGCCGAGGGGGGGGAATGGTGGGGTGGGAATGGCATGTCACGGCCACCATTTTGGAAATCAAAATGGCGGCCGTGATGCATTTGCGCATGTGCAAGAGTACTACGCATGCACAAACACATCGCAACCACCATTTTGATTTCCAAAATGGCGGTCGCGGTGAGTGCGGCCGCAGAGCGGCAAAAATGCACTACGGTGGTGGAGCGCGGCAACCTTCGGCCTGGGCCAGTAAGTCCAGGGACCGGGGCTTTAACCAGCCCCCAGGCCATAGGTTGCCGGTCCCTGCTATAGACAATTGAAGGATATTGAAATGGAGGAGGAAGTAGTGAAGGAATACATGATTAGGTGGGCTCAGGACATTGGTAACTCTATTGAGTTGGAACACTGGGCGAAGGTTTCATATAAAATTTGAAACTATACCACCTGCTATGATTTGAGAGAAAACCTTTATAAGATGTTTTATAGATGGTATATGACTCCAGCTAAATTAGCCAAAATGCTAGTAAATGGAAAAGTGAATTAATTCCAAAACAAGAAGAATGGTTACATGAAGCGATTGAGTTAATGCAGATGGATGAATTGACAAGCATGTTAAGAGGACAGGATTGGGGGGAAAATGAAAAAATTTGAGAACCACTACTTAAATATGTCAAAACCAAGGGGGGGGAGGAAGAAGAATTAAATAAGAGTAAGTTATGTAGAGATGACTAAGATACTATAGAGCTAAAACACTAGAAAAAATCGAAAAAGGGATAAAGGCATAGAATCAGCTATGAAAAGTTATTTATTTTATTCTATGGTTTTCAGTCAAATGAATAAATGTAATGGAAGAAAATTACATAAAATATATATGGCTATATAATATACGTATAACCTAAATTTTAGTTGTAATCTTAAAATAAGAAGAAAGGTAGTTGTGTATCTGAAAAGAAATAAGACTTGGCTAAGGCTCCAGGAAGTACTTTTTTGATGTGTTTATAGTGTCTTTTTGTTTGTACTGTCTGTAGTTCTATGTCTTTGTTAAAATGTAGATATGATAGGAGATGATTGTTAAGTTTAATTTAGTTTTTGTGTTGTTTGTAAGTATGTAGATGTTTGTTCTGATTTGGTAGTATGGATGTATATTGGTTTTTAAATTAATAAAATTTATTTTAAAAAAAAGCAGGGCTGGTTGCAGTCCTCCGCAGCCCCAAACGCACCACCATGTGTTCGCTGGGGAGAGATGGACTCGGGCAGGGTTTTATCCCCACCGATGCTCCTCCCGGTCCGGCGCAGCTGCGGCAGGCCCAGGCTGCCTCAGATGGGTTCAAAAGCAGGGCTGGATGCAGTCCTCCATGGCCCCAAATGCCACTGCCGCTGCCACGTGTTCGCCGGGGAAGAGATGGACTCAGGTGGAGTTTTATCCCCACTGATGCTCCTCCTGGCGTGGCACAGCTGCGGCAGGCCCAGGCCACCTCAGATGGTCTCAAAAGCAGGGCTGGATGCAGTCCTCCATGGCCCCAAACGCCACTGCACCACTGCGTGTTCACCAGAGGAGAGATGGACTTGGGTGGGGTTTTATCATCACCGATGCTCCTCCTGGCCCGGCGCAGCTGTGGCAGGCCCAGGCCACCTCAGATGGTCTCAAAAGCAGGGCTGGATGCAGTCCTCCACGGCCCCAAATGCCACTGCAAAAAAGGTATAGAAGAAGAAGAAGATGATGATGGAGGAGAAGGAGGAGGAGGAGAGAAAGAAAGAAAGCAAGGAGGGATCATAAAGAAATTTGTAATTGTTAAGGAAGTTTAGTAGAGAAATAGACTATTGCTCTCTTGTAGGTTAAAGTGCACTGAGTTTGTGTTTCTTTTCTTTTTTCTTTCACTGATTGGCTGAATGAAAATATTATTCTGGAATATTAAAGGGCTAAACTCCACACAAAAACAAAAGAAAGTCTTTCTATTTCTAGAAAAACAGAAAAGTGACATTATAAGCTTACAGGAATTACAAATAAAATCAAAAGATGTAAGGCTTATCATTAATAAAAAAAACCTAGCTAAAGAATATGCTGCATCATCAGGAAAAAAGAGTGTTAATATATGTTAACAAAAACTAAGATCAAAGGAAATTTTCAAAGATAAAGAGGGACATTGGCTAGGGGTTGATATTATTTGTACTAGTGAAAAAAAATATTTATAGGAATAAATCCTGGAAATCAGATGGAGAGGGGAAGGAAACAACAGGGATGTTATAGTAGGAGTCTACTACAAACC
>CM034706.1:61986188-62005060 GCA_020142125.1 Phrynosoma platyrhinos | reverse complement strand
AAATGGAGCAGAGGACACAATAGAGGAAATGCAGCACAAAATAAGTAATGAGGAAGTACAGGAATACTTAGTTAACCTAAATGAATTTAAGTCTCCAGGACCAGATGAACTATATCCAAGGATATTAAAAGAACTGGCAAATGTAATCTCAGAGCCACTGGCAATAATCTTTGAGAACTCCTGGAGAATAGGAGAAGTCCCAGCAGACTGGAGGAAGGCAAACAGTGTCCCCCATCTTCAAAAAGGGGAAAAAAGAGGATCCCAACAACTATCACCCAGTTAGTCTGACATCAATACCAGGAAAGATTCTAGAACAGTTCATTAATTATAATAATAATAAAATTTATTTATGTTCAGTTTTGGTGGAGTAGGGTATTTGTAAATCCAGCAGAATCAGGAAGCAAAAATTCAAGCTTCTAAAAGTTGAGCTTTATTGTTGAAAGAATAATAATAACATGCAAAGTAAAAACACAGTCCACTAAAGTATCACATCTTGCAGATGTGGCTAAACAGAACAAAACTACAGATCCATATTTTCAGATCTTAAGGCTACATTGTGAAGCAGTATAAACATACTATAGATCCATTGCGAAGTAAAGAGAAGAAAAAGTGTGTTCCAATGGAAGCAAATAATAATAATATCAATGCCTAACACAGAGTTTCTCAGCCCAACCCATCTCCACCTTTTTGGGTGTTAACCTTCAGATTGATTGGATGATCTGTATGTGACGTATGCTAACCCAACCTCTTGTTGTTCATCTTCCATCATGTGATCTGCTTTCCCATAACTTTTATTATTGTTTCCTTATGTAAACAAGGACACTTTCCCATCTAGTGGTTCCCTTATTGTTTTGTCTTTCTAGCCATCTGGACTGAGTTATTTGTGTTCAGCCTAGAAGCATGTTCTCAAGTGGAAAAATACAGACACACACATCTTTACATTTCACCTTTGACTGCATAGCCCATCTATACTCTGACAATTTATATCCCGCCCCTCTGTTAAAAACAATCAGAGAGTCTGTCAACATTTAGAAGGGAATGCCATAATCACTAAAAGTCAATATGGGTTTCTCAAAAACAAGTCATACCAGACTAATCTGATCTCTCTTTTTGATAAAATTACCAGCTTGCTAGATGAAGGGAATGTGGTAGACATAGCATATCTTGATTTCAGTAAGGCTTTTGACAAGGTCCCCCATGATATTCTTGCAAACAAGATAGTAAAATGTGGGCTAGACAATGTGACTCTTAGGTGGATTAGTAACTGGTTGACTGACTGAACCCAAAGGGTGCTCAGCAATGCCTCCTCTTTATCTGGAGAGAAGTAACCAGTGGAGTGCCACAGGGTTCTATCCTGGGCCCAGTGCACTTCAACATCTTTATCAATGATTTGATGAAGGAATAGGGGGCATGCTTCTCAAATTTGCAGATGACATCAAATTAGATGGAATAGCTAATACCCCAGAAGACAGGATGAAAATTCAAAATGATCTTAATAGATTAGAAAAATGGGCCAAAGTTAACAAAAGGACTTTCAACACAGAGAAATGTAAGGTACTGCACTTAGGGCAAAAAAATGAAATGCATAGATATAAGATGGGGGACACCTGGCTTAAGGAGACTACACGTGAAAGGGATCTAGGAGTCCTAGTGGACCACAAGTTGAACATGAGTCAACAGTGTGATGCTGGAGCTAAAAAGGCCAATGCAATATTAGGCTGCATTAATAGAAGTATAGTATCTCGATCAAGGGAAATAATAGTGCCACTGTATTCTGCTTTGGTCAGGCCCCACCTGGAATACTGTGTCCAGTTCTGGGCAACACAATTCTAAAAGGATGTTGAAAAACTGGAGCGTGTCCAAAGGAGGGCAACTAAAGTGGTGAAGGGTCTGGAAACCATGCCCTACGAGGAACAACTTAGGGAACTGGGTATGTTTAGCCTGGAGAAGAAATGGCTAAGAGGGGATATGATAGCCCTATTTAAATATTTGAAGGGATGTCATATTGAGGAGGGAGCTAACTTGTCTTCTGCTGTTCCAGGGAATAGGACCCGGAACAATAGATGAAAGCTACAGGAAAAAAGATTCCACCTCAACATTAGGAGGAACTTCCTAACAGTGAGAGCTGTTCAACAATGGAACACACTCCCTTGGAGTGTGGTGGAGTCTTCTTCCTTTGAGGTCTTTAAACAGAGACTGGATGGCCATCTGTCGGGGATGGTTTGATTTTGAGTTCCTGCATGGCAGGGGGTTGAACTGGATGGCCCTTGTGGTCTCTTCCAAATCTATGATATGGCATTGATAGACATTTGCAAAACAGCTTCATTTATATACCGCTTCATATCACGCTGTGGGATTTCTAAGTGGTTTACAACTGTAAGCTCATTGCCCCCAACAGTTGGGCACTCATTTTAGTGACCTTGGAAGGATGCAGGCCTGAATCTAGCCTGAGCCCTGGCTAGTATTGAACTCGCAACCTTGTGGTCTATGAGTGAGTGGCTGCAGTACAGGCATTTAACCACTGCACCACTAGGGCTCCTTTTGGAGATAATTATATAATCAGAATAGAGAATTTACATTCTACTCAGACAGCCATAACTTGTTAGCAACAATAGATCTTTTTTTTAATTACAAAGACAATTATAAATGTTTTACCTAGAGTGATATCAGACCATATCCCACAAATTTTATTTCTAAAGTAATATTACAAAATGAGAAAATGGAGGCTAAATGACTATCTGTTAAAGAACCCAGAGGTGGTAGCGAAAGTAAGGAAAATGTTGACAAATTTCTTTATCAAAAATCCAGATAAAGGTACAAAAAATTACCATAGTCTGGGATGCTAGCAAAGCAATCTTAAGGGTTTTTTTTTAAATTCAGAAAACTTGATATTACAGAGAAAGAAAAGACAGAAAATGGAATTATTGCAGAAATTAATGAGGGAAAAGGAAGACAGTCTAAAAATAAATCCAAATAATAAGGAAATGATCAAGGAATTAAAGACACTTAAAAACAGATATTGATAGAAATGGTAGATGAAATTGAGGGAAAACTTTAAAAAGTGAAACAATATAATTTTGAACATTCAAATAAAAGGTAAATGGCTGTCTGTAAGATTTAAGAGGGGGAAAAGTAAATAAGCAAACAATTAAGATAAATAAGGGAGGTGGGACATTTACACAACATAAGGTCAAGCAAGTTTTTTTTACAATTTTTACCAAAAACTATATGCAGAACATCCTATTGATAACATGAAATTGGAGGAATATCTAGAAAAAGAACAAATGATAAAATTGAAAGAAAGCCAGAAAAAGAGACTAGAAGCAGAATTCATGGTTGAAGAAATCTTGGAAGCTATAAGCCAAAGTAAGGAGGGCAAATCCTCAAGACCCAATGGATTTCCGGCATCATAGTATAAAACATTTAAGAAAGACTTATCTATCCCATTTCAACTGACTATAAATAGTGCAAGGGAAGAAGAACTACCGTAATCTTGGGATGAAATAAATATAACTCTAATACCTAAAGAGAATAAAAATCCAGAAGACCCATTAAATTATTGCCCCATATCATTACTTAATATTGATTATAATATATTTTCAACAGAATTGGCAAATAGATTAAAATTATGCCTAAAAGAAATTATAGATGAAGATCAGAGGGGCTTTTTACGAGGGAGGCAGATAAAAGATAACTTGAGATATGTTATTATTGAATATTATGAGAAACATAATGACAAAAAATTAGGATTGAGTTTTTTTTCCAGTTTAGAAAAAGCATTTCATTCAATTAATTGGAAATCATTAATGGAAATTATAGCTAAAATGAATATAGGACAAAATTTTCTAAAATGAATCAGAGAAATATATGGGAAACAAAGAGCCCAAATATTACTAAATGGTGGGGGGGGGGGAAACCCAACCAATACAGATACATAGATGAACCCAGCAAGGTTGTCGCTTATCATCCCTGCTCTTTATAATGGTGATTGAGTGTCTAAGTAGAAAAATGAAGAAAGATGACAAATTGCAAGGGGTAAAAAATTAAAAAGTAAAATTATAAAATTCGAACATTTGCAGACAACATGGTTTAATTTGGAAGATCCATCTGAGAATATAGAAATTCTAATTAAAATAATGAAATCATTTGGAAAAATGATGGGGTGTAAAATAAATAATACCAAATCTGTGATTACAAAAAATATAGCTCCAAAAGAAGAGAAAATATTACAGGAAAAAGGATTCAGATCAAGAAGAAAGTTAAATATCTGGGAATTCAAATTATGAAAAAAAATGAATTATTAAAAAATAGTTATGCTAATTTATGGAAGGAGATAAAGAAGGATTTGACAAATTGGAACAGGCAAATATCTCACTTCTAGGAAGGATTTTGGTGGTGAAGATGTTTATTTTACCCAAAAATGTATTTTTATTTCAAACACTGCCAATGATAACAAGGATTAAGGATTGGGTAAAACTTGAAAATAAAAGAATGCTTGAATTAAAGGGAGAGGGATTAAAATTTGAACTACATTCCTATCTGATTTATGATAAAGAAAGAACCAATAAATTATTTAACAATCATTGTATAAGAAAAACCTTATTAAAAATATGGGAAGAATTACGAAACTAGAATAATCCAAGAAATTTCTTTGTGGGTATCGCCATTAGAGGCTTTCTGTAGAAAAGAAATGTATAGGAAAGGCAAGTGGTGCATCTTTAAGGACATTATAGAGATATGAAATAATTTATAAATTGTTATTAAATTTTGAAATGGAAAAAGAGGTAGTTAAGAAAACATGGTTACCTGGCCAAAGTATATAAGGCACCCAATTCAGATGGTACAATAGGAGAGGATTTGGACAAAGGCTATTAAGTATACAACTTCATAAAATTTAAGAGAAAACTGGTACAAAATATACTTGAGGTGGCACCTAAGCCCAGATAAATTAGCAAAAAATTACAAAAAGGCTGATAATAGGTGGTGGAAACGTAGAGAGTCCCTGGGAACCTTCTTCCACTGCTCATAGACTTGCAAATATGCAAAGATTTACTGGAAAATTATTAAATGAATCAATTGGTACAATTGGATGAAAAATTGGAAATGAAATCAGAAAGTTATCTACTTGGAATGTTCAAAGAGGGAACCGAGAAGAGACATGGGAAAATCTGGTTTTATCTGGTCACAATCGCTAGACTTACAAAGATGGAAAAACAAATAAAGCCCAAGTAAGGAGGATTGGATATGGAAATTATATGATATAATTGGAATAGACAAATTAACGTGTCTGGTGAGAGATAAATCCCTAGAGAAATTCAATGATGAATGGGGTAAAGTGATTAATTTTATAAAAGAGCAATGGGGAGATATAGTGACTATGTGTTTGACACAACAAACAAGTAAACAATTATCTAGTTGGATAAGAAATGTATCAATGAAATAGATGTTTGTTTTAGATAATATTACAAGGTAAATACTATATCTATAAAATAGTGTTAGAAATATGTGAGGTTTAAGGAACAAATAAGATAATGTGCATAAAAACATAAGATGGGAATTGTAACAGTGCAGAAAGACAGTGGTAATATAAGAAAGTCATTAAAATCAACAAGAACTAAGACATATTGATAGTGAGGAAGTTGGGATGTATGTTGTCATTTTAAGTAGAGTCAGGAAGAGGGTTAGGGAAAAGAATGATAGGAGTTGAAGGTAAAGTAAGTAGAGGGTAGGAGTATGTGAAGGAGAGTTCGAGACTGGGGAAATGGAGGAGAGGTTAGGATGAAGAGAATGGTGAGGTGGGAATAAGAGATGGGTGAAAGGATTGGAAGGAGAGAAGATAAAGAGTATGAGGAGGTTAAAGGAGGGAAGATAAACAGGAGAAAAGGGAGAAGAAGGTAGGTAGTAGAAGAAAGATTTTTGATAGTGAGTAATTGAATGATTTTGAAGTCATGTAGTATAACAGACTAGATAACTGCTTTCCAATGTTTGATGACAGATATGCTCTGTTTGATGGTGTGTTTTTTTAAAGTGGAAATTAATAAAAAATTATTCAACCTCAAAAAAGAAAAGAAAAGAAAATATAAAACACAGATGGATGCCAACCAGCTATGAGGAACACAGTGCTGTCAAAAGTAAGACAAAAGCTAATGATGAAAGGAGACTATAAAAGGAGTGAAGAAAAGTTGTCTGAGATGGTTATGTCAATGATATGAGAAGCACTACAGTTAACAAACTGTGAAAGACCAAGAATGATGAAGAAGGAAACCTATTAAGCTATACAGTGGTTCTTGAAGTCAATAGGGGAAGTATATCAGAATGATTTGAGGAGAAAGTAGATGTATAGATGGGAAGAGATTGGACAAGAACTATTCAAGGGTGCTTTTAGAACAAGTTGGCCAAAGATGATCTGTTTTTATGGCTGATGGTGGTTATGAGAAGGTGGGACTTGCATATGTTTGGTGTACAGTTTCACAATTTAAATAAATTGTGAATGACTGATAAAAGCTGTTGCTTCCAACTGAATATATGCTCAACATTTACCAATGGGATCAAGCAGAAGATATAAAATAGAAAATCAAATATGCCAAAGGTCAATCAGGAGCATAAATGAACTAGGATATCTTTTAAAAATGTTTGCCTTGTGTGTGTATGTGTGTGTGTGTGATTCAAATCACACTTACTGAAAAAAGTTATCCAATGTTCATTTCAAATAATGATGTGATGTTTTTTTTTAAGGATAAGTGGAATCTTGTCCCTGTAAAAAAGCTTATTGATAATTAGATGTGAGAAACTGTATGTAGTCAGTACCACCTATCCCCCCTCCACTCACCAATATGTGAAAAATTCTATGTGAGGCTAAAATAATTCTTGGCAAGCTAGTGCAAATTCCATTGCAATCAGATGTTTGTTGCTAGGGCTCATTTTCTCCTTCTCCACAAGCATCTAAATTCCATGCTGCAGGATCTGGTGATAAAATCATTTGAACTCCTCTGAGAAATGCCTTTCATCCTCTTTATTGGAGTAGCATTCCTGGTGGCTTTCATATCAGCAAGAAGACTTTCTGAGATAATTGCTCCTTCCATGGAGGATCAATACTGCATAATCCATCAAGGTGAGGTAGCCCTTTCTTCTTGTCCAGTGTTCATGCTGTGGACAAATTCTCACCTTCAAAGAATAGATACCACTCCTTTTGCTTGAATAAACAGTGTGCTTTAGTGAGAAAGGCAGGATGGTCCAGTTGATTAAGGGCTATTGGACATATCTTGATGGTATGAGGAATATGGTTAGTGCTTTCCTAACCTAATTCATAATGTGTTTTCCCTACTGTTGAAGCTATAAGGTTTTAGAAATCTATTGCAAATCATGAAAATCCTGCTAGCAAACAGGATTAAAGTACAGAAACAATTGCCATTTCTTCCTCAGAAGTAAGTAAATGACACACACATCTAAAGAGGATGAAACAGATACTTTCTGATACCATCCAGCCTCAGAGGGAGAGATTCAGGCCCAGTTCCATCGGGCCTAGCCTAGATTAAGAAGCAGAGCACTCCCTCCAGTCCATCTGCCATGGTCCAGGCCTCAGAGGGAGAGAAGAACTGCTGGAGCTGATCCCCTTCGCCACTGCCATTTCCTTTCTCCTTTTGTGTCATGTCTTTTTAGATTATAAGCCTGAGGGCAGAGAAATGTCTAATTAACAATTTGTAAGCTGCTCTGAGAGTTTTTGTGGCTGAAGAGTGGGGTATAAATACTCTAAATAAATAAATAAATAAATGTGAACTCCAGTTACTTTAGAAGAAAACAGAGGACGAGGTAGAGGTGTCACTCTGCTGTGTATATAAAATGTATTATTTAAGGCTAAAATTCTAAATATAATTACTAAGAAATGGGTGACCTTGGGCAAGTCACTTGATTTCAGCCTCAGGGAGGTGGGCAATGCAAACCTCTGAACAAATCTTGCCGAGAAAATCAAATGATAGGCTCACCTTAGAGTTGCCATAAATTGCAAATGACTTGAAGGCACACAACAACAACAGACCCATGAAACATGATAAAACATAGTTTTCAGTAAACATGCATAGACTTTTAGAATCATAGGGCCCTATCATTATAGACAAGTTAACTGCTACTGGTAGAATATATGTGCACCCAACAGTGTTAACATTTGGCAAAAAAAAAAAAATCATTCCAATATATAGCAATCTACTGTGTTTTTCCTTCTTTTCTAGAATGGGTCCAAATTGTTCACCATTTCAGAATGGAAAGAGGGATGGAGATTCCCTTGACTGAACCTTTATCCAAATGTACCACAGAGGAAGAGTTGATGTGATTGATTCAGAGTGGTGGGAAATCAACTTATAAGTAAATTAGCAGAGGAGGTGATATCTGTCTATCTGTATGCCTGCCTGTCTAGCTATTCTTCACCTCACCCTTCATCTTAGAAGCACAGAGTGGTGTCCATAGTTATTTCCTGATTTAGCCTAACAATAACCATGTCAGATTGGTCAAGCTGAAGAATTAGAAATGGCTCAAGGGAGATTCTAGGATGAGTGGAGGTTTGAACTCAGATCTCCCATGTTCTAGCACAGTGATTCACAAAGTGGGCAGTGCACCTCCACCCAGGCAGTGGAAAGATCCAGGGAGACAGTGAGGGAAAAAGGGTGGTAGGGGGGCAGTCAGGAAAAAGGGGTTGGCAGGGGAGCCCTCAGGTATTGTCATGCAATAAAGACAAGGGAGCCAACTGCCATTAGGATCATGGTGGGGATGAGGAATTACAGCATGTAGTTAGGAGGAGGAGCTAATACCCCAGAGGAGAGGATCAAAATTCAAGCTGGGCCAAAACTAACAAAATGAATTTCAACAGAGAGAAATGTAAGATACTTCACTTAAGCAGAAAAAATTAAATGCATAGATATAGGATGGGGAACACCTGGCTTAACAAGACTACACATGAAAGGGGTCTAGGAGTCCAAGTAGGTCACAAGTTGAACATGAGTCAACAGTGTGATGCAGCAGCTAAAAAAACCATGAGATTTTAGGCTGCATCAATAGAAGTATAGTGTCTAGATTAGAGATTCACAAACTGGTTTTCCTAATGTTTTGGATTTTAGCTACCAGAACCTCAGGTCATTGCCCAAGATGGCTCAGGCTTCTGGGAGCTGAAGTCCAAAACACATAGAGGACCAGAGCATGGAAATCACTGGTCTAGATCAAAGGCAGTATTAGTGCCACCCTATTCTGTTTTGATCAGGCCTCACCTGAAATACTGCATCCAGTTCTGGTCACCACAATTCAAGAAGGATGTTGACAAGCTGGAGCATGTCCAGAGGAGGACAACCAAAATAAAGAAGGGTTTGGAAACCATGCCCTATGAGGAGAGACTTAGGAAGCTGGGTATGTTTAGCCTGGAGAAGAGAAGGTTAAGAGAGATGATAGTCTTGTTTAAATATTTGAAGTGGTGTCTTATTGAGGATGGAGCAAGCTTGTTTTCTGCTGATCCAGACACTAGGACACAGAGTAGTGGATTCAAACTACAGGAAAAGAGATTCCACCTAAACATTAGGAGGAACTTCCTAACTGTAAGAGCTGTTCGAGAGTGGAACACACTCCCTCAGAATGTGGCAAAGTCTTCTTCTTTGGAGGTTTTTAAATAGAGACTGGATGGCCATCTATCGGGGGTTCTTTAATTGTTCCTACATGGCAGGAGGTTAGAATGGATGGTCCTTGTGGTTTCTTCCAACTCTATGATTCAATTATTCTAACTGGTGGGGGGGGAGGAAAATTGATGGCAAAAAGAAGCTTTCACATTCAGAACCCAGATTAAGCTTTCTGAGTTTTGGCAGGTTGGAGCTGCACTGCTGCTCCTGCTATATTTTGTTGGACAGGCCAAAAGAACAGGTAGCAGCAGAAACAATATTTGTGTATATGGGGTACCAATGAAGTTGTGTGGGGAAGGGACATCTCTGTGGAAGAATAGGGAGGACTGCCCAAGCTTGATTCTTCAAAAGAGCTCATCACCTCCCTAGCTTCTCTAAGACTGAGAGATTTCTTACCAGGGAAAAAGTGGGAAACTGGATGTGCCCCTCTATTACCCTGTCAAAGAATGATTGACAGTCCTTCCTCATATGGAAGAAGCTTCTCCTTTTGCATCCAGTCACCTTGAGAACAGCAACTGAGCAACTAGTCTAGCAGCAAATGAGAAGTCTCTTGCCCATGCCGGCATTTGCTGTAAGGCCGACATGGGCAAAAGGCTTCATGGTCACTGCTCAGCCATCAGCTCAGTTGCTGCTCCCAGGGTGACCAGGTGTCAAAGGATCAGTGACCACATAGCTCGTCAAGCAGAGGCCAAGAATTATCTTGCCCACACCAGAATTTGCCCCATGGCCAACATGGGCAAGAGGTTTCTTTGTCGCTGCTCAGCCAGCTTCTTGGTTGCTGCTCCCAAGGTGACTAGCTGCCCAGTCACTGTTCGACTAGCTGCATGGTCATTGTTTGCACCCAATCAACCTGAGAGCAGCAACCAAGCTTTCCTTTTGCTTTAAGACCAGCACAGGAGAGAGGAAGAAGCAGGCCTGGGCCACTGCTGAGTTCCCACATGAGAGGCTGAGGAGAAAGAGGTGGCAGTGGCAACTGGGTACAACTGAGGCAGATGCCACTGGCCAGCAGACTGCTATACAAACTGTAAACATAATATTAAAAAATTAGGCATGGAACCATTAGGGTTCTCACTCATGAGGGAAGGGGGCAGTAGCCCCCAAAAGGTTTGAGGACCACTGTTCTAGCTCTATACTCAAACTGCTACATCACTCTGATTTGCCTATTGTGATGTTGTTCAAGTTGCATTTTCTTCATTTTGCCTAGAACATTGGTAAAAAAGGGGCATAAGCCAAAGCACAGTGACAAAAAATAATAAGTATAAAACTACTTGCCCAAGTTATGGAATCTAGAAAAACATCTGGTGCAGAACATGGAGTTGTTTCCCTTTCTCTTTTTCACTCCCACTTGAGACCTTGTTCCACTTATGCTGAGGTACATGCCTGCCCTGAGGTTGTGTTAAAGGAAAGTGCTCTAAACAGATGAGACTGGAAGAGCTAATGAGGGAGGCAGTGGAGAGCAATGTCTATGCCTTGTGGTGAAGCTAAGAGAGCAAGAGAGTAGTGAATTGGAGTTAAAGAGTCACAGCAGGGGGAGAGCCCATCGTCAAATATTCCAGGATTCACAAAGAAGACTACTAAGAAACCTAAGAATAGAGAGAGCTTGACAGGATTGGAATACATGGAATAGAAAGCTTGTAAACTTTGAGAGCAAGAGCTGGAGGCGTGGCTGAACACAGCAGGCTAGCAATTTGATAGCATGAGCTTTGGTAATATAAAGTACACTGGCAAGACAAGAGAAAGCACCAGGAAACAGGAGGGAGGTGTGGATGGAAGTGGTCAGCTGTTACTGCAAATGATGGCATTCAGCAATCCATAATGCCATTTTCTTAGTAATAGGAGAGAACAAGAAATTGATAGTGAAATAGTAAGATCTAAATCCAAACAAACTCCATCAGTGATACCTTTATTGGCCAACCAAAATGCACACTATACTTGTTGCAAGCTTTCGAAGCTCCTGGGCTTCTTCATCAGGCAAGATGTTACAAACCAAACAGAAGAAAAACAGTTGGAGATGTTAGTCAGATGTCTACATGTTATGTGGTATATAGTGGGGAGGATATATTTTGCAGGTGGTCTCCTCCTCCTTCTGGCTACGTGGGTATAGGGAGATTCTCAAAGTCCAAAAAATTTAAAATCCATTTACTTCTCAACAGGAACCCCTCTTTTGCAATCCAATATGTCTCCATTCCAATGAGGTCACAGACCTTTTTGTGGCAGAGAACAATGGATTCCTCCATGTTTTGCATAAGGAATATGTTGGAAGATGTAGAGGTAAAACATGCAAATTCAGTCCAAATTTAAGAAGAAGAAAATTGTTTTACCTTGGTTGAAGTTCCCAGTTCACAAGCTATTCTTCCTGGTTCCCTTGTTGCAGCTACAATAAGATCTAAATGTAAGCAATGCTAAATGTTACTGAAATTGACTATATACTCTGGAAAAGGGCTTTCCTGTTCAAAACAGGAGAGGGATCGAGACAAATTTCTGCATATGGAAACTAACTGGAAATACTTTTGAGTGAAAAATTAAACTCTTCTTTCTTCAAGTGTTAGGACATGTGTTACAGAATTTAGAAATTCTAAATTGTATGTCCATGCAGGTATCAAGACCAGAGCGTGGACAAATTTTTGGACATAATTCCTAGAATCTATCTACTAGTAGTGGTTTAAAATTAACTCTTAAAACTCAGATCATGACAGTAGTATGAAATGCAATATAATATGTAGGTTCACATGATGCAGGTTCATGTAAACCTTAAAACTGTCTTTTGGGTATAAATATTTTCTTGTCAGAGTTTGGAGAAGTTACTGTTCATGCACTTGGTTAATCTTTGTTTGAGGTGACATCTGCAGGCCCATAGGATATATTGGAAGCCTCCTCCCTTTCCTGCTAAAAGTAGACACTCAACTTCATATGGGGAGGTCCTACCTTTGAGCTCCTTCTGTATGTTCATAGACCTTTCAACATGCCTTACTTTGCTGAAGTCAGACCTCTAATGGCAGAGAATAGGGGAAGTAGGTGCTTCAGGGTTCTGATGTGGCTCAACTAGAGCACTGTGACCAAAGTCTTCTTAGCTCTCCACCCTACTCCCATAATACTGAATGATTTATGACAACCCTGGAGCTGGTCTAAAGTATTTTCCTCCTTTAGCTTGTAGTGGAAAAGAAATGGTTTAAAAAGAAGAAGAAGAAACCTAGAAGGAGCATCAAATGGTAGTTCTCCTTTCCCTGAACCTAGTCATGGATTGTGGCTTCCATGTCCATATAGATAGTGAATCTGCTCCAGATTTTAATACAGACTCTAAAAGAGCTATTCCAAGAACTGACTCCTATTCCCAAAATAGGTTAGCCCCTTGGGCTTCATCTGTACTGCAGGAAGAATCCTGTTTGACACCACTTAATTGACAAGGC
Source organism: Phrynosoma platyrhinos (assembly GCA_020142125.1). Lineage (NCBI taxonomy): Eukaryota > Metazoa > Chordata > Lepidosauria > Squamata > Phrynosomatidae > Phrynosoma > Phrynosoma platyrhinos. The sequence continues at coordinate 61,992,000 of CM034706.1, read as the reverse complement.
TTAATGCTATGGAATTCTGGGATGTGTCATTTGTTGTAGCACCAGTTCTCTCTGACAGAGAAGGCTTGCAAAACTACAATTCCCCAAATTCCGTAGCACTGACTTGTGGCAGTTAATGTGATGTCAAACTAGATTATTTCTACAGTGTGGATATAGCCTTGAATAGCTCTTTCGAAGTCTGGATTAAAACTTAAAGTGATTGACACAGATGATGCCATCAGCACAGGAACCACTGCATGCCATTTCCTGAGCCCCACTAGTTGGAGTCTAGCATGGCTTCTGAAATGATGAAACACTGCAGCCTCAGAGCACTCAGCAATGGAACTAATGAGGGCTTAGTGGTTTTAAGGCAGGGCATAGGCCATGGATGACTCTTCTGACTAGTGTGTTTTACTTAACTCAATCTGTTGAGCCAGTTGGGGTATGTTTAGGAATCATTCTGCCTATTCTGCTGAGATATTTTAGCACACTTAACACCCCAAGTGCTGGATACACAGTTTCATAATTAATATCTAGAGTTGGGCATATTTCAGCATTGTGAAGACCTGCAGAAACTAGAAGCTAAACACATGTAGGAGTCATGCAGACCAATGGACATGTGGAGACCTAGATAAAACTAGGATAAATGCTAGATGGGTTTGCTGATTACCTCACTGCCTCCCAGGCTTTGTGCATTTCTGCTTACAATGGAAGCAAAGGTAGTCCCATCAAAAGGCAATCAATGACCCTTTATCCCACCTTATGATGATGTTCTTCCTTATCCTTCCTGCCCAACTATTAAGGAATTGGCTCAAATCTAACTATTAAGGAATTATCTCGGATCCATCAGATTATGACCTTAAGCAGCTTTAAAAAGGCTGTTAAGATGGATATCTTCCAGCAGGCCTTTCCTAACTAGAATCCCTGGCCTCAGGAGTCTTTTCACCCCCTCCTCTCTTATCCTTGGCTGAAGTCACTGCTTTATTTGTCTCTCTTTGTTTTGTTTTAGTGAGTTGAGTTATTTATGATGTTTTAATAATGCTGTTTTAATGGATAATTGGTTTAATACTTCTTTTAAGGGTGGGTGGGTTTTGGGATTCTTGGATTGTATTTTAATATATTGTATGGAATTTTAGTTGTTGTAAGCTGCCTTGATTGCTTGACAGAGGGGCAGGATACAAATAATTTTTATTATATTATTATTATTATTATTATTATTATTATTATTATTATTATTATTACAGCCCTCTGAGCCACTCTGCATTTTCCATGGACTTTTCTTCAGAACCTGTAATTATCACCCTCTTCAACCCCTGACTTCTCTCTGTCCAACCTTCCACACCTTTCTTTCCCACAGCCTTGTATTATTGCCTTGGTTCTTGTACATTTGTGTGCACTCTTGCACATTTTAAAATAAAACATTTTATTTACTGAAACTGGAGTACTTCTGCAGTTAGTACTGGCATACATAGATGGAAAGATCCCCACAAGTTACCCTCATATTGTTGACCTCCTTTGAGCTATAACTTCCCCAAATTTCAAGGAGATGCTGGTATTGTTGGTGGGGAGCCCAAACATCCCTCACCTTTTAGGGTAACAGACAGGCCCTAAATCTTTGTCAGCAAGTCATTCTCTGAATATACACATCAGTGCCCTCAACTGAATGGCTTTGGAGATAGGACATTGCTTTTCAGATGATGGAATCAATAGGGGGAACATGTGTCTTCAGCATTTATAGTTCTAAGGCATTTTTGCAGGTGTTACTAGATTATTAGTATTTTTGAGATTGTCGTGCTGTTTTAATAGATCTAACAACACAACAATAAACATCCTGCCTTTTCCCCTCCAGGAATCAAGGTGGCTTACAAGGTTAAATAAGGTACTGCTAAAAAAAAAAATCAATCAAATTATATAAAAGTTAAATTTATAACACGGGCCTATGATGAATTTTTTTTCAGTATTGTAACTGTTTTTAATGTATTTTTGGATGTTGAATTCAAAAAAACTGAATAAAAATGTCCAACCACACACAGTTCTTTCACAAATTCAATATTTTTAACAATTCAGTTGTTACTCAGCTTTCATTAAGGGTAGATCCTGATATTACATAGTGATTTGTTTTAGTGCTTTTGAATGAATTGTTGTATTTTGTATCAGCAAATTAAAGATAAAATTACTCTTACTCATTGCAGGATAATTCTTTGCAGGATCATTTCTTTCAGTCACCTATTACAACAAAGAAACATCAAAGCAAGTTGTGGTGGGGAAACTATGCAATAGAGCAAATCTGAGATGATTTTTGGATTTAAAATGCCAAGTTCTTGTAAAAGCAGCATAAAGTTTTCATGATCCTCAGTTTTTCAGGCCTCTGTAATTACAATAACAATAGAATTAAAAGACATGACAATTAAAATTAGAAGAACAAATAAACAGAATTGCATATTCAGAAAAGCCATTCCCTCTCAGTAGTCACTCTTTGAAGACTGCTGAAATAAAGAGATCTTTACCTGCCTGTGGAACGGAGCAGAGAGGGTACCAGTCTAATCTCTCCAGAAACTAACTTCTAGAGCCTAGGAGCAGTCACCAAGAAAGCCCTCTCCTGTGTTTCCCACCAGATATATCTCAGGGGGTGGTGGGACAAAGAGAAGGCCCTCTCCAGAAAGATCACAAAACATGGACAATCTCATATAGAAAACTGTAGTCCTTCAGATAACTTGGACTTGAGGTGCATAGTGCTTCATAGGTTATAATGATACATTTTAAAGGCACACAAGAAGATCTAGGGCAAATCTTGTAAGATGAAACATTTAGAATGAATATAAAATCATGCATTGCAAGTAACATGATGGTTGGTGAATATCTACATTGAAAATCTTTGATGAGAGATATATGTAACCATTCTTCAGATCTGCATATGCTGTTTGCCTTTTCTTTATCCTTTTTTCCTAAAGACTTCAAAATATTCATGTTTATCCTTTAGGGAATGGAAGAGGATGAAAGATTGTGTTTGGCAGTTCTCTTTCATTTTGTAATTTGTTTCTTTGTGAAAAGGCAGCTAAGGGTGATTTCTATTATGTTTTAGGTTCAAATCTGCATAAAGTAACTTCCAGCTGTTGACCGTGCGATTAGTCTTCTAAAGTGCAAAAATGGCTGTTTACAAATACCCATAATTACTGTAATTTTCAGGCAAGAAATCTGTGTTCACCTCACACCAGCCCACATGCCAGCTCTTGCCTGGACAAAATGTCTTTCTTTATGGTTAGAAATCTCAGTCACATTTTTTAAAAAACAAAATTAGCAAAATATATTTTTACTGCAGAAATAGATTTTAGCATGAATAGACCTCTGAGACATCCAACAGTTTCAGTAATTTTTTTTATTCCAGGGGAGCAAAAAAGATATTTTTTTTCCTTGATGGCATTTATTTATATTCAGTGCACTGGAATGACTTTTTCTGAATTCTGCCAGCAAAGACTTATCATATGTGGGTGCCATTGCTGTAACATAAAGATAAGGATGGAGGCTTATTCCATTTGTAAGCTCATGAGTCTGTAAATTGGAACTATCCTTCAAAGTACAATGAATTTTACCAACCCAATTTTTAAAAGAAAATAAACGAGACAGGAGTGTTGTTTTCCACTAAAATATTTCTTTTATTGACTTAAAGAAGTATATCCAAATTTACCATATGGAAAAGCACCTCTCTCCCTTCCACCCTCCCCTAAATATACACATCACACACACATCTTAAGATTTCAGACTCACTAATGACCATACATTGGAAGGAGGGAGATACTATAGCTGTTCTTGTAGATCTCTGGCTCAGGGTATGATTCACAATCTAAGTTGCAAAATTCCCTTTCCCCCTCCATTCGGTCCCTTTGCATACGTAACAGGATTGTCTCATACTTGGAAACTTGCTTTCATGTGGAGATCACCCACTGAGATCATTGGGGTGGTTATCGTGTTGCCAGCAAATATTTCAAGGTGGACACAGACAAGTTTGGAAATCTTCTAGATTGCTGCATCTGAGTTTAGTCAGGACAAGCAAGAACAGCTTAATGCACTAAAGAAAATGGATAGCACAGAGAAAGGAAAACACACCTCAATTAATGTCCTTTAAATGAACTTTTATTTATAGTCTCTAAACAACAGTGTACTTCCAGAAAGACTTTCCATCAATATTAAAGTTACTTTGTCTATCTCAATTATAAAGCCTCTTCATTAACAAACATGTTTGCAACCACCCTGTACAGATATATTCCTAACATTTTGAGATAGCTAATTCTGTTATTTATTTATTTTAGAGCAAGGGCAGATATTATGCATCCTGGAATGAGGAAGAAGAGGGCTTAAGTCCTTAAAGAAGAGGCTGGAGAGGCTGAACCCCCACCCTAGTGATTTTCAAAATTAGACCACCAGGACTCCTATGACTTTTTCTGTAGTAATCAATCAGAAGTGAACTAAATGATCAAGTGCTAGGAATTATTAGGACCACTAATGTCACTGAGCCTTCCCAAAAATAATAAAGGCAGCTTATAATCACATTTATTTGGGAGTGAGCTGCATTGAATATAAAGAGGGCACCATGTTTGTACAAATCTTCATATGTAAGGCTGTTTCAATCATAACAGATGGAAAAAGTGATTTGCTGTCAACCTGCAGGTAGGCAGAATTCATAACAACCTGCCTGCCAGTGTTAAACCTCTCCTCCTTTTTAAACATTTCCAGAGGCCATGGCAGATAGACTTTAACTTTGTAGGGTTAGCTTTGTTCTTGTCTAGAACCACATGGTCCATGAAAGAGTGGCTGGGCACAAAAGCCAGACATGAAAGGTTGGGCTAGGAAAATAGACATAGAATTTTGATAGACATAGAAGATAGACATAGAATACCAAAATATCCCTGATGCAAATACATGAAGACTTCTTGAGGAATCCATTGTTCTCTGCCACAAAGAGGTCCATGGCCTCACTGGAATTGAGACATATTGGATTGCAAAAGAGGAGTCCCTGTTGAGATGCAAATGGATTTTAAATTTCCTGGACTTTGCAAATCTCCCTATAGCCACAGGGCCAGAAGGAGGAGGATCTTAACTAAAGACTGAAACAACATGTAGGCATCTGATTAACATCTCCAGCTGTTTTTCTCCTGTTTGGTTTGTAACATCTTACCTGGCAAAGAAGCCCATGAAGCTTTGAAAGCTTGCAACAAGTATATTTCACATTTTGGTTGGCCAATAAAGGTATCACTGCTGGATTTTTGTTTGAATTTGCTAAATGGCCAACACAGCTACCCCTGAATGTTTATAGAATTTTTGAGGATATGCTCAGACTAGGAATTTGAGTACCAGCATTGTGTAGTGGTTTGAGCATTGGACTAGGTCTGGAGACCAGGGTTTGAATCCCCACTGAACCATCATCAAGAGCCTTCTTCACAGCTTGAGCTGCATTCTTTACACCCTCTGCTCGAGCACTAGAGAGAGAAGATTTGTTCTTGTATAAATACAGCCATTTACCCTCACCAAATCTGCAGCACTAACATTAAGATGACCTGTTTATCAAGGCTACAGGTCTATTAACAGCCTTTTACTAATTTCACTCGGTAGTTTTACCCAGTATAGCTCCAGATATACTTGCAATGTATCTTGCATTACTGGATATGAGAAAGATACAACACCAAACATTCATTTCTCTTGTGTTCTGCCTTCTTGAGCATCTGGCTGGCCATAGCTGGCATCTCAGGACTAGTGCAGTCTGAAGCAGTAAAGCCTACTGCCGCCTGATTTCGGGCCTAAAATAAGAAGAAGAGCCCTCCCTCCATTACCATCCGAT
>CM034706.1:61928557-61970339 GCA_020142125.1 Phrynosoma platyrhinos | reverse complement strand
TATTATTATTATTATTATTATTATTATTATTATTATTATTTTATATAGACCAAACAAAATGTCAAAAATACTATATTTGTTGGTGCATTCCCTAAATAAAAACAGAAATATGAGCATCATGACATTTCTGAATGTGGGCAATATGTTAATTTCACAGAGAAACATATGGCTAATTTAACTAAAATCAGTACTTTCATTTTGGCAGAACATAAACTTATTAATAGCTACTTCCTGATTATCAACCCTACATACAAATTTTGACTGTCCCTTATTCCTATTCTGAAAATCTGACAACTCTGCTAGGTGGCCAGTGTGCTGACTTATATCCAAGACTCAACAATATATAAATAAGAGAAGTACTGCATTCTGTATATATACTTGCAATCATTTTATAAATTAAACTCCCAACTCAAGAAGTGCTCAAGACCGCACTCATCCATGATGGATTAGCCCGTGGAATTCGATCCATTTTAGATCCGTTTTAATTACATAAAACAGAGCCATCAACTATTAAACAACAGATTGTTGCTAAAGTATTTCTTTCTTTGGGCTTTTGATATGATAGGAAACTGTTCCAATGGTTTGTGACATAGAAGCTCAAACATAAATCCAGTTGTTGTTAATAACTAGAATAGATCTACTGATTCAGTGGAATTTATGTAAATATTAATTTACAATTGTAGAAGCATGGAGTGGAAAGGGATCCCAAGTTCCTTCTAGTCCAGAGATTCTCAAACAGTAAGGCAGGACCGCCTGGGGAGGTGTGAGAGTTGCTCAAGGGGGGGGTACAACACTTGGAGGTCCTGATCCTCCTTCCCTTCCTCCTCCTCCCCCCACACTTTATAATGTGTAAAATTAAATATTGGATTTACTTAAATAAAATTGTTCTAATTTGAATGATGTTATATCATAAAATGTTAAAATATGAATATACATGAATGGACAAATGAAAATATGCACACGAAATAAACAAACTTTTTACTCATATACTACATCAAATAAGGGGAGGCAACATCCACATGTAAATGTAAAGGGGGTCCCAAGGGTAAAAAGTTTGAGTACCACTGATCCAATCTAAGTCCAGGCTAGTAAAGCTAAAGCAACCCTGAGAGGTGGCTATCTAACATATGCTTAAAAGCCTTTAACAGAGAAGAGTAACTCCCTGTAAGGCAGTCTATGCCTCTATCAATCATCCAGACCATCAGGAAGTTCTTAATAATATTTAGTTGGAATAACCTTTCTTGTAATTTGAATCCATTGGTTTGAGTTCTAACCTCTGAAGACCAGAAAACAGGTTTGTTCTATCTTCCACATGTCAACCCCTCAGATATTTAAAAACAACTGTGAAAACACCTCAGTCTTTTCTTCTCTGGGTTAAACATACTATATCCATCTCCCTCAATTATTGTCATACTATCTAGTCTCTTTACCTTCTTTCTTGCCCTCTTTTGGACACTTTCCAACTTTTGATATTGTTCTTAAACTGTGGTTCCCAGAAATGGACACAGTACCTACCAAATTCTTGTTCATTCAGTGGGTCTACTCTAATTGACACTAGCAATTGCATGTAGATCTTGGTTGGCAGCCAAGTGAAAATATTTTCCACACAGGTGAAGCCTAAACACCCTAAGAAGTCACATTTATCACACACACAAAAAGCCCAAAAAAACCTGGGAAGGTCTGTGCACAACAACTAAAACTGGAATCTTAAAGAAGTGTTTCTTTTTCCCAATTAACATCTGTTTTTATATGAGCTTGAAAAAGACCAAGTGTTTAAATGCGCTTTTAATGGTATCCCTTTATTTGATATCTTTTATTATAAGTATTATAATTCAACATTTGGATGGGTTTACACTATAATCTGGTTGCATTTGCAAAATGAAATGCTAGGGTCTTATTTGGGGTGCAGACTCTGTAGAGAACTTCTTATATTCTTGTTTTATATTTTATGAGAAAAATTGTGTGACAAATATTTACAATAGTTTGATTAATATATTGTAGCGCTGTAAGTGTGTGTGTGTGTGTGTGTGTGTGTGTCATCAAGTCGTCCGTTGACTTATGATTATTTCATGTATTACATACGGTACATACTCAGAGGTGGTTTTGCCAGTTCCTTCATCTGGAATATAGCCTACAGCAACTGATATTGGTTGGTTGTCTTGCATCCAAGTGCTAATAAAAGCTAACTTTGCTTAACTTTCAATATCAGATGGGATCTTGTGCCTTTACAGTATTTAGTTCTATTTTGTAGGGTTGTGAATGTAAAATTAAATTGTTTTATAGCGTGGATTGCTCCAACTGTTTCCAATTTGCCATCCCTCATGTACCCTAGTTGTGAATTTGATTGGATTATTGATGAAACACTTTCTGATTACATGATTCTCTGGTGCCATTCTCTTTCTTCCCATAAGATTATCAGTATTTCCAATGGGTGACGATATTAGGAGTGAAAGTACTGGGGGGGGGAATCCTGCAATTAGCATTTTAAAAATATAATCTGCTTACATATTTCCTTCCAGGTTTGTCACTGGACCTTTTTTTAAGGTAACAGTAGAGAAGATTACACAAAAGTTTTTTCTATTGTTCAGAAATAGTCGCATCTTACATTTCTGTTTCCAAGTGGTACTTCTTTTCTGGCTCTACTTATTTTATCTTCTTTCCCCCCACTTAGCCTTTTTTAAAAAATGAAAGTGCTGGAGCACCTGCAATGCTCATGTATATGCATGAAACAGAATTACGTCCCTCTGGGATGCTGGTGTTGTGACTCGGGGGAGCTGGCAAAGTAACCATGACAACATGCCTCACTGACATGACATCCTGCTTTTAAGTGAAAAAACTATGGGTTATCCTGGTAAACAAACACCATTATAACTTTACCTCTGTAAGTGGTGGCACCATTCTAGCAAGTCCAAATTGGGAATAGTTTAGCTCTCTGTGTTGTAAATGATAAGAACTAGGTATCTCTGCCCTATTTACAGTTATGCCTCCATCCACTGAAATGTAGGATTTGGGGGAATCAGAAGAATCAGGAGGAGGAACGACACATTCAATAATCTCACAGGAAAACTGGAATTGAAAACAAAACACTATATCTCTCTTAGGTTCTACCAATGCTAGATGGTGCCAGATATATGTAATACTAACAGGTCCATTGACCAGAGTTCAGAAAAATTACTTCTTGGACTACAGCTCCTAGACTCTTCCAGCTCCTCAGTGGGGGAATTCTGGGAGTTGTAGTCCAGAAAATTAATTTTCCTGATCTCTGACTTTGGCTATGATAGGAGGCCCACCCGCAAGGAAAGATGTTTGTGAACAGCATGTGCTTATTTTAGACCAATGTGGAGAGGTCACTGTATATGTATGCAGAAGAAGAGATTATATCTCAATGGTAGAGTACCTGCTCTGCATGCAAAAGGTCCCAAGCTCAGTGCATGGCACTCCCAGATAAAAAGATCAGGGAGCAGGTGATGGATAAGCTCTCTGTCGGAAGCCCTGGAGGGCTAATGTCAATTAAAATAGAAAATACAGTCGGCTCTCTGTTTTCATGGGGGATCCGTTCCGGACCCCCCCCCCAAAATGAAGACTTGTCAATATTCAGGCCCCATAGGCTTGAACGGCCCCATGCATGTGTGCACCCCATTGATCTTAATGGAGGTCACCCCTCCATTATTCAATTTGGATATTCAAAACCACAGATCTCAAGTCTAAAAGAACGGAGGGGCAACTGTACTGGAAAAGATAGAGAACTTTCTGCATTCTTGATACCCTCTAGTCAACTCTGACTCATTGTGACCCTGTGGATGAAACATCTCCAAGATTCCCTGTCTTCTACTGCTCTGCTTAAGTTTTGCAGACTCATGCCCGTGACCTCCCTAATTGTATTTAGCCATCTGGCATGTGGTCTTCCTCTCTTTCTTCTACCTTCCACCTTTCCCAGAATTATTCTCATAACATGGCCAAAGTACAACAGCCTCAATTTGATCATTTTGGGAAGATGCAGACAAGGGGCCCTGGGCCACCCCGGGAAGCAGAGGATCGAGGCCGAGGCTGCCAGGCACCTCGGCCCTGATTCTCCCTTTTGCCGCCTGCAAAAGGAGCTCTAAAATAGTGCTCCTTCTGCAAGCCTCGAAAGGGGCACTGCAAAAGGCATGGTGCACCTCTTTGGCATCTCTTCCGGCTCAGCGTGTGCGGATGCTGAGCCGGAAGGACGTCATCAGAGCACCCTTTGTGTGGACAGGCCGTCGCTCCGATGACGTCCTCAGGAAGGGGATGGGGCACCCAGCATCCAGCATCCAGCTGCCCCTCCCCTTCCTGGGATTGAAGATGGTGCTTTTTGCCATCTGCATCCCCCCCCCAGTCTTCTAGGGGTTTGATTTGTTCAGGGACCCATTTGTTTGTCTTTTTGGCTGTCCGTGGTATTTTCATTACTCTTCTCCAGCACCACATCTCAAATGAGTTGATTTTCTTTTTATCTGCTTTCCAACTCTCACATCTGCACATGGTGATGGGGAATACAATGGCTTGGATGAATCCAACTTTAGTGCTCAGTTGTATATCTTTACTCTTTAGGATCTTGTCTATTTCTTTCATAACTTCCCTTCCCATTCCTAATCATCTTCTTATTTCTTGTCTGTAGTCTCCATTCTGTTCAGTGTTTGGTCAAAGGTACAGGAACTCTTTAACTATTTCAATTTCCTCATTTGTAGGTTGAATTTATGTAGATTCTCCATGCTCATTATTTTTGTTTTCTTAATGTTCAGGTGTAAGCCTGCCTTTGCACTTTATTTTTTGTCCTCTCTTAATAATTGTTCCATGTCTGTAATGTTTTCTGCTAGTAGTATAGTGTCATCCACATATCTTAGATTGTTGATGTTCCTTCCTTCTATCATCACTCCTCCTCCTTCTTGATATTTCAATCCAATTCATGCCTACTTGGATGAAAATCTATGGGGCTTACTGCAAGATAGGAGAGACAGGATTGTGCCCAGGCAAGGGAAATCTCTGGGATATTAGCCTGCCAGCAGCATGGCTAAAAAAAGAGAACAGCATTTCCAACTCCTTTCCTCCCAATACTACTGATGCTACTACTACTTTTTAAAATCCTTCTCATTGTCCTTAGACTGTCTAAATTTCCACCCTAATTAAGGAGATTACAGAGTTCTGGGAAGGCTTTGGCTGGTACATCGATAGAGCCTATTCCAATCCTCCCATGCTATACTCATGGCCCTCTCACTTTCCATCCTTTCCCAGGTCAGAGAGAGAAGTTCTTGTAGCATCTATGATTGGCTCTTTCCCCTTCTGGGTTCACAGAGATATTGTCCCAGGGTCGATAGGAATGCAGGTTAAGTGCCTTTTGATGTCTTTCAGGTCAGGGCTGGAGCGAGGCTACCCATTCAGGCAGCACATGCTGGGAAGCATCAGTGGTATCTTCCTAGCTATCCCTCTCTATTGGAGGTCGAAGCCATGTGTGTCACACAGCTTTCCTGGGCATCCTAAATAAGCCTACAGTGGTAATTCATTTTCAGTGTGGAGGTAAAAAACATTGACAGCCTATTCAGCTTCTGTACATGGGCAGCAAAATATCTGGGCCAGTCCTCCTCCAAGTCATTGAATTTCAGTCAGAGTTGGCAGGTAGCTTCCATGGCAGGAGGTTTATGAATTTGCTCTGGCTTTTAGGCTTTGGAGGTGCTGAATCATACCCCAAAAAAGATTCAGTGCCTCAGGCAGCTTTAAAGTTTACACTAAAAGCCAGAATGCCATGGAAGCCATCAGCTGCCACTGAATTGAATCACCCATAACACTGCATATACTGTTGTCTGAAAGGTAGTTGACTACAACATCTGTTTTATCCTTGTCTGTGATGCCCAAATGGCTCCTTTTGACCTGATTCAGCAGCTTCAGATCCAAATCAAGATACATTTCTCTACTTGTTCTTCTCCTGGCTCCTAATATCAACATCAAGCAGCATATAGAAAACTGCAAAGAAGGTCAAATGAAATAACCCAAAATATCTGATTCCTTGTGTTGCTCACTCACTATTCAATATTAATCTGGCCATTACCATTACAATAATAAGAAAGAAGCACATGCTCGGTGCATACGTTCCTGCAGAGCTAAGATTTGGAAATATTACCTACCAACAAAAACAACACAGAATCCTCGGCATATGTATGCCTTGCAACATTTTCATTGTGTAACATGGTCATTATTAAAATTATCATAATCACTGAATGGGTCCTCAGAACATAAATCTCTCTCTATTGTCCTACTGTATAATTTCCATAATGTTGAAAAACAAAGCTCTCCCTCTTGCAAAGAAAATATGGAATGCTTCTATTGGTAGTAGAGCATTCAGAACACAGAAAAGCTACAGAGGGAGGGAAATTGAAGAGGTCAGATTGAATAATGAGTGGGAAATTGTTCTCCAAAACAAGAACAGAAAAGTGCCCCTGAAGCTGACCAGATATGGCTGTTCTGTGAGGCCTGAAGCTCTTTGGATCTGCAGCCATCCTCTCCTGTTTAAAATTAAAGCTACACACTTAGCAGAGTGCCATGGTCCATAGACCAAATGCTTACAGGGAGAGCTGCTGCCACCTCAGCTCCAGGCTCTAGAGCCAAAATACAATTGGAAGCATTTCTACATTTCCTATCATGGCTACAAGGAAATAGCTCCCTCCAATGCATAAATGCTAATGGCAGTGTTGCACCCTCTACTGCCCAATTGCTCATAGAAATGCTGCTGGCATCATTCTCCAAATGTCATGGACAGCACCACTACTACTAACAATCTAGCCCACTTAGTTAGCTATACTATGGCACTGATCCTGTTTTCCCAGTAGCCATGGAAGAGGCAAAGTACAGTCATTAGCTGTAATGATTCCATGTTTATTAACACCCTTAGCTAGGGCACAGATGCTCTACTGACAAGTACCCTCACCACAACAACTTTTTCTTTTGCACAACAAGTTGTGGAGGGGGACCAAAATGCTGCAGGATGACAAGCTTGTTATACCTATGATTTTGCTCTTGGTCTTCATGAATTGGGTTACTTTAACTTGGAGGAAAATATGGAAGTTGTCAGGACGTTAATAAAAGATGTTAAAAACAACATTTCTTATTATTTTCTCAGCATTTTCCAATGTAGAAAGTTAGTACAGTTGTGCCTTTTAAAACACATAGAAATTCATAGAAATAAAAATAGTAAAAGAGGACATAGAAATAATGCAAGAGTTCCTATACCTTGGATCAGAATGGGAACTGCAGTCAAGAAATCAGAAGAAGACTAACAATGGGGAGGGCAGCTATAAAAGTACTAGAAAAGCTCCTAAAGAGCAAAGATATACAACTAAGCATGAAAATTAGAATTACAAAAGCAATTGTATTCCCCATTACCATGTATGAATGTGAGAGCTCAACAGTTAAGAAAATAGACAAAAAGAGAATAAATTCATTCGAAATGTGGTGCTGGAGAAGAGTGCTGAAGATACTGTGGACAGCAAAAAGAACAAATAAATGGCTCTTAGAATAGATCAAGCCTAAACATTTCTCTGGAAGCAAAGATGACTAAACTGAGGCTGTTGTACTTTAGCCACATCATGAGAAGGCATGACTCATTTAAAAGACAATAATGTTAGGAAAGGTGGAGGGAAGTAGAAAGAAAGGAAGACCACATGCTAGATGGATGAACCCAAGGAGGTCATGGGTATGAATCTCCAAGAACTTAGAAGAATAGTGGAGGACAGGAGGTCTTGGAGATGTCTCATTCACAGGACCGCTATGAGTTGAGATCAACTTGAGGGTGGTTAACAACACCAACAACAGCCAACCTTTTAAAATAATAATAAAGAAGAAGAAGAAGAAGAAGAAGAAGAAGAAGAAAGCTTTTTTGGTACAGATGTTCATTTAAAAGTAAGTAGCTGCAATTTCTTAAGTGGTGTGTAGAAAATCCATGTTAAGGGTAAATATTACAATATATTCTTCCCCTATTATGGGAAAATGCACCCCAATCCTTACTTCTAAATCTATATTTACAATTCTGCTTCTCTAAAAAGTTGACAGTAAGGTATGGTTCCTCACTATTATTCAATGTACAAGGCTATAGTGGAGATTGTGGGTAGAAGATCAAAGTGTAGTAAGTGTTGGTTACTGAATCAGGACTACACACACATGTTGTCATTTTGTTAAGATTCCCACTCCTAATTTTTGCTTCAATACTTACATTGGAACACTTTAAAGAGGAAGGTAAAAGAGTAGGAAAATAAATAGGAGTACATGTATGGATTAGCCATCCAGTAGAGTTGGAAGTCACGTTAATAATGTTGATTTTGCAAGGAAATAAGGAGCTGGCACTTCTTCCAAATTAAGTAATGCAGAATGTACTAGTACGAGATTGCATATGTGGCTTTTTTCATAACAGTGACTAAATATCTCTTAAGGTAATTCATGGTACCACAATACCATTACATGCATTATTATTTACTCTTCAATTATTTAGAAACCTGGATATGAACCATTACAAATATTTATTAAGGATATTAATGGTGATGACTATGTTTCAGTGATGATCAGTAACACCAAGTGTATCTTTTTAAAAAAAAAAGAAGTAGAAGAAGAAGAGAAATGGCTAATAACATATGAAGATAGTTTATATTTCAAATCAAGTTTTTCAAACAAAAATAAAAGCAGCTACAAAAAACTTTTTTAAAAAACATGCTAATGCTTCCAAACACCAGCCACTCGCCATGAAAAAACAGCATGATGTAAAGCTGTTTCAACATAGGTTCATAATATAAAACCAATAAAAGAAACTCCAGGCTCTCAAATTAATTTAAGAAATATTGGGTAAGAAGATCCTTAAAGAGTTTCTGAGCTTCAAGTAACTTTTGGTTCACAGCTTTCTGTAACTGTGTAACTTGGAGCAGGAAGATCACCTGTGCGCTGCTTCTCAGCAAGCTGCATTTCTGCAGGCAGTTACAAACAAGCAGCTCTATGCTACCTGCACAGCAAGAGGATATCAGCAGGCAGCTATTTATGGGTCTCTCAGCTCCAGAGGAAGTCACAGGGGATGTGGGAGAAGGAACACCTCCTGGGGTGGTATGACCTCATCCACCTTGTTTAGTGCCCTCAGAACTGTCTGGTTGCTTTTACAATAAGCATTTCTGGTTTGGCCCTTTTAATTCTTCCAAAACCACAATGTGGCTATTTCTCATTTCCTGTGTCGCACTTTTATTTTATTGTGTTTGTTTTGAATTGCAATTGTACATCCAGGAAAGTTAGGCTGGAAACACAGAAGGAAAGGGGAAAAAATAAACTCCGTTCTGAAAATGTCCATCTGCTGTCTTGTGCCGGTGCTATACTTTCCATCTATTTCTTTTTTTGGGAAGGGGCAGGCCACAGATAGTACGTGGTTCACTGTCTGATTCCATCATGACCAGTCAGTGCTAAAATTCTTGCAAAAATGCTCAGCTAGTTAGATGTTAGCTGCATTCTGAAATATTCAGCTTAATTCTTAGTTTTTGAGCATAAGTGTACAGGCATACCTCAGTTAACAAAGCCTTTGACAAGGAAGCTCCTTTTTACAAAGTCTTTTTATAACTGTTGAACTTCCAATTTCCTCTTTCTCTTCTATTGAACTGGAAGTTTTTATAGCAGCACCAGAACTGGGGAGATAGTGAAGGAGGGCTGGAGAAACACAGACTTTCAGTGCCAGATTACACCAGTGTGTCTGCAGTAAACAGAGCAATAAAGCCTGAGCTGGGAAAGCCTGGGAATCTGCTCTAGTGGATCCTACTGTGGTTGTATGTACCTGCCTACAACAGGTGCCTCTAGAGTCCCTTATAGAGAATGAGTGAATAGTGAAATGAGGAGAAAGGGGAAAGCAGATACGCCTGGCTGACAGCTACTGTCAAGATGTTTTTAAAAAGCATGTGTCTATAAATATGGCCACTAGAATGGAAATCATAAAAAATATGGAGGCAGGTGAAATAAAAAGTCATCCCAGTATGCATTTTGGAAGAAAATTTTAAGTAGTCTTTAGAAGGCTGAAAATTTATTTGTTTATTTGTCCAAGACTTAACCAGACCTGGTTGTTTCATTTCACATGTGTATATTATTAGTTTCAGACAAATAAAATAAAATAAAATAAGCTAAAACTTCTTCTTCTTCTTCTTCTTCTTCTTCTCCTTCTCCTTCTTCTTCTCCTCCTCCTTCTCCTTCTCCTTCTTCTTCTTCTTTTGTGGTACAGAAACCTGTCCATATTTTTCCGTCTTTTTTCTGTCTGTGGTACCAAATTTTCTGTTAAGGAAGCCATGATTAGGAACACATCTACTTTATTAACTGAGGTATACCTGGTAAGATTAACTTATCACAGATAAGATAAGCCATAACTACTAAAAGATCAACAATATATACTATACCTGTATGTTTAACATATCCAATTAACATGCAAATTGTATGGGGGAAAAGGAGGCCATGCAAGGCAGACCTCAATCTTCCATTTTAGTAAGTGCCATACCAGTTGATGAGGGTGGGGGTGTTAAAGAAGGGATGAGAGCAAAAAAATATTTTAAGGGAAAGGAGAAAGTGAGACTAAACACCCAGAGAGGGTATTTCTGGCATATGTGGGCACAAAGACACATCAGATCTTTTAAAACAGCACAGAGATGAGTACAGAGAAGAATGGTAGTATTATGCCAAGAGGAAAAAGTTGAACATGAGTGAGCATTACATTTAAGAATATTAAAAATCCAGTTTTGTGTCAGAGGTGAAGTATTTTCTGATATCTTAATATTATGCTATGTGCTTTTATATACAAAGAGGATTTTGCCTCTTGCTGCCAGAAAATTGTGGTAAGAGTATCTTTTATGATGGCTGGCAAATGTGATCAGCAATACAAAGCAGTTGTTGAAAACAGGGAGCCTTGCTATCACTTGTAATAGTCTTTTTAGCCTTTTGTCTCCATATATTGGTGAAACCAGGAGAAACTGTTATACTTTCCCTTTCAGTATTCTTGCTTCCCCTTTTCCTTCACAGCATCATTTTGTATCTGCTGTACAGATGATTTTTTGGGGGGTGGGGTACTGTGTTTCCTCTACTCCTTAAACTTGTTCATCATTGACTTTCTGCCTCATAATACAACACCTACAACTATCATGGGGGATGACACACAAGAGCTGAACAATTCAGCCGTTCTGTCAAATGCTTTAAAAACAGAAAAGAAAATCTCCTGACCTAGCTACTGCAGGGGAAGGAGGGGGGACCCAACAACTTGCTGAAACATCACCTAAAGCAGGAGGTTCCAATTCATTGGAACTCGACTTATTACATGGTTGAGCAGCTCCTGGAACAACAAAATGCTGTGCAAGATTTTGTAGACCAGTGCAAGATAAGAAGGAGGGAAAAAAGAGATAATCTTCTAACCTTTACACTACAGAGTCTGACAGCTGCTCTGGCTACCATCCTCCATGGGAAGTCACTGCTGACAAGGCATGTCTGTATGAGGATCAAATAAAGAAACCCACAACTGTTTCTATGTACTATCTAAAAGTCTTATTCAAATTGGTTGGCATTTGACTGTGAAGAGAAGCAAAGGAGATCCCTAGAGCTATCTTGCTGTCTTTTTCAAAGAAACAAATAATCTGGCAAATTATTTATCAATGAACAGCAGATAAATCTTTCCTTAGGACTCCATTTCTACAAAATGCACCAAATTGGTTCATACTGGTCTAAGAAATACCATAGAAACATAGACTTCCATTCATGGAGAATTTGATACTCCAGTTCCTGGCTCTTCAGTGATCATGATCTGTATGTATAGACATCATAGTTTCCTTCACCACAAACAGTGGCATCTGGCGTCAGTTAAGTGGCTTTATTCTGGTCTTAATGGTGTAGCAGTTATGCAACTAGATGTCACTGGACTGAATATTTGAATAAGCACACCTACAGTGCATACTGCTAAAAGATCTTGGGTGAACCTATAAACTATGTTGATTTCAATACTTGCACTGGACATTTAAACCACAGTAATTTCAAATTAACCACAGTTGAATTATTGAGAATTTTGAATTTATATACTGAAAAAAACATAGGCCCTTCCCAGGAAAATACTTCCTTTCCACCTGCATATACCCCTACACTCACATTAGAATTATGACTTACATTATCACAAGTTTCATCATTGTTACTCGGCAGTGAGGGTAAGCAAACAAATTTATTCTAGACAAGACAGAGGTACTACTGATCAGTTGGAAGGCAGACAAAGGAATAGGAATTCAGCCTGTAATAGATGGAATTACGGTCCCCCTGAAATCTTAGGTTCACAGCTTGGATGTGCTCCTGGACTCACATCTGAGCCTGAATGCAAGGTTTCAGCAGTGGCCAGGAGTGGATTTGGACAGGTGCAACTGGTGCACCATGGTGCACTATGGTGACCCATGCCTTGATTATATCCTGTTTGGACTACCATAATTCACCCTATGTTTTTGAAAACTGTTCAGAAACTTCAGTGGGTCCAAAATAACAGTAGCCATAACTATTAACAGAACAGCAGCCTATGTAGCAGGTGTTGAAGGGTATTAGCATTATGTGCTAGAATGGGCTGTGGGAAAGTGGACTTTCAAAATAGACTGACCAAATTAGAGAAGCTTGAGTTCAAGGAACTGGAAGCTGAGCACCAATCAGTGGTATTCACCATGTCTGTTTCTTGCTTTCTAAATGGTGTTTCATGCTTTCTATGAGCCATTTCTCTACTTTCAGCAACAAAATACATAATCTAATAGTTTCCTGTTGTTTGAGTTAGGCTTTGTTGTCAAATAAAGTTGCATACTTCTTCAACTGATGGACCACCAGGTATCATGAATGTTTCAGACATTTCACACTGCATGGCAATGAAGCCAGAAAGTTGTTCTAGAAACATAAGAGATTTATGGGGGAGGGGTTTCTACTCTACTCTACTGGGGAGTCTCACCATGGAAATCTGCAGCCTGAAAATATAGGTCTGCTGTAGATGCCCAAATGATTTTTTCAAGCAAAGAAGAATAAATAATTTGGAATAAATTTAAATTTGTAAATTTAAATTTACAATTTAAAATTGCTTAAATATTCAGGCCCCGACGCTCATTCCATGGCACTTTTATATGATTAGAGTAGTCTGGAAGGTACTAGCAACTCTTGTAGTTACAAGCCATGTATGAGATTTATCAACTAGCATACAGTAATAGTAGTGGCATTCTTTCCAATTTCCTTTTCTGGCAAAGGACACAAGGTGTAGTGGAAGCTTCAGGGGAAGACATGAAGGCTTTGTGGTTGGACTGATGCCACATTTTGACTGAGATTCTCAGGGGTGGATAAAGCCAGAACATAATTCTGAATAGCCTGGAGGTGGCCTCCACAATGACTTGCTTGAGAGATCTAGCGAGTTCCTTCTAGTTTGGGAACACATGGAATACAAATGAAGCTTGAAACTGACTGCATCCCTTGCTTTCTTCTCTGTCCTTTTCTGAATAACTCTTAAATCAGGATTATAGAAATGGGAAACCAGGGCCCTCAGCCTCTAAGTTCAAGTCACTAACGGCTAAACCACAAGGGCAAACAACACCGTTGACAGTAATGAGCAGTTGCCTAGTGCTTCTGAAAGCACAAATGAGAAATAAGTGAAGTTGTGCATGCTAGTCAACTGCCGAGGGTTTTACAGTACTATAAATAATAGACATAAACTCTATACATTTATTCCCACTTTGTAGCTGCTGATGTGCTGAAGGTTTACTCACTGGAATAAAAGAATTTTCTAGAATGTGCCACCCTTACTTTTGTAACTGTTTGCTTTTCAGGCCTGCTACAATAATCTGCTTGTCTGTTTCTCTCCATGAAGATTCTTTCAATACAGCAGTGGAAGCCTTTGTAAAGTCTGAATGCACCATGCACAGTATTAAAAGATCTTTGTATTTTGTCTGCCAAAAGCTACAGACTCTGGTAAACTGTAGCTTAATTGCAGCAGAATTAGGACAGAACCATATTATGGGACAAACAAAACATTTCTGTTCCAGTTTTGTTTTGTGAAGAGAATATAGGATCTGGGAAAATGTATTATTATATGGGAGGAGGGTTGCTGTTACCAATTTATCCAACTATCCCCTGGAAATCCTCCCCCTTGTTAAATTGAGTTTTCCCCCTCACTCAAGGAGAGACTGAATGTGAGCTCATCTGAAAGCAAGTGTGAAGGAGGCTAAGAGATAGGTGACCACTAGCAACTTACCATTTCCCAGTCTTTCCCACAACTCCTAAGAACATGCTATTTTGGCAAAACAAAAACAAAAAAGCAATGCATTGACTGAGGAGGCAATATGTGTTCTGCATTTCTGCTAATACATGTCCTAAAAGCTAATATGTATCCTATGTTTATTCTAATGATGTGAATGCCATTGAATTAAGCCCTCTCTTAAGAGAACACCATAGCCCTCACAGTATGGTTAAAAAACAACAACAGGAAAAGCTGTCACCTCACCTCACCAGTTTCTCAAAGATAGCATTTTTCAGCTGAAGCTGCTCATCTACAGTTCAGGACGTGTTGTTGTATGCTGTAGTGTGTACAGTACAGTTCTATGTGATTATATACCTGACTTTGTGGAGATGCAGACAGGCGGCCGTGGGCCTCCCTAGGAAGTGGAGGATTGGGGCTGAGGCTGCCCCATGTCTCGGCCCCAATCCTCCCTTTTGGCCATTTCCCAGGTGCCAAAATAGCGCTCCTTTCCCAGGCGATGAAAAGGGCACCCGAAGAGCCACCATGCAGCTCTTTTGTGCCTCTTCCGGCGCAGCGTGTTCGGACACTGTGCTGGGAGGACATCATCAGAGCGCTCACCATGTGCAATGGTGCATGCTCTGATGACATCCTCGGGAAGAGGTTGGGGCACCTGGTGTCTGGCTGCTCCTCCCCCTCTACAGATGGCGCTTTGCACCATCTGCAGAGCCCCTTTCTGAATCATCCAGTAAAACAGAACAGCAAGGTTGAACTTACCAGACAGCAGCAGTCCCATGATACAGGAGGGCATCCCACCACTTCCAAATGATAACCAATATCCTATTCTCTGAAGTTGCAGAAAACAAGCTCGCTCCATCTATATCCATAGCATTCCCTTCATCTACAAAGTTTATGGCTCTATATATAAAAAAGAGATAAGATTAGACTGGTATGACTTGTTTTTGAGAAACCCATGCTGAA
This sequence comes from Phrynosoma platyrhinos, assembly GCA_020142125.1. NCBI lineage: Eukaryota > Metazoa > Chordata > Lepidosauria > Squamata > Phrynosomatidae > Phrynosoma > Phrynosoma platyrhinos. Next base: position 61,955,122 of record CM034706.1, on the reverse strand, counting down.
TTTTAGTGATCACAGCATTCTTTCTAAGTGCTTATAGACTGCCTGTTTAATGATCTACTTTAGAATCTTTCTTGATATTGATATCTGGCTGACTGGGCAGTAATCATCTGAATCTTCTTTTTTCCTTTTTTGAAGGTGAAGACAACATTTGCCCTCATCCAGTCTGCTGGGACCTCTCCTGTTTCGCAGGAATTCTCAAAGATTATTGATGGTAGTTCTGAGAATACTTCTGCCAGTTCTTTTAATACCCTTGGATGAAGTTCATCTGATCTTGGAGACGAATTCATTTCGAATAGCCAGGCATTCCTGTACTACCTCTTTACCTGTTCTGTGTTACATTTCCCCTACTGCATCATCTGCTCCATTTTACCCAGGGTGACTGTTGAAGACAACAAAGGTGTTGAATAGTTCTACCTTTTCTCTGTTCTTTGTTAGCATTTACCATCTTCTCCACACAGTGGCCCTACCATTTCCTTGTTTTTTCTTTTGCTACAGTCATAACCAAAAATACCTTTTTATTGTTTTTAACCTCTCTAGCAAGCCTGAGTTTGTTCTGTCAGTTACCTTTTCTGACTTTCTCCCTACATGAGCTGGCTATTTGTTTGAATTCTTCTTTGGTAATTTTCTCCTTTTTCCATTTCACTTTTAATACATAGCAATATGAAATACTAATTAAAAGCAAAAGAAATAACAAATTAGCTATAATTAGAGGTAGTTAGAGGCAAGACATTATCTTTGTTGGGGTAGACAGGGGATATCAGTTTTAGTAGAGCAGAGGCTAATCTGGAAAGGCCTGCTGGAAGAGCTCCATCTTAACAGCCTTTTTCAAGGCTTCTAGAGTGGTAATGTGATGGATCTCCTCTGGCAGGCTGTTTCATAACCCAGGAGCTGCAGATGAAAAGGCCCTCTGGGTTACTGCAGCCAATCTGGTCTTCTTAGGCTGCAGTAAATTCTTCCCAGAGGACCTAAGTGTGCAGGGTAGATTATATGGAGGGAGGCTCTCCCGCAAGTAATCTGGACCTAGGCCGTGTAGGGCTTTAATAATAATAATAATAATAATAATAATAATAATAATAATAATAATAATTTATTTATATTTCCCACCTCTCCCTACGGATCGAGGCGAGAGTACAAAGATAAAATGCACAAAATGTACAGTAGTACAATCAATAAAAAAAGAAAAACATAGCAATAAAACTACAACAGTAAGGTTATAACCAGGTTTTATTTAAAGGTTATAACCAACACCTTGTACCATGCCCAGAAACTAATTGGTAGCCAATGGAGAGATTTTAAAACAGGTGTTATATGGTCAGCTCTAGATTTACCTGCAACCAGCCTGGCTGCCATATTTTGCACCAATTTAACTTTCTGAACTTGGCACAAGGGTAGCCCCATGTAGAGCATGTTGCAGAACTCAAGATGAGAGGTTACCAGTGCATGTACCATTGTTTCTAGGTTGCTTGGCTCCAGGAATGGTCACAGCTGGCGTATCAGCCAAAGCTGATAACAGGCACTCCTGACCATCGCATCTATCTGAGGTGTCAACTGGAGAAACGAGTCCAGGAACACCCCCAAGCTGTGAACATAGTCGTTCAGGGGAAGTGTGACCCCATCCTGAACTGGTTTATATCTCCATTCCCAGGTTAGAGGTCCCTATAGCAAGTATCTCCATCTCATCTGGATTCAGTTTGAGTCTGTTTTCCCTCATCCAGTCCATTATCACCTTAAGACATTCATTCAGAGGAGAGATGCAGTCCTTAGTCACCGCAGCAGTCTGAGACATAGAGAAACATATCTGGGTGTCATCAGCATACTGATAACACCCTGCCCCATATCTCCAGATGATCTCACCCAGCAGCTTCATATAAATGTTAAATATGGTAGCATAGGAGATAGGATGGTGCCCTGAGGGATGCCAGATTTTAGCTCTCTTTTGAGTCATAACTTAGTTAAAACTTCTTTAAACATCTATCCTGGTGCACTGTTTCTTATCAAAAGAAAAGAGTGACTAAGGATCAGAATAGATTGATGGAAGGGGCCATCCAAAGCCAGATTGAGGCCGTGGCAACCTCATGCTGTGGACCCAATTTGTCTTGAAGCCATCCAAAAAAAGAGCAGCAAAAAGCCAGCTTTTCCACCTGCGCTGCAGCTGAAAGTCAGCTTCGTGATGCTCTGGTGATGTGAACCATATAAACGCTGCACTGCCAGAGTGTCATAAAACTGCCCCATGTAAACAGCCGAGCTTTTTCTAGAAGGCTTGGGAGCATGTGATGTGTAAACACCACACTCCCAAGCTGCCTGGAAGGCAGTGCAAAGTGGTGGTCTATTTCACCCCTAAATTCTCTCTGTGTGTGTGTTTTTTTTTAAAGGATGTCATTTTTTGAATACCTACATGTATATCACAAAATGCAACATACGATGGCTAAAATAAGCAGGCAGAAGACTTCTAGTAACTATACTTCACAGGTCTTTGGAATAGACTACCTAAATATAAAAAAAGTAGCAGACTGCAATAGTGTGAAAAATTACAATGCTGTCTGATCTGTACCTACCACCATCTCGATAAGGAGTCAACCAAAATCAAATTGCATTGTCCTCCAGCTGCTGGTGGTGATCAGATATTGAATACAGTCGTCCCTCCACATTTATGGGGGTTAGGGGAATGAGACCCCTGTGAATGTGGAAAAATTGCAAATAACTCTGCCCCCCCACTCAGAAACCAGTTAAAGGGAGGGGTGGTTGATGGAAGAGGTGCAGGGGCCTGCATTCTTTTCCACCCACACACTCCCGTCCCTTTAACTGCCTCCCTGCCCCTATCCCAGCCAGATCGCTCCCTTCCCCAGGGGGTGACCAGGCAGGAGGAGCCTCCATCCTCTCAAGTCCCTTTCCAAGTCAGATTGCTGCCTGGGCTGCTCAGGCAGTGATCCAGCTGGGAACGAGTCACTGCCTGGCCGGCCAAGAAAAAAATGTAGTTGGCTCCTGGGCTTTTTCTCCTGAGGGGAAAAGCCTGGGAGGGAGGGGGAGGAAGAATGCCTGGGCTAGCGGCCTTGACCTCATGAATAATCAAAACTGCAAGTGTCAAGACTGCAAATGTGGAGGGCCAACTGTATTTCCCATTCACTCTCTGGGCCTTTGCAGACTCATGGGAACTGTAGTGAATCATGGGAACTGTAGTTTATTGTGGTACCAGAGCTCTCTGACAGAGAAGGCTCAATGTCTCAGAAAAAAATACAATTTGCATGATTCCCTAGCACTGAGCCAGAGCAGTTAAAATGGACTCAATTTGCACTATTTCTGGCAGTCTGCAAAGGCCCAGTCTCTCTCTCGTATATAAGCTGTTGTATAGGTGAGAAGTTATAATTGCATGAGAACACATGATGGTCCATTCCATCAATTAAACTTCCTTCATCTAGTATTAAAACAAATTCCACAGAACTCTTTATTTTTCATGTTATCAGTATCTGTTAATATTTCCTAGAACTGATGAAGAAAGTTGTAGGCAGTATTTTATATAGCTCTGAAATACTACAGCTGTAAGAGAAAGCAGCATAGGAAAGAGGACCAAAGAAACTGTTTGCCCAGAAACAATATGAAATGTCAACATAATACTTTGAGGTGCCTTGGTGAAGATGGCTGCAAAAAACATGTTGCTAAGAGCCACCTGCTACTCACTGCCTGTCAAAGAGGTACCTGCTGAGTAGCTGCCTAGCTGTGGCGATTGCCTACACAAAATGGGAAGGAGTTGTTAAAAACCCATAACAAACTAGAGTTCATCTCACTGGGTTGTTCTCTTCCCCCCAAAAGCTGAGTGAGGGTGAATTACTCTTAACTGAAGTTTGACTGTGGAAACATTTGGAAAAGCAATTAAAAAAAATTGGAGAAGATTCACTAAGCACTCTGAGGTAGCCGTTTTAATTTTTAAAAAAAGGCTGCCATATACAGTTAGCTTTTTGTATCCATGGATTTTTTATCCACAAATTCAGCCATTCATGGCTTGAAAATCTTCAAAAATTCCTAAAGCAAACCTCAATTTTGCCATTTTATGTAAGGGATATTTAATAGGATTTCAGCATCCACAAATTTTGGTATCCACAGGGGCTCCTGGAACCAAACCCAGTAGATACCAAGGGCCCACTCTACATTAAAGAAAGTTGTTCCCAGGATTCTTTAATACTCTAGTGGGCAAAGTGTGACCTGGTGCTTAAACAAAGCTGGTGTTGGTGCAAGTTGGGCCATGGGGTGCCATGGATGAGAAGCTTCTTTCCCATGCCCTCACTGATGTGATACAGACTTGGGGCCCTCACAGTAGATCTCAGTCCTTGGGCAGGAATATATATAGGGAGAGGTGTGTTCTCATGTATCAAGGTCTCAAGTTGTTCAGGGTTTAAAATGTTATCACAAGCACCATGAATTCAGATAGGAAGCATATTGGCAGCCAGTGCAATCCTTTCAAGACTAGTATTATATGTCTATATGGCATTCCAGTCATCAGTTTAACCACAGCATTTTGCACTAGCTGCAGCTTCCAAGACATTTTCAAGAGCAGCCCCATGTAGAGGCTGTAGTATTGCCTTAACACACAAACACCATCCATCCCAAAATAAGGCCATCAATAACAGAGATGAAATGATAAAACCTGATTGAGGGCTATGCAATAAAAACTTGCATAGATAGGACTATGCAATAAAAACTTGCATAGCCTGATATATTTTGGATCATTTTCAGTGTCTCTAGCTACATTTCATAACATAATATCTTGTCTTCCTTTCTAAATATTCCTCTCTTTCCTTATCCCTCACACATGCCAACAGGGTCAGTCAGGGTCAGTCAACTTATGGACCAATGATATGGACGATAGTATTATTATCATGAATAACAGCAGAGATATTCAGGGAAAGAATCAACAATCTCAGAATTTTACCAGCTCTGACTGTACTTGGAGAGCAGTTCTAGTTAACTTAGGTAAACTGGGACCAAGAGGAATCTAGCTGTGACCCCAATGTGCAAATACCTGAGCAACCTATGCCACACTATGAGGCCTTGATTATCTTCAGCAGGCACCCACAAATGTTCTACCTTCACTTCTGTCTGTAGGAGACCTCCTGCTTTGCAGTGTCATTCCATTAAAATGTTTTCAGATGGCTAGTGCAAGGTATTTGCTTTTCTATTCCTGTACAAATGTTGGATTAGAAAAGAGAAATTCATGCTTATGCAAGTGCAGAAGGGCCAGCTTTGACACACGTGGCATTTTCCCCCTGATACCCTTTTGTAACAGAGTAATACCTCTCTTTTTTTAAAAAAAATCGTGATTGCTATAAAAATCTTTATCTTTATGACTATGAAATTATGCAGCCATGTGATTATATGATAAGGGATAAAAGGGTTTCTTTAAAAAGTTCACTGGCTGAGAAAGGTCACAAGGTAATAAAGTAAATAGAAGTGTGATTAGAGCAGTTGGAAATGTAATTTGAATATTCTTTTTTTCACAGAATACATTTTCTAGAAATTTTATGTTCACCACTGAAAATAGGGAAAGAAAATAATGGGAAGGAACAAAAAAAATGAAGAGCAAATAATCTGTAAGAGAATTATTATCCATTACGTGGCAAACACATAGCACTGAAACCTGTGATTGTCTTGTCATACTAATGAGAAAGGAGGTGGGTTGATGCAGGAAGAATCAACAATGATCTATATAGCTGACATGGGAAACATTGCATACACCTCCTCCTCCTTGTTAATCCCCCCTACAGTTGTTTTCCATGCCACAGAATTAATTGCTCCTGGGGAAAGGTAGCTACCATAAAGTTCCAACCTCAGTTAATCATCATACAGTAAACCAGCAAAGATGATTCTCCAGGTATGGCTGGGCTGCATTTCCCAGCACTCTTCACATTTGGCTATGCTGGTTAGAGCTGATGGGAGTTGTAGTCCAAGCCATCCAGAGCACTTGGCCCACCAGTAAACAAAGGTAGCCCCTTTCATGGGAGGCCTTGAGATTTTCTGACTGTTTATTTTGTTGCTACTTTGATTAACTTTACTGAGTTTGACTTTTGTTATTTTGGTATGCTTGTAAGCTGCCTTGGATATATTTTAATATGGAAAGACAATCTGTGTTTTACAGTGCAACCAGGTGAGGTTTATGCCCAAGTAAGCATGCACAAGACTATAACCTAAGTAAAGAAAATGAAGCATATGATCTCCCTAAATTTCCCAATGAAGCATCTGCTTTGGATGCTTCTTTGTACTCAAAATGAGTAATGAAATCTGAAATCCTTCTACCACTTACCAGGTAGCAAACCCCTTGATCTCAAAGGGACTTACTTCTGGGTAGACAATGATCATAGATGAAATATCTACAAATAAATTCATATGTAGAGTACCTGACTTCTGCTATGCTTAATGACTTTGGGTTGTAACCAAATATGGAATCCTCTGACCACAGAATGCACCCTTAAAAGCTTTGCAGCATGTTATTAAATTTATAGCTGATGGAATGTTAGTTTGCAGGATTTCTTTAATATTGAAGTGCACTAGACCACCAGACAGACACTTATCCTTGTGACATCTCCTGTACTGAAAGCCTTTCTTACAATTCATCTGCATTAGTGGAAGAACAGTTCTTTGTTATGTAGCCATTTCTTTCCTTGTTTTGACTATGCTGCTTTGAAAGGAAGGGGAATGGGAAAGAAATAATAATAACATGAAAAAAATATAACTGAAATGGATTAATAATGATGCTCAGGGCTAAATTCAATGCTGACTTTGTGATCATATTTGGACAGTTCCCTTGCATTCTAAGGGGCAGTAAACCTGCTCAGGAGGAGTTTCTAGAACTCAGAAGGAGGTTTGTATGATATTTTATGGAACATATACTTGTGCAAGAGAAAAGGACATACATCCCGATGAACATTTTGATTATATCAAAGCAAAAAGCAAAGCAGCTTCATTTATATACCGCTTCATATCGCGCTATGGTATGTCTAAGCGGTTTACAACTGTGAGCTAATTGCCCCCCAACAAGCTGGGTACTCATTTTAGCGACCTCGGAAGGATGCAGGCCTGAGTCAAGCCTCAGCCCTGGCTGGTATTGAACTCGCAACCTTGTGGTCTATGAGTGAGTGGCTGAAGTACAGGCGTTTAACCACTGCGCCACCAGAGCTGATAATATATCAGCTCATGGGTTGCATGGGATGGCTTGTCACTAATTCACATAAGTGAACCAGCATGGTAGAGTGGTTTGAGCATTAAAGTAGGACTCAGGGAGACCAACATTCAAATTCCTGCTGAGCTGAAGAAATCTACTAGGTATCATTGGGGAGATCACTTTTTCTCAGTCTTGGAAGAGGTCAGTGGTAGACTTCCTCTGAATAAATCTTGCCAGAAAAAAACCCATGATATGGTCACCATAACTCAGGGTCAAAGTGAAGGCACATAAAACCACAACCACACATAATGATCTGGGCATAGAAAAGTAATTCATGTCATCGAGTAAGCTCTTAAATTTTATTTTTTATTTTTTATTTTTTTAACATTTATATCCTGCTTTTTCTCCAGCATGGGATCCAAAACAGTGTACAACATTTTAAAAACACAATACAACTATAAAAAACTTAGTACAAAAGTTAAAACACAATTAAAACAGGTGACTATTTTAAAAATACAAATAAAATGCCATTTAAAAGCAGTTTTAAGGACACATTTAAACAAAATAAAATAGAAACACAACACTGCCCATTAAAAGCTCCATCTGCCACAACATATTAAAAACCAAATGCCTCCTTAAATGAAAAGTTCTTTACTTGCTGGCAGAAAGATCAGGAAGGGGGCCAACCTGACTTCCTGGGGAAAGGAGTTTGACAACTTGGGAGCAGCCACCAGGAAAGCTCTCTCCCGTCATTGCCTGTCATTGTGGTGAGACTGAGCTCATAAAAGAAGACATGGTTTTTCAGATAGTCTGAACCCAAGCAGTGTAGGACTTTGAAGATCGTAATCAAGATTTTGAATTATGCCTGGAAATGGATTGGTAACCAGTAGAACTGTTTCAGCAAGGGGTGATATAATCCCTGTAACCTGCCCCAGTCAGCAACTTGATGACAGCATTTTGGACCCTCTGAAGTTTCCAAACAGTTTCTAAAGGCAGCCCCACACAGAGTGACTTATGGTAGCCCAAACAGGATACAATTAGAGCATGAGTCACTGTAGCCAGTTATCAATATTATTATTATTATTATTATTAAGGAACAGGTGTAGATGCTGCACCAGTTTTAGCTGGGCAAATACGCTCTGGCCACTACCAAAATCTAGATATCCAGGCATACACCCAAGCTTTCAAGGGGAATGTAATCCAGTCTAACACAGGTTGAATCTCTATTCTCAGACATGTCTTTTGACTGACCAGAAGCACCTCTGTCTTGCCTGGATTAAGAAGCTTATCACACCACTAAATAAAGTGTTTTACCTGTCCCGAATTCAGTCTTAATTTGGGCTGCATCCAGACCCTATGCAGTGATTTTGCTGCCGAAACTCCTGCCCACACCCAGCCCGTGCTCCGACAACCAGGAGTGCTCCGACAACCATTATTTTTAAATTGGAAAACTCCCGATTTCAAAAAGAGGTGCGCTGAGTGCCCCTGGGACCTGGGCTAGACCCAGGCTGAACCTGGGCTGGATGTGGGTGGTGGTTTCAGCAGCAAAATTGCTGTGATAGGGTCCAGATGCAGCCCAAATTAAGATTGAATTCAGAACAGGTAAAACACTTTATTTTAGCAGTGCAATAAGCTCCTAAATTTCAATTCATTTGCCCTGACGGAGTTCATTAAGAAAAGCAGATGCTAGTTTAGTACAGAGATAGCATCCTTGGAATTTGATGGAAATGGGAGAAGTTGAGTATCATCAGCATACTGGTGACATGCACCCCTTGACTCCAGCTTTCTTCTTCCAGTGGTCTCATGTAGATGTTAAATAGCATGGAGGACAAAACTGAGGCCTGAGGGATCCTCCAGGCCAATGACTATGGGGTTGAACAGGAATCCACCAGCACCAATGGAAGAACAAAAGATGTGAAGTGCAAGAGATGGGAATATTTTAATATAGGGAACAGGTGACATAAAATATTCAGGAGAGCACCATTTCACTCCCATGGGCATGTGGTCGGCTGCACTGCTCTGAAATTAGTTTAGAATAGGCCCATAATCGCAACTGGAAGTAATGCCATTTGGATGGACTCCAGTCAATCCTGGAAGGCCACAAAAAACACTGGCACCCACATGCAGCCTATGGCCTGTACTTTTCCTAACCCTGCGCTACTTTGGGCCTCGGCAGACGGCTTAAAAAGCCGTCCTCAGGGCAAGGAAGGGGAGGGGCAGCTGCACACTCGGCGCCCCTTCATCCTCCCGAGGTTGTCCTCGGAGCCGCCGGCCCTCCGCAGGGCTGGCGCTCCGGGGACAACCTCCCACCGCAGCATCCGGACACGCTGCGGTGGAAAAGTCAGCGAAAGTGTGACGCAAGCTTTTGCAGTGCACTTTCACTGACTTGTGAAAGGAGCACTATTTTAGCGCTCCTTTCAGGGGCAGCAAAGGTGCACTGCAGGATCAAGGTGTGGGGATGCCTCGGTCCCGTGGCGCACCTTCCCAGGGCGGCCCTATGCTGCCAGTCTGCTTAGGCCCTTTGTCAAGATTATTAAGCTGCAATGAAATTAACTTTTGTGAACACATCTTAGTAGTCACTTAGACAACTGGAAATTTGTTTTGCAATATTGGCAGCTTCTCCTAACATTTGAAAACCTTTGTTTCCTGTTATTAAGATTAGACTGTAGGGTGCTCAGCACCACAAAAGGCCAAATCCGTTAGGAAGTACTATTTTAAAAAAGTGATTGATTTTGAAACTCATTCAAATTAGGGCCTAATTGCATGCATTTACTTTGAACCAGGTATTGTGTGAGCAGGTGTTGTTTCTCCCTAGGCAGCTCTGTGGTTGCACCTGCAACATGTCCTGCAATTTCAGTCCTCAGCCCCACTAGTTCACCCCTGTGTGAGGTATCACCTAGCAGGTGCTCTGGATCTCACAGGCTTACCTGAATCAAAATAAGTTGATAACATTTTCCAGATTAGATTGAAAGGGATTGAATCATATCTTCCAAATTGCATTGTTAGCCACTCAACACGTGGAAGACAGAGAAGAAAAATTAGAATTTGACGCAAATTAATTCAACTGAATAACTTAAGCCTCTTTTCACAAACCAGCTAAACTGGAGAACTTGGATTTAAGCCAGGTGGGAGTGAAGATAATAATATAGCACCAAGCTAATTCTAAGAATTGGATTGCCTTCATGATCTACATTGGGAGATGTCAAACACAGATGATAGGACTAGCACAAGAAATGATAATGGTTAACTGCATATTCTCTTTAATATGCAGTTAACCATTAGATGGCTGTTTTCTTCCCCTTCCCCTTCTTATTATTTTGATTCATTTTAATTATATCCAGCTGTTTTTTCCCAAACCAGGACTCACATCAGCTAGCCTTATTCAGGCATTACTTATTCAGTATGTATAAACATAGAAGATCTGAAGGTCCAAACGTCACGTGTGATGAGAAGAAATGTGTGCTCCCATGCAGACTCCCAGAGCAAGTAAGTATGCTGGAAAATCAGGGTTCTTGCTTGCATTACACCCTCCATATGGTCATGATTTTTTTTTACATGTCACTTTATATGTGAGGAAAGCAACAGTGGAGAGAGGCAGGATCTGGGACTCACCCTTTTTATCTTGATTCACACCAAGTAGATAATATGTGAATAAAGCCAGAATCTCTTTGCTAGTGATCTAGCTAGTGATTCTTGTGTCATCATTGCAAAATTGTGAAAAGGAAGAGAACCTAGTTGGACAACAACTAAGACTTTAATTTGGGATGAAAAAATCAGCCAAAGGGCACTGAGGAGCCAGGATGTGCTACAGCTTGTCAGCCTTCCCCAACATGTCACCTTCCAGATGGGTTGGACTACAACACTAATGATCCTTGAGCACTGACCATACTGTTTGGAACCAATAGGAGCTGTAATCAAAACATCTGAAGCAAAACTATTCTAAATTTTCTCCCTATTGCAGAGGAGTCTCTCCTCAAGTTCTTAATTATTTCTCTTTAACATCTATTTTCCTGTCGTGCTATCACACTCCATCATCCTGGTAGCTGCTTTGTTCTTCTGTCCCACTCTGCTAATATAATATCTCATTTAGCATATTTCATTTTTAAAACTCATTACCAAAAGATATACTTATGCCATTCCTCAATGTCAGTACTGGACAAGGTATGGACCTGAGAGCCACTGCAGTGTAGTAGTTTGAGTATTGGATTAGGACTCTGGAGACCAGGGTTTGAATTCATGCTCATGTATGGAAACCCATTGGGTGACTTTGGGCAAGTCACACTCTCTTAACCTGAGAGGAAGGCAAAGACACACACACCCATTTTGGACAAATTTTGCCAAGAAGCCCATTATAGGGTTTCCAGAAGTCAGAAATTACTTGAATGCATACTGTCTTGCTGCTGCTTGTGGTCCCCAAGGTAGTTTATGCAGTTATTAGATCCACCAGGGTCTACAGACTACCCTTTTTCTGGATTAAAAAAAAGAGGGATGAATTCCCTCTCCTAGGGATATTCCACACTACACAATTATAGTCCTATGATTCCACTTTAAATGCCATGGTGTGTTTTTGAGATATAGATGACTTTTCAGGAACACTAGGTCAGGATCCCAGGAGAAAAGGAATGTGTTCCAAGGCTTATGTGAATCCAGATAAACAAGACCATCAAATCCAAATGCATGAATTAAGTGCTCCTTCCTTCCCTCAAGTAATTGGCATTTCCTCTCACAACTTGGGACAAAGGATCTCCTTGCATCCAAAGTAATAAGCCAACTTCTCTGCCTACCCCATGTTGTGTCCCCAGCCAAACATCCCATCCATCCATCTCAATGATATCCTGATCCAATTACTGTTTTTGTCACACTGATATTAAAGCCACTAGCCAGCCTGAAATCCCATTGTCAATTTCTGGAAAAAGACATTCAGCCTTTGTTACCTGACCAGACAGCCCATTGTTGGGGCTAGTTTCAGGTATAAATATGGTTCCAAAACCTAATCTCTGCACATGCAGCTAGGATGCATCCCCATGCTCTATGTATGTTCTGTGTCACACTCAAACCCCTCAGTCTGAGTCACTCCAGCTTTCTGTGATCTGCTTATTGGACAAGCAATTATAACCCCACTGCAAACCTGTTAAAGCTCTGCTATTCCATTTCTATATTTCCATGTTGGTTAGCTCTATATGCTGTATCTGTGTGAATTTCTATCTTGTGTGTCTGCATTTTTCTAGATAAAACACTCTTAATTCACCCCAAACCAGGAGTTCTCCTCAAGTTGTACTGGTATAAACAGATGCAAACAATCCAAGGGTTACTCAAGCCTCTTGCAAAAGCTAATTTCCCTAACATTGGAAGTAATGCTGTCAGTTGATGGGGTCACCCCACTCCCCCCACCTATTCTTTGAATAATAAACCCCAGGATTCCATAGGGTAAAGGCATAACAGTTAAAGTGGAATTGTTACCCCAATGTCAGGCCCTCGATCACCCCTAATATTTGATACCAATTTATATTTAAAAGGGATGCTGAGGTGGGCAGCCTGAGTGCACCACCACTGAGGAAACCTGGCCATACATATTTGGAAATCCAGTTGGCTCTAGTAAGAGAGGAAGCAAGAGCACTCACTACAATGAGAACACCCAAAGACATCAGAATAATCCATTTGTCTATGGAGTGTGATAATGGGATCCCAGCCAAAGAAGATGGCCGTGCATACACAGACAAAGGACTCTTCTCCAGTAGCAAAAGTTTCCTTTGTCTGAGATATTCATACCAGTTGTCCAGCCATTACTTCAATCTCTTGACCATTCTTGTTTTTTTGGAGAAACCATTTAGCAGTGAGGTAATCCATTCATTCCAAGATTACTGCTTATGATTTTGATTTTGAGTATATATACCACCATCTAGACACTAGCAATTTATTGGTCTAGTCTGATGCAGCATAGAAACTCTATTCAACTTCTACAAAGTTCCTCAATAAGCTGGCCACCCCACTTGCTGCAGTGGCTATTGAGCCATCCCCATTCCAGACTCCCCTTGATTGGGACCAGGCTTCAAGATCACCATTAGCAAAGCCTCCACTTTTCACCTCCTCCCACCTTTGCTTCATTAGTTCTTGTGTGTGTGAAAAAGAGCATGTGTACAGTGGGGCCCTTGGTATCCACAGGAGATCCATTCTGGATCCCCCTGCAGATACCAAAATCTGTGAATGCTCAAATCCCATAGTACTCAATGATGGCAAAGCCACACGGACACACCACCATTGGGGACAATGACACTTTTCCCCCAGCCCCTCCGCCCAAAGCCAGCCTCACTGCTTCCATTGCAGGGGGAGGGGTGGCAGGGGGCTATCTTTTTCTTCTTCCTATTCCCTGCTCCTCTTCTCCTCTCCCATTGCCACTGCCATGACTCTTCCTCCCTTTCCTCCTTGTTTTCCTTCCTCCTCATCCTCTTACCCCATCTCTGCTCTGCCTCCTTTTCCTTCTCCTTCTCCTCCTTTCTCTTTCTCTTACCCCCATCACTACTGCTGCCACTCTTCCTCCTCTTTTTCCTTCCTCCTCCTTCTCTTCACATGGCCTCCATCTCTGCTCTTCCTTCTCCTTCTCCTCTTAGCCACCTTTCTCCTTCTCCTCTTAGCCACTGCTGCCACTGCTCATCCTCCTTTTCCTCCCTTCCTCCTACTCCTCGTACACTGCCCCCTGTGGGCTTGCCATCCACGGATGCTCAAATCCACAGATGGCAAATCTGTGGATACGGAAGGCAGACTATACGTGTGCATGTTGATTATTTTATTATTAAAACTACAAAATCTATTGGAATTGCCTCTTGAGTTTTGTGTGATTTGGAACCAATATACAAAGAGGGAAGATCCCAGGCTGAACGTTGCTCCGGCCAAGGTATTTTTATTTGAGCTATTAAAATTTCTCTAAAATATATTAATTTGTGGGTGCTCTCCTAGGACCCTCAGCTTTTTGAGTAACAGAATTATGGTGCTATAATTTGCTAGTGTGATGAGCCCCCTGAATACTTCCAGGAGTGGCAATTTTTAAATAGGTTGCAGCCCCCCACCCCACTGGTTTAACATGTTTAAAAAAATCAAAACCAGCAAAGTTTTGTTTTATTTTCATTTTTAGGCATTTGGTCTGTCCCTGTGGTTCCAGAGAATCCTAGAGCAGAAAACTGGCCCCCAGACCTGCCCAAGTTGCCTACTCCTGCTCTATATTATACATATATGAAGACTGTGAAGAAATAGGGAGATGGACTACAACCACATAATGATGTCCCTGAGTTCCTTACATTTTGGTCTAGTAACCTCTGTGATGGTTTGCTTGCTGGACTAGGATTCTGAGAGAACAGGGTTTGAATCTCCTGACAGCCACAGAAGTCATGGGATGGCTTTGGGAAGTCACATTGGCTGCATCTGCACTACAGAAATAATGCAATTTTACATTGCTTTAACTGCCATGGCTCGGTGCTATGGAATTTTGGAATTTGCAATTTAATTAGATATTTTGCCTTATTTCTCAGAGAGCTCTGGTGTCACAACAAACTGTGAATCTCAGAATTCCATAAAACTGAATAATGGCCATTAAAACAGTGTCAAACTGTATTATTTCTTCAGTGCAGATGCAGCCACTGCCTCAGTCATAGAGGAAGGCAATGGAAAACCTCCTCTGAATAAATCTTGTTAAGAAAACCCAAGGATAGGGTTGCTATGGGGTGAAGCTATTAGGGGGAAGTGGTTTGGAGGAGTTACTAAATTTCTAGCATTGCAGTAAGTTAAAACTTCAAAATTTAGATGTACAGTTTAGGCATCAAAAAAAAATTGGCAGGCAAAGGAAGACTTCAGACTGAAGCCATTATTACTTCTTTTCTCAATAATAGATATTACACAAAGTCAAAGTGGATTCAATAAGAAAAAGACTTCAGATGACTTTCAGATTTTCCTATTTATTCTTTGGTCTATAAATTCCTTTTTTATATACAAACCTTTTTTCCCATTCTCTTTTTCTTCCTCTAACAATATTTTCTGGGTTACAGTGCAATCAAGCTGAGTGAGGAAGGGGAAACTTGTTGTCAGTAACTATTTATCAAGGTGTAATGTAAGAAGTTTAAAAAATTAATAATGGATAATATAACCCCAATTCCCCTCTATTTTTGACCAGTTATTTTGAATAAACTGGGGAGTGAGCTGCTTTCTGCCTGATAATGTTATTAACTATGTGGGGAAAATATGAAGTTATATTTCCTTATTAGATAGGCATTCATCATATTGCTTGTGATTTCAAATAAATCTGATTTGTTCTTCATATGGATTCATATCTTATACTCCTATTACTGCATGTGGGCCTGATGACAGGCAGCATAGCTGAAAATGACATTTTCATAGTAGTGATTTAGTACTTAATGTCTCAAATATAATTCATGGAAATGCTGTGTCAAAGAATGGCCAACAGTACTTCAGAAAAATGACAGCACATGAAGTGGAGTTACAAAAAAATTACAACTATTTACTAAGGTTGAATTTTCTAAAGCATCCATAGGGATTTGAAAATGTTACTTAGTGCTTTGCCTGAAGCCCAATGAAGTCAATGGAGATGCTCCTTTTAACTACAATAGGCTGTCAATCAGATCTAAGTGCTTTTGAAAAGTAAACCTAAAAGCAGGCATTCTCTCATTCCTCCCCTTTTTTGAGCCTCTTGAAACCAAGAAAAAAGTTCCTAAGTTAGGGAATTACAGGTAGTGTTCTTGAACAATATCTTTCTCATTGTGGGGTCACTACTTGTGTGCTGCTCCTGTCTCTTCTCTCTCCCCCCCCCCCAATTTCTCCATTGTATTTCCTCAAATAAAGTGAAATTGGTCTGAAGGAGAGCAAGTGAAGTGGGTTACTGATTTCTATTTATCCACGCAGAGCTGGGAATAATGTGGCCTTCCAAATATTGTTGGACTGCAGTTCTCACATTTCTCACTGTTGGCTGTGCTGGTTAGGGCTGCTGGGAGTTGCAGTCCAACAACATGTGATCTCAGGTAACTTTATTGCAGGAATCACAACAGTAGTTCAGGGAGTCTGTAAAGTTATCTGTAAGAATGACCTGAACAATGAAACAAATGCATATTTCTAACAAAATGAGTAAGAAAACTTACACATAGTAGAATATTTTTCAACAGTATGCAAACAGCCATGTTACTGTGTTTTTGAATAAAAAGCAGCGCTGTTGAGCTAACAAAAAGAGGAGATTTCTAGCAGAGGCTTTCCACTTCATCAGATGTTTATGCTAGAACCATGATGGCAAACCTGTGGCATGCGTGCCAGAGATGGCATGTGAACACAGCACTGGAGGAGGAGGAGGAGGAGGAGGAGGAAGAGGAGGAGGCACATGCCTGTTCCTCCTCCTTCCCCCCTCACCCCCCTGGGCCTTCAGCTATCTCTGGAGAGGCAGCTGAAGGCCCGGGAGGGTGGGGGGCAGAAGTACAACCATGGAAATACCACCCCCAGCGGGGAGAAGCCCCTGCCCCTGGCACCTGGTAACACACGTTGCCAGAAGTCCTTTTAGTTTTTGGGCACTCAGCCCCTAAAAGGTTTGCCACCACCATGCTAGAATTTGTTCTTCTCAGTTAATCTCAAAGGTGCTACTGGACTCTTTTTTTTTCTCCAGAGAGAAGGTATTGTAGAGCACTGGCCTGCTTCATGGTAGAAATGAATGATAGTAAGGTGGGAACATGCTTGGTTACAGCAGGAGAAGAATGCCTCTAATTCTCATATCTACCTTTGCTCATGAAAGGTCAGAATCCAACCTATTGAAGGCTCCACATTGTCAGTGACATCACTAGGTTTGTTGTCACTGATGCAGTAACTCATGGTGTCACACACACACACACACACACACACACACACACACACCCATTGACCTCCTCCCATACCACACCATACAGAATCCTTAGTAATTTTTTGTATTAATGTTACTCATTAATCATAATTCCTATATATTACTCAATGTAATGGTAATAGTTGTGATATAAACTAGCAAAATTACAATTATACGTTTAAATTACACTATCATACACAGTCTAAATGCATTTACATATCCATATACATCGTTTCCTGTGGTTAAAGTGAAAATTTGGTAAAATGTGATGTTTTAAAGATTTTTTTATTTTTTTTTAATTAAATTTAAAGAAAAATTAAATTTAAAAGCTGGGGCCTTTCCTTTCTCCTCCCACTAAACCTCACCCCTCTCACACCATCTCTTCAGCATTTAAAGGGACACAGGCAAATACCACAATCTGTTTCTACCCAAAGGCAGATGTTTGAGGAGCAGTTGTGTCACCCCCTCTAAGGTGTCTCCTGGTGCAGTCCGCATCCCCCTGAACTCCTTACTGATGCCACTGCACATTGTTTTTCTCCTCTCTTTAACTTGTATGCTAACCTTATCATACATAAAGCAGGATTAGACTCAGAGGAAGGATACATGAAAATTGGAGGAAGGAACAACCATTTAAGATATGCAGATAACACCATACTACTAGCAGAAAATAGCAAAGATTTGGAATGATTACTGAAGATTTTTTGCTAAGCAATTATTGAATTAAGCAATTGTTGAAAAACAGTTACTGAAGAATAGTTGCTAGTCAGACATTCAATGGGTGCAGCTCACTACAACTTAAAAATGCCTTCCATAATGTATAAATTAAAAACACACTTCCCCAGTTTGACAACAAATGTAGCAAATATCCATGGAGAAATTTAGCAGGTGCAGCTTTCCCAATGACTTGCAGATTAGCATATTGTTCCTAATTAATTCTGATCCAATGAAGGATTGTTTGAGAGATTCAGTGTACAGATATTCACTGTGGAAATAAGTGGGCAAGTGTGCAATTATAAACATGACCAAGGAAATCATCATCATCAACAGCAGCAGCAACAGCAATAACAGCAGCAACAAACAGCTTTCCTAATCACTTGTTATCAATTGACATAATAATGGTTCTATTTACTGTTGATAGCGTAGCAGCAGGGTTGGGGAATGACCAGTACACAGTTTGGATGTAACCTGTGAGGCCTCTCTAGTCACCCCATACCTTTCCTGTCCTAATGAGGCTTGGAAAAAAGTCTTCCATTGATGCCAATGGGATGCTTTGCAAAAGCCCAATTATAGATCCACACAGCTGGTTCTGTTTTAAGGCTGGGTTGCAATGTATTAATATAACCTGAAATTGGGAATGCATGAGAGTTGATTCCATGACTTGTACATAGAAAGCATATAAACAGATTGACCTGAAGGTTGGCAGTGTAGTAGAGAAAAGCTGGAGAAGGTGTTGTGGGAAATTTTGAGGTAGAAAGAGTAAACCTCCAGATATTTGACCAGAAATGTCTATTTATTTTCTTCCTTACGCACTCAAACTCTGCTACCATCAGCATGGAACATAAAGCTACCAATTCTCTTCCACATGTTTCATCCTAATACTAAGCTGGTCAAAATTCACCCTTAGACTGATCTTGTTTTGTGCTGGACACAAAAGGAATGGCTTTATTTATTTAGTTATTTGGATAAACATATCTTGGGCTCATCAAGAGACTGTTTCAGTTCAAAGTGAAGTCACTGAATGGTAGACATTTACATCCTGGGCTGAATTATATGATAATGCAGAACTATTTACTTTGCTAGTTCTATTCTTCGTTAAACATACTCAAAGACTGAGCATAACACTGAGGATACATTCAAAAGGTTTTCTTCATTAAAAGCTTAGAATTCTAAGCTTCTAATGAAGAAACCTTTTGAATGTATCCCAGGAAGGGCTGCTGCTGCTACTCCTTACAGATGGGTAGATGAAAGACAAGTAGGCAATTCAGTGAAGGAAGAAGCAGCTAGTCATCATTTCAAGGGAAAGAAAAAGGATGGAGCACACCCTCATTTCGTCCACCCCTACAAGACTGGGCCAATTGCATCTTCCTAACAGAGTAGTGAGGAAGATAACAAATTGTATAAGCAAAGCATAATGCTACACTCACTTGATGTAGCATTTTGACTACCTCATCTCTCATCATTCCACCACAGAAGTCTATATTAGATTAAATACACTTCAATCTGCAAGAGGAAGGGAGAAAACCAATGGGGCCATCCTAAGCTTTGAGACAGCCTGTAAATAAGCACTAATCCTAGTCTAATGTTACCTGCATTTTTAAATAAGTTCCATGCTCATTGATCACAATCCAATGGTGTACTTCTGTATCCAGCAGAATTGAGGCTTTCTTCCCTTTCCCCTCCTCTCAAAGCCCCTATAACTCAAAGGACCTCCTCCAAAGGGCCAGAACAGGGGCATGACAGCTGTGAAGAGGGAAATATGAGACAAGAGAATAGTCCCCTGCACCCTATCCAAAAAGAGAAATACACGCGTAAGACACAAACAGGATTCTGTCCAGTGATTCTTCTCTGCACCTCTCTAGGTCACTTCTCACTCTGTCTAATAGGGATCCCCAGTCTTCTAGCTCAGATAGAAGGGAGGGGAAGCATGATCAAAAATCTCTCTTCTCAAGAGAGGTGGTCCTACTGTTTATATTTGATTGATATTTGCAAAGGAAGAGTTTTAAGTAGGAAATGGCATGCAATTTTCTTCAGTCCTAGGATATTATCACACCAGCTGCATGATTTGCAACACTTGTTTTATGAAAGAAACAGGAGCATACTGCTTTGAAAAACCTCTCCTCTTTTGCATGACTACACTGCTTTGACAAGCACCTAGGCAGTGGCGTTACTGAGGGGTATGAGGGGTTCAGAGTACACCAGGTGACATTGCAAAGGAGAAGTGACACCCAGTTGATACCTCTTCTCACTGCAGGGGGGTGCAGACCCTGCCACTTCTCTGCTGCTGTGGCTTGAGGGAGCCAAGGTGACAGAGAAAGAGGGACAAGCACATGCCTTTCCTTCCTTCCCCAGTAACCAGAGGTCTGGGCCCAGTGAGCCAAGGCCACAGAGGTAGAGTGGTGAGCATGTGTGTGCATGCCCACACCCTTCCCGTCTTCCCTGGTGCTTTGGCTGGTTTGTCTGAGCCAGACAAGACATCAAAGAAAGAATGAGTGTGTGAATTCCCACATTCCTTGCCCATCCACAGCCCTCACTGAGCAGTTGGGTGGCTGAAGCCCCCCCCCCCCCAGCAGCATCAAGCACTCACATCAGGTGGCACCAACATTAGGGATGCCACCACACCCAGTTGTGATAAATCTCTTCACTGCAGTTCTGGCATTACAGCAGTCCAGTGCCATCAGGGGCCTTGAGCCTCCCTTCTTTCCCCTTCCCACTCACTATTCCAAAGCAGACTGACTCCAGGTCTGTTGGTTTCTTTATTTTCAATTTTGCTGTGTTTGTGTAATTACAGCAAAATAACTTACAATTACTTTTATTTTATCATTTTGCTGTAAGTATGCAAACACAGCAAATTTAAAACTAAAAGCCCAGCAATCCTGGAGTTAGGCCACTTTGGAATAGCGAGTGAGAAAGGGAGAGAAGAGGAGAATCAGGCACTGTCCTGCCACACTGCTGTAACTAAAGTGAAGAGACTTTTCACACCCATGCATTTAGAGCTATTGATGGGTTTTGCCTATCAATGAAAGGTGGGTTACAGTAATGAATGGAATACAGAATGGCAACAGCACAGGCACGATGTCATGTGATAAGTTTTAGCTAAAGATATTTTTATCCTGTTAAAATTCCATTTGTTAGCTTTGTGTCATAAAGTCCTTACTGACCCCTTGGCTTTATCTCTGGTGATTTCTTCCTCTGTCCTACCAGAACCTGTGCTCATCAGCTCTTCATCCCACTGACAGAAATCACTGGATCAGCCAATGGAGGGAAGCTATTGGATATAACACACAATATTTATAGCTTTTCATGGTCTTTCAGGGTCTGGAAGGTGAGTCTTAAGAATGTGTATACACTCTGACATATGAGTGTAGCAATACCTTTAGTACAGAGTTTCTTTAACAGTTTCTTTCACACTACAGAATTATAGTACTGATGTTTTAGACAGAACATATTGTATTTGGAGTCCTAAACTCTGGTCCCATATTGGTGGGATATGGATGCCCCAGATCCTGTATTTGAGAAATGCAAAATGATTACATCAGTGCTGAGATCTGTCAGGGTCTGGGGGGTGGGAGTGGTCTCAGCTCTGCTGTGATCATCTATGTCTGGCTATGAAGACGTGACCCCACATTTATCTGAATCTGCCAGCATGGAATTGCCAGGGAGGGTGGCTTATCAGTAAGCTGCAGGGAGGGCATATGGCTCAGTGTTGCATAGGTCTGCATGTAGATATATATATGCAATGCTGAGGGAATATAGGATTGAGGCCTTGACCCTCTTTTCTCTACTGTATGTCATTAACAGGATTCCAGCCACCTTCTTCTTGCTAATCCTCTTCTCTCTCTCTTTAACCACACTCATCTAATGTAAGTCTCCAGAACATATAAGCCATACTAGCCACATACCTGTAAAATATTTGTAAATGTTTGGTAAAATACTTGCCAACCCATTTTTTCCCATTTTCAAGCAGACTGAAAAAGGAAGGCTTTTCAAGTCCTTGGTTGGCTGCCATAAATGATATGGGTAAGGAAAGTATCTTTTCCACATTGTATTAGACTGCATCTCCTATCAGCCATAAGTAGCAGAGATAAGGGGTTATGGGGGCTGCAGTCATCCACATTGTTTATGCATTAGGCTGTATTAGACTTGGTAGGTCACAGGTGTGCAGTATAAGATGTCATAAGTCATCTTGTAAGCAGCATTACAAAAATAACTCAGATCCCCCAAACCTAAATACATAATCTGTCAATGATCTTATGTAGTCACAGCTGGCAGCAAAGAGTGATATACCTACCATTAATGCTTTTTGGCAAATGCTAAAGTATGCATGTATCAAAACACTATTGTCTCAATTGGCATTCACACAACATAGCCTAAAACCCTTCAATCTCTCAATAAACTAGAGGTTTTGCTAATTACCACATTCATTTGAATTTTTATTACATTCAAATAATGAAAGCCATTATTAGGCTCAATCTAAATCCACAGTCTTTGCAATTTTAGGATTTTCTGCTACAATTTGGCTCTGATCTTCAGGGTCTGGGCTTTTATATTGCAAGTGTAAACTTTGTTTTGAGCAAGACAGTTATGGAAATCATGTTTTTTGCACTGGCATAGTGCTCCATATGAAACAAATGTTATGTGACTGAAAACAGTTGTATGTAGGTGTGTGTGTGTGTATGTACGTGATAACTTAAAGACTAAGGCCTAAATTCACTTCTAGGTTACAACTAGAGATGAACCTTTGAATCAATGGAACTTACATAAGTATTAGTATGTAGGACTAAATATTAGATTTTATTTCTTGTGAGCTTTTGTGGACTACAGCTTACTTTATCAGAAGAATGTAGTGTAGCCTCTGCTAGTTTGGCTTATGCACTATAGTCTCAATTGACAAATACAGTTGAGTGTAAGTGTAGGAATAGGGATACAAATGGCATTACTATAGCAATGATCCTGTGGTCATTTAACAGTCATCAAGACATGGAAAGAAATCATAACGTAGATAAGCATATTAACACATGTATGGTGATGAAAAATATATTTCTAATTCAATGTAGAGTGATAGAGTTTAGCCTTTAGATGGATTGTAGTGTGTGGGAGGATGAACTCAGAAGAACTAGAGAGAATAGAAATGCAAAAATACAGGTGAAGAAATTTGCCTAAATGTAGGTGAAAGACAAAAGTGTAGTAATACAGATACTCCTGCTGAGAAAAGCTGATACATGTGGTGAGAAAAAGAAAAAGCTTTTGTCACTGTTGAGGCCACAGGAGATAGAGTTGAGCCTTTAATGAATTCATATTTAGCTGCTTCCCCTTGAAATCCATCTTTGAAGTTCTTTTGTTCAAGGATGGCCATCTTGAGACAAGGATCATGGATCCTGGGAAACTAGAATGTTCTTTCCCTACTTTTGAGTATTTGTGTTTCTAATGTCAGATATGTGTCTGTTTATTCTTTTGCATAGAGACTGGAACATTTGGTCTCATTCCTGGAACTTCTTGGTACTTTTCATAAGATGCTTATGATATAAAGTTCAGTGTGGTCTGGTGGTTGAATAGTCAGACCATGATGGGATATCCAAATTCAGGTCCTCACTGAGCACTGAAATACACTGCGTGACAGACCATTCTCACTTAGCCTTACTTACCTTACAAAGACAGAAGACACTGGGCTCAAGATATTATTGATTGCTCAGATCATAAGACACTTATTGATGAGAATAAAATTATGGAAGAGTGGATGTGTTAGGCTGTACTCTTCCTTCATTGTTCTTGTTTAATATTCATAACTTGAAGCAACCATTGTATTAACAGTAATGTCATGTTATGTCACATCAACATAGGATGGTTATATGTCAAAGATAGTGTGATTTGTTGTGATTTGCCCTTTTTCAGTGTTGTTTTGTATATATTGCAATATATGCCAAGATGGTGGCTTCACTAGTTCTGGATTTGAAAAATGGGGCAATTTTGATACACAGAGCAATAATAAGAACTGTATTGTATCGTGGGAGTAATGGCAGTCACTGTGGCAGGTAAAGACCTTTTTGTTCAGGCACGCCTCTAGTAAACTGACTTTATTTGCTGCAGAAGGAGTGATGTATTTTTTTTATTTGTGCATTTTTAAATTGTGGGCTACTATCCTTTTAGTCATGTCAGCCTATGTCTTTCTTTCTTTCTTTCTTTTCTTCTTTCTTTCCTTCCTTCCTTCTTGGAGAAGTGTCAGGCTATGTTTGTATCACTCAACACGCAATGATAACATCATCTTCCATGATCTTTAGAGAAACCCTAAAAGGCTCTGGAAGATACATTTGTTATTGTGTGTCCTGCTGTAGGGACATAGCCTAATATTTCTCAAGCAGTCTTCACTCCCTGCAGGCAACTAAATAGCCAGGGGATGGGCACAGGCAACAAGTAGGATTCAAGGGGGTAGGATCATTGCACAAAGGAGATGATGAAATACTTCCTTGGCAATGATGGGGGTAGAGGAATACATTCATTGATAGACATATACCCCACAAGAAATAGGAAAGTGCTGAAGGAGGAGACAAGGAGTAATGGAACAGAGTTTTGTGTGGGCAGACATTTATGCCATCTCCCCATAGAGGATTTGAACCATGGTTTACATTTTTGTGCTTTTATCATTATATATCTTTGTACTATTTTATTGTAAGCTATCTTGAGTCCCATTCATGGCAGAAAGGTAGGATATGAAACAAGCAAGCAAGCTTTCTCCTTGAGCCACCCTAACTAATCTAATCTAACTTAGCCAGGAGCAAGAATGCTTAGTTGTTGTCAGCCCCTACTGACTCTTGTGTGCCACAAACTGCAGCATTACTGTGAAAAGCCCCTTAGGTAGAAAAGCAGCCAACTCAGATCATACTCCAGAACACATTACAGGTGCATGTTCATTGCTCTACTTTCAGGTTGCACATTAGCAGCTTGTTGTGTGGCATTGCAGCATTTCTTTGAGCAAGTCCAAATATCAGCAAGGTGCCAAAACTCAGAGCTGTTTATGCCATATGGCTTGCTGGCCTTGGGACCCTAAACTTGCCTATGTGTCTCAGGTGCAACGGAAGTTATTGAAGTAAGTTACTTACTTCATCTTATCAATGAAGTAAGATGCAACTGCCATTCTGGTCAGTGCCTGGATGTGGAATGGCGGATGCTGCTGCCCTGTCTTCACCTCAGGAAGCAGAACATCTTCAGCTGATCTTAAAGTGATTGCTTCATGCAGACCAGATTTCTTCTCTCCTTTGTTGGTTGTTACTGGAAAACAAAAGCAATGTTTGCCCACTAATCACAGATTAAGGCTTTTCCTCCCAGGCACCTAGGAGCTTTCCTGATCCTCATGTATGGTGTGAAGGAAATAGGCGGTAGGAAAACTTATTGAACAAAGAGTCTATAATGGACCCATTAAAATCAACCTGAAATTGCATTCACAAATATTGTAACAACCTTGTGGATAATAAGTGTGGTATAAAAAGCACATTTCTACCTAAGTGCTAATATTACAGAAGGGTGTGTTCTTATCAAATAACATTTGGTCCAGTAAGTGAAAAAGGCCCATTAAACATTTACTGAAAGTTAGAGTGGAATGGAAACACATACATTAAAAAGATACACTTGACTCTTTCAGATCTCAGCTTCAGAATTAGGAAGAACTAAATGTTCCTCCAGTTGAATGCACTATAGTGCTGACTTTTTTAGGACATCCTGTACATGAAACAGGTCAGCTTTCCTTAAGGTATCAACTTGTGTCAGATTACAGCATCCATTGTTCCCACCTGCACAATTATTCTGGCTGGAGAATGGTGAAGTCCAGCACACCTTGATGTCATCAATTTTGAGATGGCTACTGTAAGTGATATACAGTGGGTCCTTCACATTCACTGGGGTTAGGGGCACAGGGACCCCGTGAAAGTGGAAAAACCGTAAGTAAAAAAAATTGCTTTCTTTTTTTAAACCTAAGGAATCTCTAGGTCCTCCAGCACAGTTCTATGGTCCACCAGAAGCTGACCATGGAATCATGCTGGAGGACATACAAATGCCTAGAGAAATGTTCTGAGGAGAACCGAGCCATGGCAAGGAGGGGCAGGGGGTGTGTATGTGCACACTCGGCAAGGCTGAGCCCACCCTTGCACCTCCTTGTGGAAGCCCTGCCCCTTCCACTTTGGAAGACCAGCCCCTGCCCTGCCCAGAAGCCCCACCCCCCACATTGGGTGACATCAGAGGCAGGGATGCCACTGATCTACACTATAGAAATAATGCAGCTTGACATCACTTTAACATGGATCCATCCTGTAGAATCTTGGCATTTGTAATTTTGTGAGGCACCTGCACTTTTTGACAGAGAAGACAAAATATTTCACAAAACTATAGATCCTAGAAGTCCATAATATCCAAATAGTACAACTCCAAATTCCAGGATTTCATAACTACAGCACTTACAATGGTGTGCAACTAGATATGAAGATGAACCCCAAATTCTAAGAAGTGAAGTGGAATTTGTAATAAAGAAAATGGGAAAAAATAAATCACCGGGAACAGATGATATCTCAATTGAACTACTACAGTGCCTACAGACAGATGAAACTTTAGTACTAACTATGTGAATATGCCAACAAATAGTACTAACTATGTGAATATGCCAACAAATATGGAAAACAAAGTGGTGGCCAATAGGAAATGCTTGATATACATACCAATCCACAAGAAACAAGATACAAAAGACTGCAGGAACTATAGGACAATAGAACTAATCTCACATGCAAGCAAAATAATGCTCCATATTCTGCAGCACAGACTCCAACCATACATGGAGAGAGAAATTCCAGAA
>CM034706.1:61892890-61922674 GCA_020142125.1 Phrynosoma platyrhinos | reverse complement strand
GTATTGTTGATTGCTGGTCAATGACCGAATAAATTATCTATCTATCTTTATTTATAAGTTTATTTATTTGTTTTACATTGCACTTTTCTCCAAAAATGGGACCCAAAGTGATATACAATACAAGTTGAAAGGAAATAACAAAAATATGTAGTAAAAAAAATTTAAAGGCATTTAATGATCAATCCAATTATGACATTAATTTTTATCAAATTAATTTAAAACAGTTAAAAAAATTAAACACATACATGTGTTTTTTTTAAAAAAGCACAACTTTGGACATCCTTTACACCAATGAGTTAAAGGCTGAAGGCATGTTTAAATAGGAGGGTCTTTGCCTGCCAGCAAAAGGAGAGCAAAGAGGACATCTACTGAGCCTCCCTTGGGAGGAAGATTCATAACCTAGGAGCAGCCACTGAGAAAGGGTATTTTCCTTGTCCCCTCATGACATGGCCTAGAAGTATGGTGGGGCAGAGAGAAAGCAAGAGAGAAAGACTGTAATGGTCTTTCAGGTCTTACAACAGAGAGATATGAAATAAGTCTCTACATCCCAGATCACATAATTTTAATATTTTCCTTCCCTTCTTTTCTGTTTCTTTTAAACAAACATTTTCTCAGCTTACATTCACAAATTGGCACACATAAGAAATTAAAACCACAAAAAGGTTTGATTTGATACTTCCTATTACAGGAGGCTAGTGCATCAGTTTCCTATTAACCAGATAATTCCTTACAACAAAGTAAAGCAATATCATCAAATACTGAGAGGTAAAGAAAGAAATAATCATATAGTATATTGTAACATTCTCTAGAAATATTGAGTCTGTGTCCACCTGTTTGCTAAAGGAAAGGTAGTATGCAGATGGTATACAATTTTAATTTTTTTTTCTATTCTATCTTTCAGTAATTCAGCAATAATTAAGTTTGTAACAATTCACTACAAATTACAAGCAATTAAAACAATTGAATTAAATTCAGTAAAAATATATAACCTTCAACCTCCTAACCATCTAAGTTTTTAGCAGTTGGTTCCATGTTGTCAGTCTTGAAATTCACTTAAATTTACTAAGCTAATGTATTTTCCTGATGTTGTTTCTTTTATAGCTCTTAAAATAATAAGTCAGAAATTACTTGAACATGAACAACAACAAACAAAAAGTAATATACATATATATTGTGCATCCTATGAGGGTTTGCAGAGTTGTTGTAACCAACCTTTACATAGCCTTTTCCAATAATATCCAACCATCCACCTCTGACAAGAAATTCACCACTGGCAACCTCACCACTTAATCAAATTTTTAAAGGTTTCTGTCTGGTGGATTCTGGAAATTGTAGTTGAAAGGAACTTTTCTGCGCTTTAGCTCATAGGTCATCATGGATCTGACAAAGTGAGTACCAGCCCATGAAACTTTCTGTTATGATATATGTGCTAATCTTTAAGGAAACACAAAACTTTTGGGCCTAGCTCCATTTCACACCTTCCACCTATGCAGTTTGCTACAAAATGTGATTCTATAGCAACAAGAATAACCCTGGGTTCTCTGCTGGTGACTCTAATCACTGCAGCCCTGTCCAATTGCTAACTAATACTCTGTAGCTCATTTTGGAAGCAATTTGGATACCAGCAAGCCAGCCCAGTTTTGTCCTATAATCTGAAGAGAGGCCTGGCGATAGATGTTTATTAACAGCCTACAATTAAAGTATTTCATTAATAGTGCAATGAGTAACTAGCGCACACACATACACATGCTACATTATGTGCAAACAATTTGAGCATTCCTGTTTTTATGCCATCTTACTTACAAGGAACGTCCAGCTGTTATAATTTGTCTCATCCTTCACTCTCATGTAGAACCAGCCTTTGTTCCTTTTTTCAGTGCCAGGGACTTGCTGAGTTCCACCTGATGTGATTTGTCCAGGCATTAATAATGCATCTTCAAGATGCAAGATGCATGAGTTCCTTTTGAAACAAATCTGCTGGCAGAGGGCTGCATTGTATTGTGCTGCCTTTTTCCCCTCTTTTGCAGGGGAGGAAGGCACGAGAACCAAAAAGAAAAAAAGAAAGGTCATAAGGCTTGGGAGTGATGGGTATCCATTATTATAGGAAGGTCACAAAATCCTCGTCTGAGGTCAGGCTCGGAATAATGAATATTACAGCAACTATTCCTCAAAAAGCACCGTTCATACTAACCAGCCAGCCAAGGAATCCCTGTAGTTCGAACTGAACAGACCACAGAAAATGAAAGTCATTGTGGATAATCTGGAAAAGTAGCCTCCTCCATTATCTTTCCTGGAGAACAGGTGAACAGGGCACTGCGTTTATCCACTCCCCATGTGATAACACTGAAGACAAACAGCATAGAAGTAAATTAATTCTGCTTGAATTTTGAATACTGGCAAAGTACTCCAACTCATGGTGTTGTGGTACCAAACAGTGTCATATTCATTAACAATGCATGGAGCAGAACAACAGCAGTTCAGCAAAGTAAACAATTTGGAGAAACAAGGGACTATGGACTTCCAGAGAGAGTGAAGAGCTCTGTCAGAATTAGTCAATAGCTCCCAACCCCACCATACATTGCTTGCTATGGGTTGGCCTTCCCCTTTCAGCCCCAGCACTTTGAAGGAGGGAGGGAAAGACAGTACATTTAATCAATACCCTCCACTTCCAGGGTAGCTCTCCTTCACTGCTGCTCCATCCATGACTCTGTTGCCATAGCAACTACTCTTAGAGAGCAGTGTGATGCCCAGTGTATACACATCAGCCATGTCACCTGACTGACTACCTGTGTCTCTTTTAATCACAGCTCCAAAGAATAGCCAAGTAGTGGCTTACTCCTATCTTCTCTTCAAGTCCACCCAAAATTGACTGACTGTCTCCTATGTTATGGACAAAAAATGCTTATATTTCCATGAAGAAATGTCCATAACAACCACCTAGGAAAGTACAAAGAGCAGAAAGAGACACCCTGTGGAAGTACTGAATTTATCCAGCGCTGGACCTTGTATCATTTATTTATTATGTATTTTATTACATAATTGAAAAACTTTTCATCAGCTCAACTATTTCAGCTCATGATTTTTGCTAAGTTAAATTCTGTTTACTTTCAGATCAAGGTCAATTACAACATTCAAATTCAGATCCTGATGTAAATCTCCTAGAATATCATAATTATGCATAACCAGAAGGTTGGGACTACTATTTATACAATGACATAAAAGAGAACAATCAATTCAGTGAACAGAACAGTTCAATGTCTGGACCTGATAATTTTCTTTGTTACTCCACGTTCCTGTTTCAAAAGGGATATGATTAGAAACTAAACCCACTCTTTAAACATTCATTTGGAAGTAAGCATATTATTCACAGATAAATGCCATTCTAAATTTAATTACATTGTCATGTGAAATTACAGCTGTTAGTCATCATTGATCATTGTAGCCAATTAGCCAACAGCAAAGTGTCAGGCAAGAAGATTATCTTGGATTGGCTAGCTCCCATCACTCATGTTGGCACTTATTTAATCTGAAAGAGCTCTCCTTGAGCCCACTGATTTCATGAGAATTCAATGTGCCATTTTTAAAATGAATTCTATCCAAATAACAAAATCAGTAAATATGGAAAAGTTGCCCTTATTACAGTGGGTTCTTGTTATCTGTTGGGGTTTGGTTCCAGGAAACCACCTTGGATAACATAATTCGTTGTTGCTCAAGTCCCATTAAATACAATAGTAGAGTAAATGGTTTCCCTTATATAAAATGGCAAAATCAAGGTTTGCTTTTTGGAATTCATACTTTTTTGAATATTTTCAAGCAGTGGATGCTTGAATCCATGGATAAAGAATCTGTGGGCCAACTGTACTTCACAATAAATATATATATACATTATTATATACAATGCATTTTTTCTGAATATTTTGCAACTGGAAACATATCACATTTTTCATGCTCCTCTGTTGATTTTATGTTACAGGATGTTTAAAAATTCAGACTCAGACCACTTCCTGTTTCAGAAAATAGTAATTAAAGGAACACAGTGTTATCTATTTCACAATGATGAGTTGTAATAATTCAGTCAATCAATCAATCAATCAATCAATTAATCAGTGTTCTATTATTATGATCCTCAACAGTCTATCTCAATTGTAAATCACACCTGTTAAGCAAATAAACCAAAACTTGGCATCCATGATCATTCTCATACAGTCTACAAATGTGCCAAATTTCAAATTGATTTGGTAAATACTGCCAGAAGTACAGCAAATTTAAAAGTGCCAAAAACTGACACAGTACTCCCTTCTCTTCAGTTTTCAAAAAGGCATGTCATACATTTCTGTCAAATTTTGGTGGAAACTATTTATGCACTTTATTCAGACTTGTTTGAACAAGGATATCCTTCACTGGTTTCATGAGGTTCTGAGCAATGGGTCAAAAGCCATTAAGGCAGTCATGCCCCATTAAATCTGATACCAGCAACTCCTAGCAAATTCATGTTGGGCACACTCTTTCATTGTGAAGCTAGAAAGCTGTCAGTTTTGTTTTCAGAAGGATTTATGCCTCCCGTTGAGTTTCCTTGGAAATCAAGAAGAGGCTATAAGTTTTTTTCTGTTAGAAGTAGATGGCATTTTCAGGCATGATCTCAAAAATGAGAGATTATACCTACCAAACTGCAGACAAGTAGGTGCAGCTATTTTTAAAGAATTTTATTTGATGATGATGATGATTTGCTGTGCCATTTTATAATTGGAATGTTTTAAATGGGAAATTTGCATTATGGCAGAATTATGTGCCATTTACAGGAGTAGTTGCCCCTTTCAAGGGAGATGAGCAGCCTTCACAGTTTGCAAAAGGGGGAGGCTTGCCCTCATCCACCTTGTGTTTTTGTGAATGCTTGTTATGAAAATAGCATACATCGCAGAGGTGGTCAAAGTTAAGACATCAATAAAATTCCAGAAAGGCAAGTGCCATGATTTTGTGGAAGGCAAGTCTTCAAACTGAGAGTACAATTCACTTTATGTTACACACACACAGGAGCCCTGGTTGCACAGTGGTTAAATGCTTGTACTGCAGCCACTCACTCGTAGACCACAAGGTTGCGAGTTAATACTAGCCAGGGCTCAAGCTAGACTCAGGCCTGGATCCTTCTGTGGTCACTAAAATGAGTACCCAACTGTTGGAGGGCAATAAGCTTATAGGTGTAAACTGCTTAGACACCCCATAGCATGGTATGAAGCGGTATATAAATGAAGCTGCTTTGCTTTGCTTTGCTTTGTTTCATGGGTTCATGGACAGCAAATTGTAAGGAAGAACAATTTGTGATATTAAACAACATTGCAAGGTAGCAGATTTGGATTCCAGTTTCCTTACTTTCTGAAGCTTGAGCCAACACAGCCTTAACTTTGGTCTTAAACTGATAGTGGGGTGGGGGAGTTATTGCTGAAAGTTCAAAATCATTCCTGCATCCTTTCTTTGTTTTTTTTCCTTTTATGTGCATAACATATGTGACTCTTTAAAAATCATATACCTTATCACATTATTTGGGTCTACTGTCTGTCACACATTGGTTTGTTTCACAATAACTGTATATCAGAACAAATATTAATTTATGTAAATTGTACTTGCTTTTGCCTTCCCCTAGAACCTAAAGATCATTTCTATTCATGAGAGGATGGGATCAGCCAGACAGAGGACCTCTTTGTCTTCCACATCAACTCCTGTCTCCAGCCTTCAACACAACCTCAGGAGCTTGCAGCTCTGCGCAAAAAGAACAGATTGTAAGAAGAATATATATATTAGGCAAAACACCAGATTACAACTTACTTCAATAACATCCCAGCAGAAATCAAAATACATTTGGGCAAGGTGATGTAGGTCATGATTAGCAGGAAAATGAGGGAAAAGGAGAAAGGGGGGATGTTCTGCCTTAGTGGCCAGGCCTGATGGGCAGATAAAGTACACTAACCCAGCCAGGAGAGGCCCAGCTGCCCCCTGCAAGCCCTGGAGGGATTGGCTCCCCTGTCATCTCAGAAGCAGTCCTGTGGCACTGGAGGAACAGCCTAGCCAGCTAGGAAGCAGCTGGTCTTGCCAGAGAGGGAAAACACACACACACATACTAGTGCCTGAGGCAAAAACAAAGCAAGTGGGTGAGATTGACTTTGAGATATATTTAATCAGAGAAGCTGCCCCAATTGCTTTCTCCCAGCAAGAAAATGTTATCTTTATATACTAAGGTGGTTAGGAATAAAGTAAATGCTTTACAATATCAATAACTTTTTTATTGCCTAAGGTATTATTAAGCATACTGTCAGCTTTCTATCTGTAGGATCTATCTGCTGCTCCACAATGGGAATAAAGACTAGATATGAGAACTTGAGTTGAATAAGGGCCACTTATTAACTTATTAAACTATTTCATTCATTTAAACTTACTGATAACCAATGGGGGGGAAAACAACCTGGTAAGGGAGCGATTGAGGTAGTAGGTTTCCAATAGATCCTCTCTTAAGCTTCCTCTGGGTATACACCAGAGCCCCAAGGAGAACCCAAATACCTGGATTGCTCTCCAGCTTGCCCAAATGGAAAGCAAACCCAGGGAATCCCTCCTGAAAATCATGTGAGAGGCAGTGGTTGGTGTCACCCGGAGCAATCTATCATGGGGGTTGGGACTTATGGGGGCAGGACTTCCAGTGTGTACCTTCCAGTGCACTTTCAGTGCACAGGGGAATGGAAGCACCATCCAAAGATGCCACATGCACACCAGGGAGCAGCCCCGGGGCCCTGGGAGGGCTGGAAATGTCCCATGCACCCCGGGGAAAGGCCAGGGAGCAGCCCCAGGGCTCCAAGGAGTCTGGAAACACCCTGTGCAATCCCAGGGAAAGGCCTGTGTCCCAGGGAAAGGGGAAGCCCCATGGGGTGGGTGACTGGCTGGGTGTCAACCCCCTTCTGGAGTGTCACCTGGTGCAGTCCCCACCCCCACACCCCCCAGTGATGCTACTGGTGAGAGGACAGTCCCCGAGGCAGCCCTAAGGATAGTGTCCTTCCCCACTCCTTTGGTCTCATGACTTAAAGGGACAATTCCAGAGGCTATCTCTTCCCCAAAATAGGTACCGTAGGTTTTCATGATAATCTTACATTTCTTCCCCCACCACCTGCCAGGAATGAGATGCAAGCATTTGGTTAGCCCCTTTCTCCCGACAGACCAGGTAACAAGGCTCTGACCTCTTGCTGCAAATTCTGAGAGGTAAATGCCATCAGCTCTGTAAAGATCAAGCCTCTGAAATACTATTCAGGGGGGAAAATGGCCCAATACTTTCATCAATGTATTCTTGGTTTCCCTACTGACTCATCTTCAGTTCTTATCCAGACAGCATGGATCACCCTCATCCAGTCAAATTTGGCAGAGAAGAATGGCTGACCATATCTGCATACATCCCAGGCTATCAGGCATGGATAATCAGAGCTTTCTCCTTCAGCAAACCAACCCCCAAGGTGAATCACCAGAATGTACAGTGGAAGCCTCTTGCCTTCCTCAAATGACAAAGGAATCAAACCATGTCATCTCAGCTGCCTCTTCCCCAGCTACTCACTTGTAGCATGGTCAGTCAGGCCTAGCAGTCAAGCAAAATAGCATATCCATGCCAGTTGCACTACCCAATAGACCATGGTATGTCTGTAAGTCAAAGCATGGAATCTCTCCAAGTGGAACTTAAAATCTAAAACACAATAATATTTGAACAAAAAACTTTATTACTTGAGAATGCGAATATACCTCTCATAAGTCAAAGACCTCCATTGCCCCAACTTCTGAATGGTGCCCATATCCATGACCATTGCAGATGCTACTGAGGCAGCTCCAGTTCTAAAGCAATGAGTCCCAAACTGAACCCCAATCAAGCTCAAACAGGACAGTGCCTTAGCAGTAGCCAGCCAAAATTGGTTGCTGAAAGGAGAGTTATCTGCATTATCTGCCCCTAACCTGCAAAAATTCATGCAATGCCAATATAGGGCATGCTGTCCTATCACTGCAGGAGGTGATTCAAAGAGTTGAATTAGTTCTCCTCTAATCTGTCTGAGAGGAACAAATAGTAAGGAATGTCTGCTGTTTAAGTAGCTCAATATCCTTTAACTTAAGCGACTAACCACCAATGTCCCTGGCTAGATGCTACCACTAACTCACTAATGTGAAAACTCTAAATAAAACTGTAAGGAAAGCAGCATGAAACAGCAAAGCCCACAGAATGTGAGGAAAAAGTATTGGCCCAAGCAACACTCAACCATGATATGGATCTCCCAAGTCTCTCAGTACGGCTAAAAAGAGAGGTTCATGCCTATCAACCACAATCTCCTTCTCCCTGTAAGCCCCCCCCCCCCAGCATTTTACATACTTTAAAACAGGGGTAGGCAACCTTTCCCCTTTAAGGGCTGAGGGACTTCAGCTCCTAGAATCCCAGGAACTATTGGCCAACATGGGACTATTGGCCAACATGGCTGAGGCTTCTGGGAGCTGAAGTCCCTCGGCCCTTAAAGGGGAAAGGTTGCCTACCCCTGCTTTAAAATTATCTGTGCTATCTGAAAATCACAGAGACTTAGCATAAAAGGTCAAGTCTGACAATCTTCCTCTAATGGACTTTCGTGAAAACCACTTTTCATTGCAGTGAACACAGAACTGAAAAAATGTGCACCACCAGTAAAGGCCAGGCAACCTAAAGCCCCTGCTGCTGCCTGAACTGGGTAATTCCCTCACTGCCCTATTCCTTTACTTGCCAAGTGAAATGCTAATGTCCCTCACTACCTCACACATCTAAATTTCCAGGTGTCTGAGCAGGTATATATTCACCAGGAGTCTTCTTGTGCCAATACCTAATGGAGAAATTCTCAGACTGGGAACCAGGAGAATAAGAAAATGACCTACCACTCTTCCCTCATGAATCTCCTTGTCAATTTGTTATCTAACTATGAATTCCAGATGCTTAACTGATTTCAAATTACCATAAACATAAAAAGATGATGTGGAAAATTCAAAAAGGAATAGGGAAGCTGGATTTAAAAGCCATCACACATATTATGGGAATCAGAAACATCCTGATAGACATGCACCATGGAACCAGTACGTCTAACCAAATTGAAACTGGCATCTTTAAGAAGTGGCTGTCAGGCTCTTTAATAATAATAATAATAATAATAATAATAATAATAATAATAATAATAATAATAATTTATTTGTATCCTGTCTCTATGTCAAGCAATCGGGGCAGTTTACAGAAGTTAAAATTCTATACAATATATTAAGATACACTCCGAAAAATCCCAAGACCCACTCACCCCTTAAAAAAGTATTAAACCAATTTATACATTAAAACATCTTAGTTAAAACATCATGAATAGATGTTTTTTGCCTCTTGCATCTTTGCCTCTTGCATCTTAAGTGCTGGTCCCTACTGTTAGCACACTGGGCCTTTCTTTGTTGGCAATTCCAAAAGAAATGAACCAAATCACTGATACAGAAGTAACTGTTGTGACATCTGCAAAAGCTTCTCAGCCTGGCTTCCTCCTGTCAGGGTCCTATTAACTATATGTCCACTGTGTGGTGCATCATCCTGCATACATCTGGCTGGGTAAGAGTCTACATCAGGGGTAGGCAACCTAAGGCCCGGGGGCTGGATGTGCCCCCCCGAGACCTTTGGATCGGCCCCAGGCCGGTCCTGCTACTGCCGCCTCCACCGCCCCCCGCTGGTGCCACCCGCCATGATGATATTGATTATTCTTGTTATTACTTGTTCTTGGGGTTTTCTTGGCAAAATCTCCACAGGGGTTTTGCCATGGCTTTTCTGGGGCTCAGAGAGTGTGCATACATATTATTATTATTATTATTATTATTATTATTATTATTATTATTATTTATTTATTTATTTTTGGTGCTTCGACCCCCCAATTGTCTGAGGGACAGCAACCCGGCCCCTGGCTCTAAAAGGTTGCCTACCCCTGGTCTACATACTTAATAGTGATGTATAGTGAAGTCTTTTACTCCAGGTCTTAAGTCTCTACCTTCAAGTCTTGAGTTGAGTCTCAGGTGATTGCAAGATACTTTAAAGTCAAGTCATAAATTGAGTCTCTAGTCTGGGAACTAACTTTAATAGAAAAAATAGGTGGTTGTGGGTGGGAGGTCAAGTCTGAATAACTAGAAAATCAAGAAGATGTGCACAAAATTAGGTTTAAAAAATAACATTACAGTCGTCCCTCCCGATTCGCAGTCTTGCCATTCTCAGTCCTGATCCTTCATTGATGGCAAGCCAGGAAGGACATAATAGTGCGTGCATGCAGCACCACACACAGGAGTACACCCCATTGTAATCAATGGGACTCCAATATTTGTGATTTTTCTGATTTACTGGGGGGGGGGGCGAACGGATCCTCCATGAATTGGAAGGGATGACTGCATACCCAAGACCCATATATTCCATGCATATTTCACTCTTTCAGACATCTGTGGAATCAGTGGGTTCTGGTTATAATTTAAAATGGTTGAAAGAGCAGATAAATATAATATCTGTATTGTATGAGGCAGATTGGTGTTGGTTGCACAAACTTTTGGAGGGATGGGTTTATTTCCTGAAATGTGTGACTGCTGAGGGAAGCAACATGTTAGTGCACAAATCTGTTTGTATCATAATAGCTTACCCTAGCACTGGGAGCAAAGTCTATGGGGCCATTCACTTTGAGAGCAGCAGGCAAGACTCGTCCTTGAGAGTGTGGGGTGTGTTTCTTGGAGGGGAACAGCAAATGCATTAAGCATGAGTCTTGTGCTCTAGGGGGTGCGAAAATCCTGTGATTTTAGGATCACCATATGTCAAAAATGACTTGAAGGCACACAATAACAAAACCACTGAAAGATAGCTCTTAAGTCTGGCAAAGGAAAGGTGCTTTTAAAAAAAAAGTGTCAAAGATAAACTGATAGATGATGATG
Source organism: Phrynosoma platyrhinos (assembly GCA_020142125.1). Lineage (NCBI taxonomy): Eukaryota > Metazoa > Chordata > Lepidosauria > Squamata > Phrynosomatidae > Phrynosoma > Phrynosoma platyrhinos. The sequence goes on along the minus strand of CM034706.1, from coordinate 61,911,712 downwards.
ATGATGATGATGATGATGATAGTAATGATAGTAATGATATCAGTGTCTCAGAGTATATGCCTACAATTCTGCCATGTTAGTTTCTAGATGTCACTGATTTCAGTGTTAATTAAATATGACTATTATTTTTTGGTCTTTCTTTTTCTTTTTCTTATTCTTTTTCTTTTTGTATGGTATTCATCACCATCCTGAAAATGACATGGGCCTTGTGAATATTTTTATTCACAGCAGCCCATGAAAAGCACCAAAGCACACATCTTACTTTGCGCATGTGTTTGATTGCATGATAGGAGCACCTCATGGAGAGCAAGGGAGAATGTGCAAAGTATTAAATTGTGTAAGCAATAATTAAAATTAATTACTAATTATAGCTAATTTTCTATTCAAGGGCTGCATATGACACTGGGAGGGAAAAAAAGTGTACAAGACTACAGTTCAAGTGATTAAACATGATTAAGTGTGACTCAAATCTAATTTACTAATTGATATAAATTGTTTTTACTTGTATTTTTATCATTTGATCAATGTCTGAAATAATAGTTTATCGTTTGTTTGTTTGTTTTACCTCAAACTATGAGCTGTCCAATACTGAACTATTCCTCCAACCTGTATATCTTCTCACTAAAGTTGACAGGACAGGAGCATCTTAGGCCCTGAAACTGCAGGGCCAAAATCTCACACCCAGATATGGCTGCTTGTGGTATTAACAGGAATATCTGATTCATGCCATGTCAGCAATGCTCTTCAGCACTCTACACTGGGCAAACAAGTCCCTGCTCCAGTGGATAAATTGACATAAATCAGACATTGGGAATGGGAATACAGTAATCCCTCCAAATTCGCTGACTTCCTGTTTGCAGTTTTGAATTTCCACAAATGGGAAGCCAGGAAAGAAAAGATGGTGCATATGCCCATGGCAGGCATACAAAGCCACATGCGGGAGTGTGCCACCATTATTTTCAATGGGATCTCCAACATTGCAGTATTCTGATTTGCAGAGGGGCCCAGATCCCCCATGAATCAGGAGGGACAACCATATACAAAAACCAGTTGCTGAACACTTCAAACTTCCTGAGCATTCCATCTTGGACTTTTTGTTCAAGTGGTCCTTGAACAAAAAGACTACAAAGGAAGATTGGAAAGAGAAATATCAGAACTGAAGTGTATCAACTAACTGTAGTCCATCAGCAGTGGGTTGAATAGATATAATGGTTTCCTGGCACACTACATACATATAACACTAGCTAAACCCCACAGCCTCATGGGGATTCTCTTGACTGGTTCATCATATTTTCTTTTTGTCTCCCACACTACATCCCAATACTCATTCATAGGGTTATTAACTAAACTTAGCTTTAGGCAACATCCTTGCCTTCTCCCCCAGTGACCATCCACCATCATTAAAAATGAACTTGTCACCTCATTTCCACACCAGAACTCCACACAATTTTGCATTCTTATGGACATTCTCACACAGATACTGCTATATAGGTCTGCCCCTGAGCTTTCCACTCCACCAAATGCATCTGAGGAAGTAGGCTCAAATCCATGAAAACTCATACTACTAATTTGGATATTTCAGTCTCAAAGGTGCTACAAGACCCCTTCGCATACTGATTTTCCAGATTAACACTGTTTTGTCTTTGAATTCTACCAGTCCTAGTCTAATCAACATACCATGTTGCCCAGTACTAAGACATCTTCTTTTCCTTCTCCCTTCTTTCTCTGGCAAGGAGTTCTCTAGTAAACCAATATTCTGTTTTCCATTGTCTACATTAGCAGTGTGTATACACAGAGCAAGCACCCAGTGGAGAGGATTTACTGCAGAATGAAATAACCAAGTGCCAATCTCTGTTCCAGCTCTTGCTCTGGTGGACAAAACATCTGAAGAGGCTGTAAAAACATGATAGCTCACTACCACTACTACCTAATTTGCTGCTTCACATCTTCTTGTTGCTTTTGGTTATATAATTAGTTAAGCTGGTATACTTGGCTTCTCCACACAGAGCATCAGGCACAACCTGGCCTGTCTCTTACTTTCTGAGGATGTGCATTGCTAACTTTGCTAGGAATGCTGGCTCCAGATGCAAACCACAAGCAAGCCACTGGGAAGGAGAGGTAGCTTGGTTCAACTCTTTTGATTAAACACTTACGCCATGGGTGGGAATTGTGTAGCCACCTAGACCTTGCTGAACTATAACTCCCAACAGCACCTGGCTACCATACCGATGGATAAAAGTGCTGGAATCTGTAGTTGAATGTTATCTGTAGGGCCACACTTTACCCATCTCAAGTCAGAACGTGAGAAAAACTGTGTTAAAACTGGTTGCAGGCTACCAGTAGTAGCTGGAACCTTCCATGTCAGTGAAGTGGTGAATCCACTATGGTTTTTAGTCTCAAGTATAAAGGAACTATCTTAGAAATGCCCCATCTCAAAAATACATTTAGCACCCTTGATAGCACCTGAAAAGTTTAGACTAAAGCCCACAGTGCATTCTTCAGCCCACTTCAGCTGCTACTGAAGGTTACATGGTACAAGAGCTCTAAAATAAATCTGCAGATGATTCAAAGCTATGATGAGTTTGTGTTGTTGTTAGCCATCAAGTTGACTTTGACTCACCATGACCTTAGGTGACCCAAGAACTTTCTGCAGCCCTGCTCAGGTCTTGGAAACCCATGGTTTTGGCTTCTTTGATAGGATCAGTCCACTTATAATGCAATCTTCCTCTTTTCCTATTGCCTTCCACTTTCCCCCTGTGGAAAAGTAGACTCATGATATGTCCAAAGGATCATAACCACAGTTTAGTTATTTTGGCTTCTAGTGAGAGTTCAGGCTTAATTTGCTTTCAGATGCATTTATTTGTCTTTTGGTAGTCCATGGTATCTGCAGAACTCTCATCAAGCACCACATTTCAAATGAGATTATTCACTTCTTGCCAGCTTTCTCCTTTGTCCAGCTTTCACACCCATAAATAGAAAATGGAAATACTATGGGATGGATGATTCTGATTCTGGAATTTAATAATAAATCTTTATGCTTAAGGGTTTTATCTAGTTCCTTCATAGCTGCCTTTCCAAGTCTTGGTCTTCTGATTTCTTGACTACAGTCTCCACTTTGATCAATTCATTAATTTGATTAAGCCAAGGTATAGAGGATCTTTATCTGTTTCAATGTCATTCTTCTCCACTTTTAAGTTATGTAAATCATTGTGAGCTAGTGTGGTACAGTGATTTGATTTTGGACTAGGATTCCAGAAAGCTGCAGTTTGGTTCCCATTCAGCCATGGAAATCCACTGTGTGGCCTTGGACAAGTCACACACTTTCAGCCTCAGAAGAAGGTAATGGCAACCTTCTTTGGACAAATCTTGCCAAGAAAACCCTGTGATAGAGTTACCATAAGTCAGAAATGACTTGAAGGCACACAAGAACAGCAACAACAAAAGTGATCAAAGTCATTCATGGAACTTGGACGTACATGAAAGGGGGAAAGCCCAACCCACCTTGCTAAAGTTCTCTTGATTTGCTATATGGAATACCTTTTTGGTTATGAATGTGAGGCGACCTGATACATGGGAACTTCTAGAATTTTTAGAAGAAGCTCCACTGTGTCTTGTGTTGGTTTCTTTGGATCATTCTGTCAGTGAGCTCTGACTAGTCTTGGGATAGCCTAACTGAGATATTAATGTCTTTCACAAAGACTTGGGGTTTGGAGGAAAATAAAGAAAATTCTATAGTGATAGTTTCTGATTTTTAAAAAATTGACTTTATTTGGAGAGTGATATATTTGGTCACATTGCTCTACTTGCATGTGATCTTTGAGCTATGAAATTAAGAGATCAAAATTACATGCTGTTTGGAAAGCATGCTGAAAATGTGCAAATATAAGATTAGTGTTTAAATGGCATCCCTGACTGACTGTGTGTGTATTTGTATATACGTATTTGTAAATCTGATCTTCCCAATACCATTTCTTTCCACAGGTACGTTGCTCATAAATTCACAAAATGTTCTGATGCTTCGTATAGTTTTACATCTTGAGGATTTATTATTCATGAAATAGGCCTTTTGAAGTGTGATTTTGCAGTATTGATGTTTCATCTTTAAACACGGAGCCTGAGCAGTGGCTCAAAGGTCCACTGACAATCGCTCAGGAATATGTCAAATGCTGGTGTCTACGCAAGGTCTCCCCAATGCAGGGAACCTTTTGTAAATATTAGTTACTAGAATCTGAACACTAATAGAGCTAGTTAATAATTATCGCCATGTGCCAAAACTGCACAGTTTGCTCCCTGATTAAAATATTAAATTACTATTGAGCTGTGGTATTTGCTTCAGGCAATACTACGAAAAAGCCTCCAAAGACTCTAGTTGGCCTCTGTGCACAGAAGTGGGAAATGTACGAGTACACACAAAACACAGACAGTGAGGGGGTTGCCAGAAAACAAACAAAACTCAGACAATAGAAAGAAAGTTTTTTATTAGAGATGAAGTGTCCTTTCACTTGGGAACTGTCATCTTTCAAAAAGAAAGACATGCACGCACACACATTCACAGGCACACATGATAGCAGTTTGGCTGGCAGGCCATTACCAGGGGCACAGTGACTCACAGTGCAGAAGGAGTATTCAGCGCAGCATGCCTTGGGTGTTTGGTTTTTCTTTGCTTTTGATGATGAGGATACAGGGAGTAAACCTGCTAAAGAAAGATCAGAGAATCCATACTAATCATTCCCAGGAATTTACCCCTGCCTGGACTACTCCTGTTTCTTTTCAGTAGCTTTGTCAAGAGCAGAGAGCTATGGATTAGAAATCCATGCTATAACAGGAAAGTTTCATCTTTACCCAGGTCATTTAGATTTCTCATTTCCCAGTTTTGGCTGGGTAAAATAAAAACCAGTATAAGTAAATAAAAGTAAAAAACTCAGTGGGAACTCAAAGGCTTTCCCAGCTGGCATCCATAGTTTTTTGTGAGTTTTTTGAGCTATGTGGCCATGTTTTAGAAGAGTTTATTCCTGATGTTTCTCTGAAGATGCCAGTCACAGATGCTGGCAAAGCATCAGGAATAAACTCTTCTAGAACATGACCACATAGCCCAAAAACCCCACAAAAAACTTATTTAGTGGATTCTGACAGGTTCAAGGGAACCATGGATCAAACCTTGTCTTTGGGGACAATATCACTATTTAGTATTGTACAATCTGAAGAGAAATCATAGTATAACCCTACTTACTGTTAAGACATGGGATTCCATATTTTGAACACCAGAGGTCTTTATGCTCAGCAGTTATTCATGATAACCTACTGAAACACAGAGCAACCATCTTTGCTTTTTAAGTGGAGTATAAATAACTTGATGGAACAATTGTCCTGGAATTATTATTACAGCCATCTAAGGTTGTTCTGGCCCATGAATAGATAATCCAGGTTTCAACTGCTCCTTTAAGCTTCTAGTGCATAAAAGTTCTTCTTCTCTGCCACCACTGCATCTTCATAAAGGTACTAATGTGCCTCTTTCAAGTGGTCAGAGGTCTGTTACATTTAGGCCCATGCAGCAAAAGTGTAGGTTACACAATAGCCCATTGTAATTAATCTATATGGACTTTGCAGACATAATCACATAGTTTTATCTGCCAAGATGCTGACTTGGATGCTATAGTTCATTATAGACCTGGCAGGTGTATTTTTAGCCTCTACACTTGCAGTTGTGATGGTCCATTTTCAGTTTTTACAGCCCTGCAACAGGCCTTGGATCACTGTAACAGATACTTTAGGCAATTTTGGATGGACCTGGGGGTGATAGTCATGGTGGTGTGCAATATCTATGGTACATTAACCATCACAAAATAGGTCTGCAAATGGGTTCTAGTTTATATTCACTCAGATTTATTCTGAATTTTTCTCCTCTGTTCTTCTTTGTGTTGTTCCATAGAAGCATAGAGTTGGAAGACACCACAAGGGCCACTCAGTCCAACCCCCTGTCATGCAGGAATACACAATCTAAGAATTCTTACAGATGGCCATCCAGCCTCTGTTTAAAAACCTCCAAAGAAAGAGACTTCACCACACTCCATGGCAACATATTCCATTATCAAATTAGTTTTTATCATCAGGATGTTTTCCCAAAGGTTTAGGTGGAACCTCTTGCTTCATGTCCTGCTTTCTGGAGTAGCAGAAAATATACTTGCTCCATCCTCAGTATGACTTGTTTCATCACCCACTTGTTTCATCACTCACAGATCCCTTGAAAAGTAGGGAGCTCATTTGTTCCTATTAAGCAGGAGAAGGTTTCTCAGAAGTAGTTTCAACCACACAAGTCATTTCCCTGTTGCACAAGTCAACTAGACTTCTGATAAAATAACTTGCTAAAGTGACAGGAAAATTCCCTAGAACTGTCCATTTGGATCCATGATTGGATAATTGGATCCAGTTCCCTAGAACTGCCCATTTGGATCTAGGTCACTGAAGTTCCAAAGACCAGCATGTATAAACATGACCACATTGTGATTTCTCTAAAGGCTTGTCTATATGTATGGTAATATCCAGGGTGCCCCAGATTTTCCAAATTAACCCTGGGGCTATACAGTACTATTAAAAGTGACAGAGAAGTTATTCATAGCCAATTTTGATTAAGCGGCCACAAGTTCCCTCCATTCAGAAGTCATGTCTGTGTAAAATGGCAACTGTACACAAATTATTTCGGGCCGCATGACACCCAATATTTTTTTTTAACCTGTCCATCAAGATGTGCACATGCAAAGGGACACAGATAAAAATGAACAAGATACTCTTATATACATATATGTGCATAAATAATCTGCCTTTTTTATGGTGATTACAGTGCTCAAACTTCCCGTTCTTGGGGACATATCACTTCCTGTTCTTCCTCAACCACCAATGAGAATCTGCTAGCCACTTATTGCACATCTGGATTTTCCTGGAAAAAAAACTGTGGTTTTCTCCCACACACACGCACACACTATTGGCCACGTAAGCCCTCAGGCACCCCACAAACACACACACACACTATTTCCCCAAATTGACCAAAAGACAGTCTGGATCACTGCCAATTTGAAATGAGTGATGAATATATGGTATATGGTAGATAAGTCTTATGACTACAGAACAACAATACCTTTAGGAACAGAAAACCAGAATGAGCTGGACCAGATACCAATGGGGAAAGACCCATGGTTGCCCTGGATGACATGAAGTTCCAACCACTCTTCAACAGAGCATGTCCAGTATGCCATGGCTCAAGTTATTTAGTTGGTTGTTGATATTCTGCATTGTATCACAGGGATATTTTAGTGCCTGCCAAGAGCCAATTTTCAAGAATAACTTCCCAAATAAGGGGGTTTACTACTAAGTAGCAAAGGTCCCCACTGTCCCTTGCCATTTTTCTTTCTGCCACAGCTAATGGAAATGAAAAGATCAAGGCTCACAGCAGAAAACAAGAAGTAAAGAACTAACTAGTGTTATATATGTTACCTTGTCAGTGGCTATTTATTATTTATACGGTGCTATTAGAACAGTGGCAGACAGGCCAGTTTCCATATTATGTTGTATGTGGCAATTTTGCTGATGTATAGCACTTCCTATTCCACTCATTTCTTCATATTCCATACATAACTGTAATACCTCCTCCAGTGAACCCATTCTATCAAGAGAGACTATAATCTGGATTCATGTTTTCTGTTCTGTTCTGTTCTGTTTTTGTTTTGTTATGGTAATACTCCATATAATCTAGGCTCTGGGTTTCCTTCCAAAACAAAACTTTGAAGCCATGAGTAGACACCACAGAATTTATACACATGTACTGTCATATCAACACAGCATTGACCCAACCATTATCTCTTTTCCTTGTACATGTATATATGCCTTCAAGTCACTCATTGAACTATGGTGATCCATTAATTTCATAATACTTTTTAAGGCAAAGAATACTCACATGGTTCATCATTGTCTTCCTCTGAAATGCACATAATATTCCCTGGCAATCCTCCCATTCTCAAACTAACCAGGCCTGACTATGTTTAGCTTCCAAGATCAAATGGCACAATGTGCCTCAGGGTATTTATACTATCTTTCTTTCCCAGGATGGCTTTTTGTAACTACTTCACAATGAGAAGTTACAAGGAATCTCCTTCTTGGACTATAACTCTGCCAGCACTCACAATTGGTCATAATGGTTGGGGTGGCAGGAATTGCAGAACAACTCACATGGGGAGTATTGTTTGTTTGGGAAAGGCTGCCATAGAGGATACTTTGTTCATTTCCTGTGTTTATATGTGGTTACCAGCATATGAACACAGATTATGTTGGATAAATTACTTGGTGGAAAGAATCACTGATCTGGTAAAATGTACTATATTTCTTCATCTTAGGCTTGCTGTCCTTGATGCTCCATAAGAAAGATACTGTAATGCTTTAGTCACTTTGAGGAGCTTACCTGCCATTGCCAACAGCATGATTTGGTCCGCTCCATGATGACAATTTCTGCATGAGACTGAAATAGCCACATTTATATCTATCTGTGCCCCAGAGTTCACCAAGGCCCCATTATCAGTGGAGGCCTGAAATGCATAATGGCTGTGATTGTCCTAAGTAGTTTTCTCAGTGAATGCCTAAGAAGATGGCAGCAGGCTGACAAGCTGTGAGTAGCAACATCTTTTTCTCCCTGACAAAATATCCCATCAGCCTATATTAGCCTGGTGTCTTGTGTCTCTTCCAAGAAAGCCTACATCACATATCCACTCATCACACTGTGAAAAACCTTGCCATTGGGGGCAAAGAGTCATAAATTTATTCTCATGCTGGTCTCACATGTTAACTCATCACCAAACTAAGCTCTTTGCTGTGAGACTGAAGCTTCTATTCACAGAGGGTGAAAATTGGCTCTACTGGGAAAGCCTCAGAGCCATTTCAGCCATTAAAATGTGGCTGCATGTATCATAAGTCTAGGAGAGGTCGAGGCACTCTCTGTGAGCCGTGGGGATATCCCTCTGAAATAGGCAGCACAATTGTGTATTCTGTTACAGACCAGTGCCATGGCAGCAAGAGCAAGTCAAGTTTGTACATGAGACTCATTACAATACCTCTATTTAACATACCGATTGCATTTTGTATTTACCATGACTTCATGTCAAAAATTAAATTAAGAGGGCAGCAATGAAGAGCTAAGCTAAGACATGCCTAAAACAAATTATTTAGATGCACAGGACCAGTTTTCATTAAAACACCATCAACTAAAAATACTAAAGGCATAGAAAACTATGGAATACCCTAAAAAAACTAGAAATGGGGTTTGGGTTTTTGGTTCTTATTGAAAATAAATTTAACCCTGTATTGGAACACACAATATCTGGATCAGAATGAGAAATGTCTTGAATTTTTATGACTTTCCATCTGTGCACCAAAATTTGTATTTTCAGTATGGAAGGTGTTTTTTGTTGTTGTTGTTTTAAATCAAGCAGCATTCTGGGCAAATTGCAGGATATTCTGTGATGTGAAGGGCAATCTTCCCAGATGCTGTAGATGAATTTTCTCTCTCAATTCTGGTTGGAGACTGAAGTTAGCCATTAGCCAGCAAAATCCACAATCCCAAAACAACAATCAGAACCAATCATTTCACATTGTGTTTCTCATTTAAGAGATGGGATGGAGTGAAATAAGGATGGAAAGTGTTTCCTATTATACAAAGAAAGGAACATTTTTCAAGTACTGAGCCTCTGCATGCATGTGTGTGTGTGTATATACATGCATGTGTACATACACATATATATATATATATATATATACATACACACACACCTGCATATTTATCCACATAGGTGTTATGCTTTTTGCACATGTATGGACACATGTTGCATACTTAATGATCTAGCAGTGTTCTGGTGTGCAATATTAAATGTGTTCCCCTGCTGCTAGGGATTTTTTTTTTACGTCAATTGAGAATGGAGACATAGAGTGAGATTTTCATTGCAATTAGTGGGGAAAACAAATGGGTACATTGCTCAGTCCTTGTGTCCTGTTCAAAAAATGGAAAGAAAATTGGGAGTTTATATCATGACAAAAGCCAGAAGTGTTTCTCAGAAATAGTGAAACTGAAAGGATATAAATACTTCCATTTTAGCAACAGCAGAATTCATTTTTAAGAGTATGCAAAGCTCAGCACAGATTTCCTTCATCAATAATTTGAGGTGAAGGAGCTTTGGCCCAAAAAAACTCATCTGCCAATGAACTCCTGCATGCCTTCTATGGAACATCTGTATATTTCACAGAACAGTGTAAAAACAGGACACACTGATACAAGTGGGATTGTCCTAAGTAAGCATTTTTATTGTATTTTTCCCTAGAGCATGGAAGACAAAATATTCAGCCACAGTAGAATCCAAATGAGAGGTTAAGAAATGAGGTGTCATCTCAGGATTCTTTTCTTTTCTTTTTTCTTGGAAAGACAGTTGTACTTTGTGGCCAAATCGCATAAGCAACACATGGTCATTATTTTATGTACTGTGCATGCATTCATAAAAACTCAATTTCAGCTAACACCACTCCATGCAAGATGGATTATTTCAAAGAAAGACAAATTGTCTACAAACTTTTCTCTGTTTATTGACCATATATACTATGGTTCACATTTTTTATATAAAGTTTCAAACCAGTGTCTCCAAATAGGGTTTATATTAGATGACCTTTGTGTCCCATAAGTAATGAATGGTGGTGTCATTATACTTCTTCAGCTGTTGCTAGTAGGGGATACTATGCGCAAGAAGTACTTTTTACAGTAAAAACACACTGAGAGTGTCAGAGGTTTCTATTATACACTTTCATGACCTTTGCTAAAGGATCACCATCACAACAGACATATTTTTTTCCAAAGGGCTGCAAATTTCAAAAAATGCTACACATATAATAAAGTTTCATAGGGCCAGAACCTGAGTATCTCCTTTAATTAATCCACCTGTAACTCATATCTTGGTGCAATTTACCCTTAGACCAAGAGCCTATTGTAGCAAATGATGCACAGAAAAGACTACTCTGCAACAAGCTCTATCTCTATTCAAGCAAGATACCAACACTAGCAATAAATAGAGGAGAAGAGTGGCTGGCTCCAACCTGCTTATTTCATGCATACCTATTTTCAGGGGGCCTCAGCACTAAGTCACTATGGAAGGAGTGATGTGGAAAATTAGCTATTTCACAGACCATCTCTACCATAGTGGTGGACAGCTACTTTATTTGTACTGACCTCATTCCCAAAATAGGGACTTAAGGTACCTCACAAACTAAAATAATTACAATATAGTTAAAACATCTGCTTTTCAAACTATGCCAGTTTTGACCAATGAAGTGCCATTTAAACAACGGCAAAATGATTTGTCGAGGTTTATTTAGCAAGGGGAAAAAACATGAGTGAAATTTAAGAATTTGCAAGATGCAAAGAAAAGAGGAGGACTCGGGTTACCAGATTTGAAAACATATTTTACCACATGCTCTTTGATTTGGTTGAAGGACTAGATCATTCTAAATAACAAGAGATTGCTAGAGTTAGGACATGAACTGAGGCTTGGTTGGCATGGATATTTATTTATAAAGTTAAAGGTAATATTTTAATAATCAGTTCATGATGAGTGCCTTGTTAAGAATTTGGTTATGTCCAAAATACCTTTGTGAGTTTCAATACAAGAGCCATTTTACAGAAAAGAAAAAAAAAAATAACAGCAAAAGAAAATGGTTAACTTATCAAGACCTTTTAAAATGTGACCAAGATCAATATAGAATTAAATTGAATTAGGAATTCATATCAGAGGGCTAATTTTACAATGGTTCTGTTACAATTAAGCCTTCGAAATATTTAAAGTGGATTAAAAAGCATGGCTTTGAGTATAATAAATCTGAATTTGAAGTTCAGGTATTTACAGATGATGAGCATTTGGAAAAATGTATAAGCTTTGTTAAAATGGGAAATAAAAGAGGAACAGGTTAAAGACTGCATGATAAATTGAGCACAAAAGTTTGGATATAATATGCAGATGGAGCAGTGGAAAAAATGTGGTCATACAGGTTGAAATTTACATTGAGTTATGATCTTAAGGAGAATTTCTGTAAAATAAAATTGTTGTTATTTGACTCCAGAAAAATTGGCTAAAAGATATAGGAGGACATATAGTATATACTGGAAGTGCAAGCAATATATTGTGATGCTTTACCATATGTGGTGGATAAAGCTAAAATATTTTGGACTTGCATGTGTGTGGTGTGTGTGTGTGCCTTCAAGTTGCCTGTCAATGTATGATGACCACATGAATTTCAGAGGGTTTTCTTAGGCAAGAAATATTGAGTGGTGGTTTTTCCAGTTCTTCCCTCTGAAATAAAGTCTACAGCACTTAGTATTCATTGGCAGTCTCCCATCCAACTACTAACCAGGGCTGACCTACTTAGCTTTTAAGATCAGATGGGAATCTGATGCCTTTAAGGTATTTACATACATGACATAATACAAAGGATTTTGAAGATTAATATTCAATTGAAACCAGAATTGTTTCAATTGAATTCAGTTGAAACCAAAATTGATGGATAACCAGATGGAGAAGAAACATGGAAAACTATTATGATACGTGACTATAGCATCAAGATTACTGTATGTGCAAAAATGGAAAAATACTGAAATTCCAATAAAAGAGGACTGGCTGTTAACATGTCTGATCTAGCAGATATGGATATGTTATCTGCTCTTATTAAGGAAAAATCTTTGGTGATGTTTTTGAAAGACTGGGGGGGGAAGCAGACTGGCGGCACGGGGCCGCCCTGAGAAGGTGCGCCGCTGGATCGGGGAATCCCAACGCCTCAATCCAGCGGCACACTTTTGCCGGCCCTGAAAGGAGCACTAAAATAGCGCTCCTTTCACAAGTCAGGGAAAGTGCGCCTCAAAAGTGTGAAGCGCACTTTCGCTGACTTATCCACCGCAGCATGTCAGGACGCTGTGGCGGGAGGTTGCACCTGGAGCGCCGGCCATGCAGAGGGCCGGCGGCTCCGAGGGCAACCTTGGGAGGAGGAAGGGGCGCCGAGTGTGCGGCTGCCCCTCCTCTTCCCTGCCTCCAGGACGGCTTAATAAGCCATCTGCCGAGGCCCTGGGAGCTTCTGGTTGATCATTTGCAGACAAATGAAAGTGACATGTTAAGTGTGGTATTTGATAATTAATAGGTTGGCAAAGTGAGAGAAACATAAATATACAACATTTTGTATATATTGCAGTTGGAGAAGTGAGACTTTGATATTAAGAATTATAACCATCATAAGGAAAACTAAATGTAAATATTTGTTTCATTGATTCTTTCTTTTTCTTTCTTTTTCATATTTTTTTCTTTCTGCTCTTCATTTCTTGCTATTTGTTTTGCATAGAGACACTGACTGGTCCTAGTTCATCCAATAAGCTTCATGGCTGAGTAACTGAATATAGGTGTCCCTGTAATTTTGGAATATTGCATATATATATCTTGGAGATGGGACCCAAGTCTAAACTTGAAATTCATTTATGTTTCATATACACCTTATACAAATAGCCTGAAGGTAATTTCATACATAATATGTTTAATAAATGTATGCATAAAACAAAGTTGATATACACTGAACCAATAGAAAGCAAAGGTGTCACTACCTCAGCCACCCCTGTGGACAATTTCAGATTTTGCAGTATTTCAGATACCAGAATTCTGAATAAGGGAGACTCAACCAGCATTTTGTACCTCATGAAATACTATCAGATATATGTCTCTTTAATTGCCAGCCACATATTTGACATAAAACCAAGCAAACCTCATTGATTTAAAGGGGGTTGAAAAGTAGTTGCTGCTATATTATTGTTTCTATTATTGTTATTATAAACATTTCTGCCTACTTAGAATAAATTCCTTGTGCTTTTATGTGATCAGTTATGTATGCTCACGATAGGTCACCAGAGTAATGCAATATGACCAAGAAAGGATAATTCTTCCCACCCACCCCTTTACATGAACTCATTGCCAGAAATGGCTTGTCTCTAACCTGAGGCCAATAGTTGCTGGGAACTAATTAGTCATAGTGCTGCAATAATCCCCGAGTAAATGTAAGGGCACTGCATATTTGTGTTGAAGGTGAAACACTTGTGGTAACAAATGCCCCCTTTCTCTGAATAAAAATGTATTTACATGTACCATGCGTCAATCAGGGACTCATTATCAGGGTTGTCTTCTGCTCCTCAAGCCTTGGTCTTTCATGAATGATTTCAGCACATTATGTATGTTTCTGTAGATAATTAAGAGAACACCATAAAATAATTCTGATGCACCAAACTGAGGATAATAGTACAAGGCAAGGGGGGGAGGCAAATTGAGGGCACTACACCCAAATAAAAATTCTCCCTTTTCCTCATGAAATGTTTTTTTAATCCCTAAATTTTTAACATCATATTAACTTAAAACTTCAGCTGAACATTTAGAAATACAATTAGGGCATCTAAAGAAAAGTGGCAAGCAGCACAGCAAATAAAAGAGTTCTAAGTATGAACGATTTTCAGTGTCTCACTCTGCAATGCTGGAAGTTTGGGGACTGAAAGAAATTTTTATTTTGTTGGGCAGAATTCCTATGTGAGGGACAATGCCCTTGTTTTTGCTCTCCACCTCTCTTTTGATATATCAGCAGACAGCTAAAAGCACGGTAATATATTTAAAGATAAACATCAGAGAAGAAGTTTTGGTGTTATCAGAGAAATTGACAGAAATATTAAGAGTCAATAACACAAGCTTCCCAATGAAATTGCCAAAACAACCACTCACAGAAACAACACACAAAAGAAGCACAATAAAAACATTGGTAGACTGGGCAAAAAGGATCTGTGTACCCCACTTCTTGGAAGATGAATTGAAGCACCTAGACTGGGCTCTACAGACTAATGGTTACTCCAGCTCAGACATCAGAAAGGCTGCCAGACCCAGAAAAACCCAGAGGAGTGAAGACAAACAACCACCCAAAGGGAAGGTATTTTTACCATACATCAAAGGAGTCACAGACAGAATAAGGAAAGGGATGAGGAAACACAACCTCCAAATGATATACAAACCTACCAAGAAAATCCAGCAAATGCTGCACTGAATGAAGGACAGGAGAGACCCTCTCACAGACACAGGAGTTTACCACATACCATCCAGCTGTGGACAAGTCTACATAGGGACCACCAAATGCAGTACTGAAACATGAATCAAGGAATACAAGAGACACTACAGACTGGGTCAGCCAGAAAAATTAGCAGTAGCAGAACACCTTATAAACCATCCTGGGCCTAAAATGCTATTAGAAAACATTGAAATTGTGGATCTTGCCAACAACTGCCAGGTTAATCGGCTTAAGATTTAAAACAGGTGGCATCCTGATTTTATCACAAGGATTTCACCACAGAAATTGCCACCTGGGTGCAGCCTAGGTCCATTGTTGTTTACAGGGGTGTACAGTGTGTCTTTTAAAAAAAAAAAAGTTTTGTAGCTTAAGGAAATTGCCACCAGAGTGCCCCTGGGAGCGGTGATGGACCTGGGCTGTGATTTCAGCAGCTAAATCCTTGTGATAAAATCAGGATGCCACCCATTTAAAATTTTAAGCCAGCTCAGGTAAGCCAGTTTAACTTCTTATGCGATAAGCTTCCTAGACAATTTCAACAGGAAAGAAGAAACCCTTTAAGTAAACAAAATCTGCTGCCAGTCCTGAAAAACACCAAAATCAAGACCCAACATATACAAATGAAAACCATCCAGGGTCAGGGGTTTTCCCAGCAGGCAATGGACCACTAATTAAATAGACACAATGCCTCTTTGCATATCCTCCCACCCTGAGGCTTTGCCATTCAACAACAGAACAACACAGAGATTAACATGTAAATCACATCCTCTCAACCAAGGGTCACACAATATATATACCCCACTCACTTCCATGCCAACATTCTCTGAAGATGCCAGTCACAGATGCTGGTGAAACATCACTAATAAACTCTTCTAGAGCGTGGACACATAGCCCAAAAAACCACAAAAAACTAAAACACAAATGCTTTCACAGGATGCTAGACTTTGAACAAAAAGATTCCTACTCAAAAGTGCTGAATCTTATCTCTCCCCAAATAGGTTCAACGCCTTTAAAATAACTCATTGAAAGTTAAGACTAAAAGTCTAAGGGGATTGGCCACTGCACTGGCCCTCAATGGGGAGATATTGAAAAATATGAGTGTCTGTCTAGTCGAATCTATAATTTCTTGAACTGTTATTGATTTTGAGTTGACCATTTTGGATTAGAAATTGGATATGAAAAGATTTAAAAAAACTTAGGGCATGTTATTGCCCTAGCTAGTCTAAAACAATTTACTTTGACTGTTATTCCTACAATTCTTTCTAAGCACACTTTGCCCTCTATCCTATTTGAATGATTCAAGCAATAGGGTGCTCTACACACTTCCTGGGAATCTATTCCACATTGTAACAGCAGTCACTTTTAGGAACATTTTCCTGATGTTCAGTCCAGATTTTATTTTGCTCAATTTCATCCTATTATTCTTCAATCTGCCCAGTGGAGGCTGGTGAAAACAGAAAACAAATAGACAAATCTGACACATTTTGTGTCCTCAGAAGCAATTTGCAGCAGTAGGCAAGGCAAAAGACTCCATTTAGAGTATTCTGAAAATAATTGGACAGATCGTAAGTCATGCCCTTTTGGGCAATATTTGTGATGAAACACTAAAAATATATATAAAAGGGATAGGGAGAAATTCTTCATCTTACTTGGCTAATTGCTACTTACATTAAAGCTCAATTGTTGGACACAAGAACAATCTTCCTCTCCCTATTCATGATGCTGTTACTGAGGTAATACGAGTGCTTTTCTATACTCTAATAAGCCCTATTCAACTCAATGAGACGTATATAGGACTGAACTGTTGCACTTTTTCAGGAAACAAATTAACACATCTATAGCATGCACATGAAGCTCAGAATATTATCTCATGCCTTTTGACAATTTAGGGAAGGGACACCCTAAATGCTTGTTTATTTTGTCCATGTTCAGTGATGCATTTTCTTTCAAGGAGAAATATCAAATGGTCTTTGGTGGATTGAGCTTATGGAATCAGAGAAGTCTGGAAAGGCTCATGAGAGTTCTTTTTTAACTCTGAAAAATGGCTCCAGTGTGAACACGATGTAGTGTGTCAGAGAAAGTGGTGGGTGTGTATTTTTACTTACTAAAATATGTATATCTTGCCATGGGAGATCAGGGTGACATACAGCAATAATAATTTCAGCAGTTTAAATAAATGTAAAACCATGAAGGAAATTTAAACAGGCTGAAATATATTAATCAGTTAACAGGTTAATTGTAAAAGTTTGTATAAAGATTTTGGCTGGGCATTATTATGGCACAGCTATGGGTTACACTGGTAGTTGTCCTTTTGCTATGCAAGCAGATTCCCATTTGTCTGAAAGAAAACAGGTTATCTTAAAGCAGCGGTCGCCAACCTACAGCCTGCGGGCCAGGTCCGGCCTGCCAAAACCAGCCTGCCGCCACCGCATACACGCTGCCGCCATGCTGCACATGAGCACAGATGCCATTTTGGATGCCAACTCTGTCCCCCTATAAGACTGGGGCCACTTTCACCCTAAACAGTTATAGTGCTATAATTCCAGTTTCATTGCCATGGCTGTAGGATGGCACATTTAGCCAAATGAAGTGGAAAATCCATCAACCTTTTCAAGAAACTTGCTCAGATAAAGACAGATATATTATTTTTCAACAAGTGCAAGCAATGGGATGTTATTCCTGGGGACCTACCTGTGGGAAGCCCTTTGCAAGACTATGTATCACGTAGAGCTCATGGGTTCTACTGCAGAACCAGAATATTATCTCATGCCTTTTGACTGGTTCTGCAGTAGCCAACATTCCTTTTCAGTTTTCTTCACTCCTGTCTGTCCCTGGCTGCCACTCCACCATAAGCATCTGAAGGAGAAGCCTACGAAAGCTAATGCTACAAACATCTTTTATTTTAGTCAGTCTCAAAGGTGCTACAAAATCTCTCTATACATTAATTCTACAGACTAACATGGCTATATCTTTAAATTTTATTTGCTAAATTTAGTTTTATTATCACATATACTTGACTATAAGTTGACCTCATGTATAAGCCGAGGGTAGGTTTGGAGGCCAAAATTATGGCTTTTGATATGACCCATGGATAGGTCAAGGGTAAAACCTAGGGTCGTGTAACAAAGAATCTAAAGAATGAAGCAAAGAAAAACAATGCCTAAGAACTTGCAAACTTCCAGCAGGCATAACTGTTTGTGCTCACACTAAAGGATGGATGGATAAGAGACTAGAGGGAGGCAGTGGCATCACTAGGGGTGTGGAAGGTGTACCATACCATGTGACACTCTAAGAGGGGGTGACACCACTGCTCCTTAAACATTTGCCTATGGGCAAAAACAGGCTATGTCCCATGTCACTTGTGTCCCATTAAAATGCTGAAGAGATGATGTGGGCAGTGTGAGATTCTGTGTAAGGAGAAAGGAGAGGTCCCAGGTTTTTTTAAATAAATAAAAGTTTTAAATGTCAATTAAAAAAAAGAAATATTATTTTTGAGAAAAAAAATTAAAAATATCACCTTTTACAAAAATTTTACTTTAAGCACATTAAACTATGCATATGTAAATATTGTAATTTAAAAGTATACTTTTAATTGTGCTAGTTTATGTCACAACTACAGTCAGCCCTCCCAATTCAGGGGGGAACCATTCTGGACCTCCCCCCCCCCAAAAA
>CM034706.1:61839326-61880336 GCA_020142125.1 Phrynosoma platyrhinos | reverse complement strand
CGGGGAACCAGCCCAGGTCTCCAAAAGGTTGCCTACCCCTGCCTTAGACCAAAGGCAATAGCAAACCTCCTCTGAATAAACCTTGTCAAGAAAAACCTTAGATAGGCCTGCTATTTCACCAATGGTACTAACTTTCCGCGGTGGTGGGGTTGCATGTTCCTGTGAGGCATTAGGCTATGCTGATGGCAATACTGATGCTGAGAGGGTCTCCCATGTCATACAGGCTTTTGCTGAGCTACTAAGCAGCAGCAGTAGTGGGAGTGACATTGACAGAGGCTTTCACAGAGACAACAGCAGGGGCACAATAGCTAATACTTTTTAGTACTGCAGAGAAGGAGGCACAGTAAATCCCTACTGAATGTCTTTTAACCATGAAACCCTATGATGAGACAATCCAAAATAAAAACAAGAGATAGTTCTAGAAGATGAAACTCTCAGGTAGGACAGCTCTCAGTGAGCTACTAGGATAGAGCAGAGGACAACTATGAGTAGCACAGTGTCTAATGACACAACTGGGCTTGAGGTGAAAGGGCTTTTAGTGATTAATGTGCTCAGAGGTGAAAGGAAAGTCCAAAGCTGCACAACACATATTACAGGAACATGGGATGTGAGAAGTATGAAGGGTATAATTATGTTTGTTTCTAAACTTTTGTAGAGATTATATTTTTATTGTAAGCCACATGTAGGGGGTTTTTTAAACACAGAAAAAAGGAGGAAATGCCCAAATAAAAATATAAGCTAAAATAGGAAATAGTCCAGATTGGGGAAAAGGACCATCTCTGCTTTTGGATGCAAATGCAATGAACGTAGCTTTGTAACTGAGATGACCCGGAGTTTCCTTTCATATCAGACAATCTGGTTTTGTCCTGGCCAGTGTTCACTTTCCTATATATATCTGACACTAGACCTACATTGATCCTGGGCAGTACTAAAACATTTGAAAAAAATTATTGTTAAGCAAGAGACATTTGGGGAAAGGTAATTTCTACAATTTAGGAGACAAATATAAGTTTATTGTCATTACACAGCAGATTTGTAGTGACACTGTTGGTCACTATAGGACAGGGATAAGGATTTTTTGGTCCTCTAGATGTTTTGACTACAACTCTCCCAACGACTTGTTGTTATGGAACTTATGTCCAAAACATCTGGAGTGCCACATCTATAAATGTTATTAGCTGTAGTCAGGTCAAGGTACTAACTAGGATATGACAGAGTTCTAAATTAAATATTGGGTTTGTGTGTGGACCTCTTCATAGTATCCAATCCTAACATGTTTCTGATGTGCAGCCAAGATATACTGTCTGAAACCACCCAAATAAATCACCACAAAGATTAAGATGCTATTTAACATGAGTTAGAGTCTATGAATCTGGCTGTAAATTAGAGGAAAGAGCATGCCATATTTTCTGCTGCCAAGTACATTAGTGCTTCATCTGAAATAATTAGAAGTAATTTAGTAAAGGACATGAAAGTTGCCATTAAAGAAAAGAGAGGGGAGAGATAGCTCATCAAGAGTCACTCACCACATTGTAAAAGCAATGAGAGGGTGATAGAGTGGTGCAATTGAGGATGCTTCTGTATCAACACATTACTTTTCTCCACATTTTCAAAGAGAACCTCAGCAGCTTGGGGGGGGGGGGGGGGGGAGTGAACTCTAATCCAGAGTCTATTGAGGACAGATCATGTTAGCAAATACAAAGTATGTGGGAAAATTATTAGCCAAGCAATTAAAAGCATTTTCTAGAATTGTTAATTGTATGGTAATTGAAAGACAAACAGCGTCAATTAAAAACAAATAAAGATGTGTATTTAGACTCCACAAAACCAACTTCATACTAGGAAACATTTAAAAGGGAAGATAGATCTTAATTGAAATAGGATATAGCTAATCATCAACAGTACAGAACTCCAGAAAGATGCAAGAAAAATATGTGTGCATGTTTTACACTCTTGTTTGGGGGGGGGGGGAATCAACACCCAGATGAAAGTGTTTGAAAATTTAGTAGCTATGTGTCCTGGAAAGCCGACAGGAGGGCTGATAGCAGAGGCAAAGGAGATCCAAGCAACATTCAAGTTACCAATCTGAGAGGTCAGCCAGCACAGGGTCTAGCAGTCTGAGGGTCTAGGATTCCAAAGAAGCAGAGTGGCCAGGCAGTCCAAAGGTTAAGAGTTCCAGTAGTCTAAGATAAGTCAATAGTCTAAGGGTCAAGGGTTCTGGTAGTCCAAGATAAGTTAGCAGTCCAAAAGGCCAAGGAACAAGGAGAGACAGAAGCTTTCACCAGGAAACTCAAATAATCTCTGGTATGGAGGCAGCACTTCCACATCTGCTTAAATCCCTGAGCTGCAGGAGCTCAACTGAGGCTGATTACTAGGCTCTGCTGGAGGCTCTGCTGGGGCTGGCAAAGCCAAGCTGGGGCTGGGCTGGGACTCCACCACTGCAGGCTCAGGACCCAGAGGAGGTTCCCAGGCACAGCATGACACTATGGAGTTTAGTGCACAGCTTTAAAAAAGTGACTTACCACTGCTGAATTCAATTCTAATTCGGGCTGCATCCGGGTATTATCAGATGTATTTTGCTGCTGATGTCACCAGCCGGGTGCAGCCCAGGTAACTTCTGGGTAGAATCCAGGCTCATCCAGCCTCTTTTCATAAACCGGGAAGCTCCTGGCTTTGCAAATTGGCTGGATGAGCCTGGATTCTACCCAATGTTCCTTGGGCTGCACCCGGTTGGCAGCATCGGCAGCAAAATGTGTCTGGTAATGCATGCAGCCTGAATTAAAATTGAATTCGGCAGTGGTAAGTCACTTTTTTAGCTGTGTGCCAAAGATTTAGGTTTTACCTAACAGCATTTAGCAAAACCACATAGGAGTGTATCACACCAGACTATTCTCCCACTAAAATAGCATTGTTGATGTGTGTTTTTTTTTAAAAAAACACACTGTATAGAATCAGGATTTCTCTCTCCCCTATCGCACCTTTGGAACTTTTTGAGCATTGCAACCTTTATTCACACTAACAGCTTATAAAACACAACATTTGGGACTGCTCATCCACTACTGCCTTCAAGACACTATCTTCATCCCATTTCCTAGTTTGGCAAACACTCACACACAGGCAAACAGATGCTCCCACAGAAAAAATAGAATGAAAACAGTCTTACATTTAAAAATGACTTTTTTTCCCCTTGCAGAGAGGTAGCCTCCTGATTCATGCTAAAGTTGATTAATCGCTGGCAGATGAAAGTCAGCAGCTAAAGTAGCAATTAATCTCCCAGTTACTAGGGCATGCATGGTAAGGCTGTGTCAGACTGTGTCCATTGTTCAGAAAGCAGTTCATGTGATCAAATGAGAGGGAGAGAACGGCAGGCCAGTTCTATCAGGCCTAGCCAAAGAAAGAAGAAGGCTCTCCCACCATCTACCATCATCCGGTCTCAGAGGGAAAGAGCAGCAGGCCAGCTCCATCAAGCCTAGCCTAGATTAAGAAGCAGAGCCCTCCCTCCAGTCCATCTGCCATGGTCCAGATGTCAGAGGGAGAGAAGAACTACTGGGCCTTTCTCTTTCCCCACCACTATTCCCTTCTCCTTTTGTGTCATGTCTTTTTGGATTGTAAACCTGAGGGCAGGGAAATGTCTAATTACCAATTTGTAAGCCGCTCTGAGAGCCTTTTTGGCTGAAGAACAGGGTTTAAATACTCCAAATAGATAGATAGATAGATAGATAGATAGATAGATAGATAGATAGATAGACAGATGCATATTATGAAATCATAATCTTATTGATTCCTAGATTCATGAATAAAATCCAAATCACTGATAGTCCAAAACGCCAGTCAGTTAACATCTCGCACACTGTAAACTGAACATCATCATTATCATCATCTACTGGAACACAGAAATGGCAAGGCAAAGGGTTCAAGCCTTCTCTCTGACATATTAATTGTCTTTATAAAGAATTTCTTTAATCCAATTATGTAAACCCACATTTATAAGCAAAAATGATATTCCCAGGCTAAGTGAGTGATATGAGTAAGAACTAGGCCAGAAACATTACTGTGGGGATTTTGTAATCCAAAAAAGTACCTTTCCCAAGATGTATGGGACGTTACTGATAATAGGTGATATCTGAATGAAATTTAAGTAAATTCAGGGGCAACATTAGACACTTATGCATCAGTAATTACAAGTGGTGGTATTGTTGTTTTGCCCTGGTGGAAGTGGATAGATATTCAGGGAACGGTTATTTACATAGCTTTTGGTCTGATGCACTTTCTTTACCTATAGTTTTACATATAAGTCAAAACAATCAAAAGAGATGCAGACTCCTCCATAATGCATAAAACAGATATTACACATATTTCACTATTAAGGATCAAAGTCAAGATTCCTAGACACACACAAGTAACTGCTATCTGGCTACTTTCCAAAAGGACTTGCATTTTGTAATAGACAAAATGACTGATAAGGCAAAGGCCTGTGTTGAATCATAAGGTGGCATCCCTACCCCCTATCCCCTAACTGTCCTGAAAGTAAGCCAGGCATGGTTCCTGAGGTGCAAGCTTTGGCAACATTAGTCACCAGTTTGAGATGAAACGAAACTAATCTGAAGAAGAAGGAGGGGGGGAACTAGAATGTGTGGTGGTGTCCCAGCTTCAATAATTTTTGAACAACATATATTATTAGATCCATTTCATTTCATTTCAGGTCTGATTGATTATGGGATAGAGATGGCTTGGGTTGCCTTGTTGTATATCTGTGCCAGGAATTGATATAGGAAATGTACATCTACTGTTTCTGCTGGACCCCTTGTTAGCCTTTAATCATGCTGTCCTTCTGGGCTGCCTCTCTGAGATGTGACTTGCAAGGGACTATTTCACAGTGGCTCCATTCCTTCTTGGAGGGGGATCCCAGGTGGTGGCACTTGACCATTGGCTTGTAGAGCTCCTAATGGTTCCATTCTGTCTGCTCTGCTGTTTGAGAAATACATGATATGCAGTAAAACATACACAAAACTTCTGAGAAAGGATAGCCAGGGTGTTCAAGTTTGTTATCACCATTATACTGCTGACACTCAGCTCTATTTCTTCTTTCTACATAAAACTGAGTTATTTCAGATAATTGAAATTCAGTTGGTGCTGGATAGGATTGAACTCCCAGTACCAGAGATGCACGCTTATCCTTTCAAGTACTCTAATTTAAATCTGAATGCAGGTTTCTGTGATGGCCAAGAATGCATTCTTTGTAGTCTTCATTGTTAAAAGTATGTTCCAACTGTACCTATTTTTGGAGGTGTCTGATCTGGTGACGGCAGCACATACTTTACTTACAACCCAATTGGATTAGTACAGTGAGCTGCTTGTAAGAAAAGCTCAGTAACTTCAACTGGTCCAAAAAGCTACAGTCACACTGTTGAACAGGACTACTAGAGGGAACATATGACTCCTTGTTATTGCAACTCCACTGGGAACTGATCTGTTTCCAGGTACAATTCAAAGGGCTGGAAACACAGTTTGGATAGTCTGAAGGGCTGTATTTTTTCATATGAGCCTGCATGGTCTTTGAGATCTTCTTGGAAGATCCTTCTCTTGGTTAAACTATTTTCACTGGTATGGCTGATAAGAATACAGGAGTGGCCCTCCTTGTTGGCTGCTCCCAGGCTCTGGAATTCCCTTCCTAGGACATTATCACACGGGGGAAATCTGCTGGTTAAGAAATTGGATTTGTGCCTCACGATTTCACATGACGTCACACAGAAACTGGACAGAAACTGGACAGAAACTGGTGTTATCCGAGATCTTTTGAAATTCTGTAGTTTTGAGGAAATGCATTTGCGAAATTACAGTAATTTCGCATTTACCGTAATGTGAAAAGCAAATGCGCATTTGGGAGCATTTCCCTGCTTTTCCCATGGTTCCACAGCAAACATTCCTCTATTTGCACATGTGCAAGAAAATCATTTCTAGCACATTTACGGGCTTTTCTCACTTGTGTGTGAACATTAAATGCGCTTACTGTAATTTCGCAATTAAGGTAATTACATGTGAAAGCCATTTGTGGAATCAAGGTTTATTTTCCGTTTATTTTCGGAATGCCTCATTTCCACTTTATTATCGCTTTCTGGCCCACGTGTGATAACGTCTCTAGGGAGGCTAGATTGGTTCCTCTTTATAGTCCTTTTGAGACAGATGATAATTTTTTTATTATTTTTGGCAGGCTTCGGGGAAGTGAAGCTACATCTACACTTCAGCAATAATCCAGTTTAACACCACATTAGCTCCCCTCTGGAGTCACAACACAGTTCCCAAAATTCTACTGCATTGAGCCAGGGCAGTTAATGAGGTGTCAAACCAGATTATTGTTGCAAGTGTGGATGCAGTCAGAGTCTTTTTAAGAAAGGGCTTTTAATACCCTGCTGTTCTTTTTTGATGTGTTGCATTTTTAGTGGAGGTGTTTTCAATTGTTTTTAATTCTATAGGTAGTTTAATTACTTTTTAACAATAATTTTACCTATGTGCAATTTAAAAGAATTATTTATTTATTTGTCTGCTTCGCTTTCAGTTTTTGTAATCTGTCTTGCATCTCAGTTCTGCCTCAGAAAGGCAGGATATGAAATCATCAGCATAACCTAAGCTAGACACGTTAAGAAAGGCAAAGATGGCAATGAAAAGGATTAGACCTGTATGGAGAGATATAATACAAGCAAACCATGTATGTGGCACACTTGAGCATGCACAGAGCAGAGTGCACTAGTTAGGGGTGTTGTTCTTGAAAAGAAGTATTCAAAAGTTATGTGCCAAGAAGTATTTTTAAAAGTGTGTCTCTTCCAGTGTTTTGTTTCTGTGTGAAGCTGTTTCATGGGCCACAGATTTATCTAAAGAAGCATTTTGTTCTCCCAGAATGCTTCAGAAAATTTGGCACATTGAACTAATCTTTAATTTATTGACGTATCACTTCACTAGGAGATACAGTATATCAATAAATGGCTTCAGTTAAGAAGGTAAGGTCTACGGAGTTTCCAAGAATACATCAAGCCTTGCAGAAAATAAAATAAAAAGCTTGTGAAAGAGAAATTGATATTCAGGAAAAGGACACAAGAGTAAACAAAGAGGACAAACTGACAATCTACAATAATGGTTTTTTCCAGAAAAGCAATGTTGGGGATTTAAAAAGCTTTCCTTTGATATTGTTGTTGTTTTCCATATTTATGGATAATTAAAGGTGTTCTTTTTGTTTTGTTTGTTTTTGCAAGTGCAAAATAATGCCTTCAATTAAATTAGCAGCAACAGTTCAGCAATTACCATTAAATATGATGTCATGGCTAAAACAAAAACAATATAATCCTCATATTAAAAGCTTAGGTGCACAAAAGCAAAACAAAAAAGTACTGTGTGGTTTTTAACTTACAGCAAAAAAATCAGATCACAGAGCTGTGAGGTAAAACTGAAAATACATGGGAAGCCCTTTTGCCATGTTCTGGACTTTGTTTTGTTGTTGTTGAACTAGTATTTTAACATAACATGGCCTCACAGAAGATGTGGGGCATTTTTATTTATTTAAATAATATTAGAGACCTTCCCCCACTGTTCGATGTGGCATACAATAAAATGATAACATAAAATTTAAAAAATCACAAAAGCAGGCAGATAAAATATCACAGTACAGAGAGAGCTCTTTTATGATAAACCAGAATCATACAGCTAGCAAGGCCAGTGGATTCCAGGCACTGTAGTTCAAAAAAGTAACTTTTCCAAGTCCTGTAAATTATAATCTTTGCTTTTCCAAGCTCTGTGAAGTATAAAGTTTATACAAAAAGAATCTATATTGGGACTTGGGAATAATTTAGGATCAGAGTATGAAGCAGCATTATAAAAGGAAAAACTGAAAGAAATGGGAAATACTTTAGAAATTATTATTAAGATCTTAAGTGCTTTGATTTCTCATTTACTTCTTAAGTAAATCATATCCAGCCATTTTAATCAGAAATCAGGGGAGGTTCCTTCCAATTGCATGTGGATGGTATTGGTAAAAGTAGATTGTTAGCTTCAGTTTACACAGATTCCAAGTCTAGGAACAGAAAGGTCCCCGGCTCTGGCAGCCATCAGGTTCTGAGGCACTGAGCAGACAAAGGAGAATAGCCAGCTTACTTCCAAGGTTCCCCAACTGGTATGGGAAATCCACTGACACCCACAGGCAGTGCACACCACTCTTTCTTCTGCAAGGATGGACCAGCCAAAATGGGCATTTGTGGGTACATTCAGTGCAGCACCATTATATTTTTTTCTTCTGCCCCAAACACATGCACATATGCATATGGATGCACTGCCAATGTCCACCAATTTCCTCCCTCATCCCATATGGTGCTCCATGCAACCTGCCATGTGACTAACCACTCAATTGCACAAGCAATCCACTGCCCATATGGTACATTGGTGCACCCAGTGACACACTGGCACAGCACAATCACAGAGGCTTCCTATACATGCCTTCTTTCCTCCTTCTTTCTATGCCTTCCTGTTGGGCCAGTTTGTTGATGTTCATATTAAATCCATTGTATTGTTGGTGACCTGCCATGTTTCTCATCATTTCACTTCATGGGATATATGATGGGTCAATGATGCAGCTGACCAGTCATGCACATATGCAATTGTTGTGCCCTGCTTCCAGAACATAGAAATATACTCTGATTCAGAGAGACTAAAGCAGCGGATATGCTAGGACCTGTGCTGAACCAGAGCAGGAGGAGGTTCCAGAGCCGTAAGTCTCAGATACATACCAGAGTGCAATACCAGCACTGGTAGAGAGTTCTGCTCATTCAGATACAGAATACAACTTACTCATACCTACCTTCACCGAGTGGAGACAACAAAGGGAGGGCTTGAGGAAGTCATTATAGGAATTTATAGGAAGCAGAAATTAATTAAGCAGCAGGCCCATTAAGCTCCTAATCTATAAATTCCCAGCCTTTCCCCTGGAGTTATCAGAGATTATCTGGCTCCCCTTTGTGTTCCTGAACTATGTGCTTGACCTGAATTGTATTGTTGACTCTGGATACTGTCTACCTGACTTGGATATTGATGAACTCTCTTGCTAGACCTGAAACTTGCGAATGAACTTTTTGAGGACTTAAGGCTTTTGTTTTCTAAGCAAAGTAAGTACTGAATTGTAAGCTGCTCTGGTATTTTGCTTGCTCATTAGCTGGTGCCATCTTTCTGCTATCAGCTGTGTAGCAACAAGCCTTTGGCTGCTTGTCTGGACTGTATTTGGACAGCAATCAAATTGCAATTGGGTGACAAAAATAGTATAGGCAGCAGTGGCACAGGTGGCTCACCAGTGCCTTCCTTTCTCTACCCACCAGTGTGCAGTTCACATGCAGGTGTGAAAGTCTGCACTTTCCACCTTGACTGGGGGTTATTTTGCTCTGGTTAGCCCAAGAGCACGGCTTCATTGTGGTTTCCTCCCATTTTGGACACATGCATCACTTTAAAAAGTAGGGTTCAAAATGGGGTGAAACCACTTCTTTTCACTCATGCGGACAACCTTTGAAGTAGTGGTGAAGATGGAATTAACCCCAACATAGGACACAATGCTAATAGGATCTTTATACATGGTGCCTATTTGTTAGCAATCTGGTCTTTAACAGCTACATTTCTCGACATTTTGGAGGTTGAGTGAACATGAAAAACCATTAACTCAACCTATTAAACTGAAAAGGGTTTTTTGAATGAACCTTAACTATGATCCAATAGGCCTCTTTTTAATGTTTTTCAACAGACACTCTTCTGAAATGTCACATGTTCCTTTGCTTTTTTTAACTTCCGAAGCAAGCTGTTATAATAAAAGGCATCAGCGTTACTATTTTGACATTAGCATATCAAACAATTTTGCTAGCTTTTCAAAAAGCTGTTGTACAATCTGTACAAAAGAAATGTTTCAAAAATGTACCATTTAGAGCACATCTATCAGCTCACATCAACAATCTAAACATTTCTCTCTTAAGATCATTTTATAAACTTCCCCATTGTTCATTTTCACTATGCAAAACAAGCTCAATTTAATCTATCATTTAATAGAAAAGAAACAAATAGTGCCTGATCAGCGATTATCTGACATGAATGGAATTTCATATTAAGCAGAATTTAGGAATGTTCAGATTTAAGGGGTTAAGGTATAAGTCAGGGAGTACCCCAGCAAAGGTACTAGTGTTACTTTTGTGCTTTCCCTCTCCAAAGTCCATCTTTTGCCAATTTGTTTCTTCTACCCTTGCTTTCCTGCCTTTGACTTAAAGCTATCAATTCCTGTATGATGATATTGATTGTTGTTGTTATTACTTGTTCTTGGGGTTTTCTTGGCAAAATCTCCACAGGGGTTTTGCCATGGCTTTTCTGGGGCTGAGAGAATGTGCATGCATATTTTTTAAATTTTTTAGTTTTTTAATTTTTTTATTTTTATATTTATTTATTTATTTATTTATTTTTGGTGCTTTGGCCCCCCAATTGTCTGAGGGACAGCAACCTGGGCCCCGGCTCAAAAAGGTTGCCTACCCCTGCTGTATGATTTCACTCATAACCTAGCCCTTGCTCGTCTTTTAAAATCTGACAAAGATATCTTGGGGCAGACTGAAAGATAGCAGAAGTCTTGGAACAGTGAGCAAAGGTGGCAGTACGGGTGACTGGAGAAGAAGAGAGAAGCTACTTATGCTCCCAATCTAACATTCATTTTTAGCTGAATTGCTAACAACAGACAATCCTCATGTGCATTTCAAAGAACGTAGGTGTGTCCTTTATATTAGCATTTTTGACATGTGCATTAATCATGAAACATTTTGTTAGTAGGTTGTGGAGAGCTGAAAGTTTTAGCACTGGAAATTACAGTTGTTTTACCTTTTTTTCCCTTAGAAGTCATTGTGGAAGATTTTTTAAAAAGACAATTATCATAAATAGCACAGGGATATTGGGGTAATTTAAGAGTTGGAAAATGCTTTAGCCAGATTATATTAAGTGCTTTGATTTCTCTTTTATTCTACACACAACTCCATCACCTGACAAGCAGCTGGCAAACAAAAGTTTATCTCCAACCCCCACTACTTCAAACCCTGCACTCCCACCACTTCAAGTACTTATTGTACTTCTATTGGTCCTCCAAAATCTTTTAGATTAAAAAAAAGTTGGGATAAATATAACCCCTGTGGCATAGTTATTTGAGTGCTGGACTAGGATTCCAGGGTACAAATTCCAATGAGCCCATGGAAAACCACTGATTGATCTTGGGCAAGTCACATGCTCTCAACCTAAGAGAAAGGCAGTGACAAACTTGTCAAAAACAAAACAAAACCTTGTATAGCTCATCATAAATCAGAGTAGACAGATAACAACAAAATATAAAGCTTGCAAGGCATAAGTCATTTATGCTGTAATACTAGCTGATATGGATTCCAGAATCACTCTAGAATTATGATTTGTAAAGCTTCACTTTACAACTTTATGTATTGAATGGTTTTTATAATGTAGTTTTGGTTCTCTTAATATGTTGAATCCAAACAAAAGATGAAATTATAAATGTCCCATTGAACAGCAGAGTACTTCCTTCTGATTAAATGGGCAGCACACCATTTAAATCATTGTGAGATATTAGTAATGACTAATTTAAGTCCTATTGATTTCAACAAGCTGGATCCATACTTAGTGATACCTAGAAGTACATAGAATATGCTTGGCCCAAAAGCAGATGGAGGGGAAAAACTGGCTCACCCCCTGGGTTTCCTGACTCATAAGGAGAGCCTGCTGGCTGCACCTCTGGCTCCCACAGTGGGCCAACAACTGATATGTACTCCACACTGCCCCACTCCAGAATAAAGCAATCAGAGCTACAAGCTGCAATGCACCATTATTATTTTCTGTTTCACCACATATGCACAAGTGCACAGATGCACCATGTGACTGGTCACTCAATTGCACGAATGACCAATTGCCTGTATGGAACATCGGTGCATCCAGCAACACAATGGCACAGCATGGCTTGGGTCCATTTTCTCCCATTTTAGCCATGTGCATTATCTGTACAGGCAGGGCTCTTTCTTTTAGCCTGTGCAGGAAACCCCTTGGTCATACCTAGAGTCAATGAGAATGATGCTAGCCAGGATTAACCTAACTTCCTTTGATTTCAGTGGGTCTGACTATGTCTGAATCCAATCCTATATTTTCTAAACATGACCATATTAGACTGTGTTCAAGTAGAAGGCTAGTTAAAGTGGTGTCAACCTGCATTATTTCTGCAGTGCAGATGCAGCCACAACTCCTCTTGTGTGGCAAACCACATGACTACCATATGAACTGCATTCAGAAAATCATTCACTAATTCCCTCATCCTTCTCAATCTATTTCTCCTGCAAACCATTGCCCTAAATCTCATGCATGAGCTGGTCTTAGTATGCAGAGAAATATCCTCTCTCTGGCTCACTGCTCACACCTATTCATCCAGTTGAAGTATGCACCCTGTGCCACTGTTCGAAACAGCCAGCCAAGCAAAACAGCCTTTCCTGACACTCACTTATCACACACTCATGTTAACTCTATCATTTTTGCGTTCTTTCATTTGTGCAGATCAAAGGAAGACAGAAAAGGCAGACTCACTTTTTAATATTTTTAAAGTTTTTTTTAAAAAAAGTAATTACTCTGAGCCTTTAGTGAACTCATGTTTTCAACATGCATCCTGTTCTCTTCCTTTTCTTTCTCTTTCTCTCCCTCCTTGTTGCTGGCCCCTTTCCTCATTAGCTACACAACACCACACAAATAGGCAGCACGAGGCAGCCATCCATGTGAACCTTTCCCCTCCCTATCCCATTCCTCAGACTGAGTTAGAACACATTCAATAGGTGTAATAGAGAGAAGCCCCATTATGAAGAGTTATCATGAAAAATAGTAAATTGCATCTCTTTCCATTACACATAAAACTATCACTGTGGCAGTTTGTTACTGCAAAAAGAGTTACCAAAATAACTCTTTACAAGCAACATGTTACTTCTGAGCTCTGTTTTCAGTAACATTGCTAACATATGAATAATACTTACACAAATGGCACTTACAACAAATCACCAGATTTACTTCTTTTGCTGTAGTGTGAGTTGCATAAAACTGATCTTTTGCATATGATATGGCAGATGTGCATGGCCACACATGTCATAGCCATAGACTTAATTCAGCCTGGGTGTGTAATGTCTGATAACTGAGAGGTTATACCATTTCCCTAAAGCCACTAGGGACTGCATCCTACCTTCTCTACCACCAAATTTGCTACCACATCACCACATTTCAGGAGCTCATTGACAACCTCTATGGTGGCAGTGATGGAGTATCAGAGGCCACAAAAAGGCAGAAGCACATATAGCTAATGAACTATGTGTTGCTCATGGCTACTTTAGATAGACTTGTATTTCTTCTATGTTCTGCTCCTTTAACAAAACATGCTGCTTCTGAATCTGTGGGCTCTACACCTTGATCCACAGATTGCCAACCCTTCACTCTTCCCCTCTGAGCCCTATCCAGAAGTTGCTTTTCTCTCTTGGCATGGGATTACAGGGTAAGCAAGCAGGCCCTTGGTGATGGGAGTCAGTATGAAATTGGCCCTCACCTGGGAAATAATGGGGTACTTTGACTATGCTTTTAATATATATCTGCTGCCTCTCAAGAGAACTGTTCCACTACTTATGCTCCAAAGCTTATGGAGTATGCAAAGCTATTCATTTACCCAAGACCCAAGGAAAACAAAGTGTAGACAAGCTGTTTGCAGAAGAAATTTATATGCCAACATGTTTTAATGTTTTACAAAGTTCTTGCTGAAAGGAAAATGGAGAGGAAGCCAAAGTGGGTGAAACATCCCAAGTGGTTTTTGTTTCCAGCATAAGCACACTTGGGATTATTTGCTAAACTATTACAACAGCAAGACAAAGAAAAAAAGAAAAAGAAAATTAAAACAACCCCTTTGGCTGCATTTTCTAAAATCATAGGACTCTGGGGAGCTCTAGCAGTAGACACATGAGACTACTCTTAAGTAAGCTGTAGATTTCAGACCACGAATATGTATGTTTGTGCACACATGCCTCCTCCTCCAACACCATTAAGCCATTCTGAAAATGTAGTTTTCACCCAGCTATTATCCAAGTCATTTGGGCTGAGTTCCAAAACTTTTCTCAGTAAAAGATCCCAGCTCAGCAACATAGGAAGCAGTAAGTACGCAGGTAAAAGCAGACAAGCCTCTTCATACAGTAGGCACCATACACTACTATACATTTTATAAATGTCTCAAGGTCTAAGGTGACTCTGGCCCAAATTATGCCTCATTTGAGGAAGACCTTAAGTGCAGAGCTTGAAGGTAATGCATTACAAGCAACAACTTTATGGGCAATGAGTTACTTGGGGTGGAATGAGGGCAGAACAGCATTCTTTTTCTAAAATAAACTAGTAATCAGCAAAGTCAAGACCTTTGGGGGACAATGAGTAGTGTTTACTCATTGTTTTATTCATTACCATTGGTCTTAATAATGCAAGGTAGATGGATAGTCTATTTTTTAATGGAAAATGTGAGTCCTACTCAATATCACGACACCTTTTCTGCTGTTTTTTCCTCTCCACAAAAGACATGGCACTTAAGAGTGATACATTGTATTCAAGAGATGTCTCTGGCAGCCAGCCACACTTCCATGAATGATGAAAACATGATGGTACTTTGCTGAAATCTCTTTACTTCTTGAGTGGCTTTAGGGGAGCATGCCATTCTGAAGTAATGCTCTAAATCTGCTTCATTGCCTACTCCCCATTCCTGTAATGTTTGAAAGCCTCATTTTTACTGCATTTATATCACGTTTCATGACAGTTATCCACAATTTATCCCTGTAACATAAAATGATGAAATTTCACTTGTATTCTCATGCACCTGGTCTGTTGAATGGGAAGTGATGCTGTACATTTTAACTGTAGCAGCAACAGCAACATAATATCAAAGCAATTCTTATTATGCAGATTGATATTGCAAAGTTTAAAAATAAAGGTGAATTGTTTGTATTATTAATTGCAACTGTTCAGTGTAATTGCTGACAGTCGAGTTTCAGTATGAAAACTGCAGGCCTAATGGTAGCCACCAGAATGAACAGTAGCCCTATGATGTTGGGGACAAAGCAAAATGACCACATTATATTTTCCAAGCATAAGTGTCATGCCAAAACATAAATAGGAGAAGACTCTGTGTCTGGTAAGTTTTAAATGGCTAAACAGTGCTAAGGACTAAATTAAATTAGATTAGGAATTTGATACCTAAGAATTATGTATGAAAGCAAAAATCCAGAATGCCATAAAATAAATGAAAAATATGAATATTCATCTTCCAGAAAAATTGAAATTTGTTCTCCTCAGTATAGTTAGATACTGAACACACTGTGTAACTGGAAAACCCACCTCTGAGTATTCCTTACCTGAGAAAACCTTGTGAAATTAATGTGGTCACCATAGGTTGACAGATGACTTGAAAGCAGTGATATAGTCAAGTCTTTTACTCAAAGTCTCAACTCTCAAGTCAAGTCTCAATTCCTTGCAAGATACAGTGGACCCTTGGTAAAATCAAGATGTGTGTGTGAGAGAGAGATTTATATAATATTTTCAAGCCATAGATGGTTGAAGCTGTGGAGAAAAAAAATCCATGTATATGGAGGGATGACAGTATTTTCAAGTTGAATCTCAAATCACAGAGACAAGTTTAACAGAATAAAGGCTGGTGGTGGTGGTGTGGAGGGATGGCATTTCAATAATTAGAAAATCAGGAAGATGTGCATAAAAATAGGTTTAAAAAAAGTTCTCAGAGGGGAAGAGCAAACACATTGGGTCATGGGCTTGAGGAGCAGGACCCTTCTAAAGCTTTTCAAAATACCTTAACCTGGTCTACTCAGCAGCCTGTCCTCACTGCAAATCAGAGGAACTTTCTTTAGCTTTTCCTAAGAGCAGTTGCAGATAGACTTGCTCCCACAGTGCAGGTCAGCAGGGTACATTTCTTGAAGGGAACAAGAAGCATGTTAGGCAATTGGCTTTTGGTGGAGGGAACCTTCTAACAATTTTCAAAAGCTTTAGAAGGCTCCTCTGATGAGCAGTGGGGGACAGGCTGCTGAGTAAACCTCAAGCCCATTGACTAAAATGTTTTGGTTTTTTTTTTGGACGAGGCCAGCAAGTTAATCACTAAAAACAAACAAGTCACGAGTCAAATTGAGTCAGTGAGTCATTTATTGCCAAGTCAAGTCCAAGTTGAGTAATTGAAGCCACTTGAGTCCAACTTGAGTCCAAGTCAATTGACTCACGTCTACATCACTGCTTGAAGGTGACACACACACGCAATGGCACACAGCACGTTATGCTGTTATTGTTGTCATTTATTTATATAGCATCTTCACTGTACATGGTGCTTTATAAGTAAAAGACAAAAATGAAACAAAAACAAAAACAAAAACACACCTAGATCCCTGTCCTCATACTTACTATCTAATGAAGACATGACACAAAAGGGAAAGGGATGACAGTGTGGGAGGGGATTAAGTTTAGCAAATACTGCCTCTTCTTCTCTCTCTCTGTGGCCAGAGTTGTGACAATCAGAAAGAGGGGAGGGCCCTCCATTAGCTTCTTGGCCAAGGCATGATAGAATTGTGTCTGCTTCTTTCCCTCTGAGATCCCAGGCAGCTGGGATGGAGGGAGGCACTTTCAGTTGCCGTTATAGTGACCAAAGATGTAAAGTGTTGCAGTTACAAACTTAATTCCATACACAATTGAGGTAATGCTTGTTCAACTGAAAGTAAAACCATGGTCATTAATATCATATACATATATACTCCAACTGTTGACAAATGTGGGGAAAGTATAGGAAAAATATGAAGAATTCAAAGCACTTATAATGTATACCAATAAAAGCAGCATTTACATTTCATGATGAGATTTTAATACTAAGATAGGGGAAGGAGCAGGAGCAAGACAGAGAAAGTAAGTGTGATCAGTAACAACCTCAGAACTGGAAATGTAATTTTTAAAAAAGAAGCATGGATGATGGAAAAAATATTAGAGTTAATGAAAGAGAGATGAAAATGGAAAAATAGCTATCACATCAAATATAAGGAATTGCATAAAAATATTCAAAACAAAATCAAGAGAATAATGGTGAGCAAAAACAGGAACAGTAATTTTTTTAAAAATACAATAAAAGATCTACTACATTATACACTGTATTAAAAAAATCAGTTCTTGTATACTTGACTCAAAGATAAAATTGCAATGTGGAAATAGTACATTAAATACTGTTTGGAGATAATTGACCAGAATTTATGGTACTGAAGTTTTACTTGACCAGAAATACAGAAAACCAAAATTTAAAATGCAGTATAGATAACTAAAAACTGCTTCTGAGCTTGGTGGTGTTTTTGCAGAAATACTAGTTAACAGTAGAAGATGTTTTAGATGTTTTAGTAAATCTTTTCAACCAAATCTGTAGATCTAGTTCATTCTTGAAATTTGACTAAGGTTCCTTTTTATTACAGTACCAAAAAAGATACATGCCAATTACTGCAGTGACTAGAAAATGATATAATGAATTTACTTAACATTCTTAAAAATAATAAATTATAGAATTAAGAAGTGCAACAAAGGAGATTATTGCACCACCCTTTCCTCCGGTGCTAGACACGGAATGTAAACTTCAATAGGCAGATTTTATCACACAGCCCCGTGCCCAGACAGTAGGCACCCCATACCCGATGTGGGCTTCTCCCTCACTTTGCAAAGAATGGGATTTTCTTTGTAAGGTACAGGAGAAGCCTGGATTGGGTACAGGAAGCCCGGATCAGGTACAGAATGCCTACAGCCTGGGCACAGAGATGTGCGATAAAATCTGGCTATTGCAGTATACATCCCACGTCTATTGTGGGAGAAATGGACAGTGTGATAATCTTCAAAGATGCAGGAGTATAATAACATCCAAAACCCACAACACAATGATACCTTTATTGGGCCAATCAAAATGCATCATATATAAAATATATAAAATATATATTTTTAATAAATCAAATATATGTTATTGTACTTTGCCAATACAGCTACCCCTCGATATGTTTCCTGAAAATTCAAATGATACAGTTTTGATTCCAAATTTTTATTTGAGGATTAATCCTCAAATTTTTATTTGAGGATTAATGCGGTGACAGAAACACAGATGTATATGCTTGCTTCAATGACTAGAATCATAGATTCATAGAGCTGGAAGAGACCTCAAGGGCCATCCAATCTAACCCCCTGAAGCTAGTTGTGTTTAGTTTGAAGAATAAAAGACTAAGAGTTGATATGATTGCCACCCTTAAATATCTCAAGTGATGTCATGTAGAAGATAGAGCAAGTTGGTATTTTTTGCTGTTCTGGAGACTAGAATACAAAGTACTGTATGTACTCATCTGTAAGTTGAAAAAATGTGTCAAAAAACTGACCCAGAAGCCTGAATCAACTTATATACAGGTCAATATGGTAATATTGATCAGAAAGAAGTACCACCCACCACCCCATTCTCCTTACCTTGGCAGCTGCTGCTCAACTAAGGACGTTTTCACACGGGGCAAAAAAGGGAGTCATTCCTACCTCCATCCAGCCCCACTCCGGCTCCATGCAGGAAAAGTTCACACGATGTCGCAGCAAGCCCCTCCTCATCCTTCGCCATCCCTGCGCCATCCCTGCCTCACTCCGGGGTCTTGCTCGTCGTGTTCATACGACATCGCAGCAAGCCCCGCCCCATCTTGCGCAATCCCTGCACCATCCCTGCCGCTAGCCGGCTTTAGCCCCATCTTTTTAATTCCTTTTTAAAAAAGGAATTACAGGCGCTTCTGCCGGAGGCAATCAGGAGTCATTCCGGCAGCTGCTGTTTTCGCCGCCGGAATGACTCCTGATGGCTTCCAGGGGGCTTCCAGGCGGCTTTAGAGCCACCTGTGTGAAAACGTCCCATGAATTGTATGTGAGTGTTCCTGCCTTCCCAGGGAGTGGAGAAAAAGCCGGCTGGTTTTGCACGGGGCTGGAGGAAAAGCTGGCTGGTTTTGTAAGGGACTGCTCCTGCCTTCCTAGGGAGCAGAGAAAAAGCTGGTTTTGCAAGGGGCATGTGGAGGAAGGGGCTTTGTCATTTACATCCTTTGTTACATGCCCCTAAGTTGTACCCTCAGTTTATCCACGGGTCATTTCAAAATCGAAAATTTTGGCCCAAAACCTTCTCTTGACTTATACACAAGGTCAACTTGTACACGAGTATATATGGTAATTGATTCTAATGACAACAAAGCAGATTCCTCCTAAACATTAGGAAGAACTTGATTGTAAGAGCTGTTTGACACTGGAATAGACTACCTCAGAGGATGGTGGACTCCCCTTCTTCAGAGGTGTTTAAAAATCTCTCTGGAGTGCTTTAGTTGCATATTTCTGCATGGCAGGAGGTTGGTCCTTGCAACCCCTTCCAGTTCTTCAGTTCTACAATTCTATGCCTATGGAACTGATCCATCAGGGAAATCAAGCTGTCCCCATCCCTAATGAGTTTTTGGAGTGTGGTAAAATATGTATTATTTTGTATGGCCTTTGATCTTTCAAATTAGTTTTAAAATTGGGTTTCAATTAAAAATTATTTTTAACCGTTAAAAAACAGATATTTATATCTTTTTATTGTTCATCATTTTAGGGGCCCTTTCAGGCCCCGAAGTGCTAAATAAATGCTTTTAATAAATAAATAAATAAATAAATAAATAAATAATTGCATTCCTGTGTTGTTTTGTCAGTTTGCTCTAGTCTAGATGTTCATCACAGACACATGTGTATGTTGCTATGGCATTGGCTTTTGATAGCCAGGGAAAAAGGTTCAATGGACCAACACTGATGCTCAAGAAATAGTTTAAAATGTTACACATTCTCTGCTAGGCATTAAAACCCCTCAATTTCATAGAACCAGGATGACTTTATTTGCAGTTGTTCACTATTATGGAAACCTAGTGCTTGTTAGAACTCTTATCTTTACACCTGTCAAGTCTTTTTAAGGAACCAATTTGCTTGCTCTAAATTAACAATGAATAGATATTAAATCCTCCAACAATTGATATTTGGAAGCTCTTCAGTGAAGACAAAGGCTCTGGTCAAAAAGGTAATCTTTCAAGTCTGTTCATGCAAGATGTTCTGTTCATGCAACCCTAATTTCCAAAGCTTTCCCCTTCCAGTGGAGATTTCAAATTACCTTCTGACTATGCTGGAGACACCTCCAGCTCTCAGGAGTGTTTTTCCCCTAGTAGGGTAAAAGGAGCTGTAATGGAAAAGAGGCAGCATGCCCTATGGGTAGCCATGAAAGGAGCCAAACCTCAACAGGCAAGTAGAGTTCAGACCCAAGCCAAAGTCTTTGGATTTAACTACATGATGACAAATCACTAATGCTTGGGAGTGAGGGCAAATCTTCCACATACTAGCTGAATCAAGAAATGCAGACAGATGGGTGCACAATGCATAACAAAGTCACCAGTCTCACAAAAATCTATTAGCCAAGTCATGCCTCAGTAGAAAAACATATAATAAAAACTTAAATAACTGACAAATTACTCTTAGATCTGATGGTTGAGACCAGTCATCTCACTTTGTTTAATGGCTGAATGGTTGGGGTGGCTCTTCAGATATTGATCCATATGAATTTAATCAATTAAGTGAAATAGCACTTTCAATATTAAATGACTGTTTTCTGCAACAAAGGATCTAACAGCCATAAAATAATTTTTCTAGTTGGGAGGCCATGTCTATACGACAACAAAAAATTATCAAAGATTACTCAGTTCTTCAAGATCATTCAGACCATAGGTCCATGAAGCAGCATTCATTGATCCACTAGAACCACAAATTCAGTGGTTATGGGAAAGATTCAACTGGAAGACAATCTTACAAATAAAAGTATAAGAAATGTATACTTCTGGGATTATCCAGAAAGGAAAAGGGTCTCTGGAAGTATCAAGAGTTTCTAGTTCTTTTCTTTTCTCTGCATATTCCCAGGTTTGCATCCAAACTCCTTGAAACACCCCAGGTTTTCCTCTCCCCACTCCCTTGTATTTGTTGTTTTCCCTTGCCAATGATCAAGTCTTACCCCTCTGGACTCATGCAACATTAAAGAAATGGATTTTCAGCAATTTCTATTGATCCTTTTTTACAATTGCCCCCAACAAGCTTAGTAGTCATTTTAGCGAACCCGGAAGGATGCCAGGCTGAGTCAACCCTGAGCCCCTGGCTGGTATTGAACTCACAACCCTGTGGTTTGTGAATGAGTGGTTGCAGTACAGGCATTTAACCACTGCGTCACCAGGGCACACAATAGCTGTGTGCCCTGGTGGTGGTCATACTAACTAATTCTAGGATAGTAGGAAGAGAGAGTCAAATATATATTTCACTTCAGAAAATACTGGGTTAATTTAAACTGACCTGAAGTGCAGGAATGAAATGTCCTTGGTAATGCAGAGAGCTCCTAGAAAACATTTCCTCACCCTGATATAGCTAAATCACACTGATATCATGTGTATAGTTAAAAATAGGATTTAGGCATCTGAGTTTCATCTCAAAAAGAAACTCAGCTTGTCACCTGAATTCTACGTTCTGATCCTTCTGTTACACCCAATGTGGAACTAGATGGGCTTCTAGAGAAGAAAAGCCCAGCCATGTAGAAATGAAGCTGTCTGCCCCTCTGCTGCCAGCCTCCAGAAAGCTAGTACATTTTTGAAGGCCTCTTTCGGAGATACAGCTTAAACATCCTAAAAGGCACCAGATCCCATCTGATCTTGGAAGCTAAGCAGACTAAGCCCTGGTTAATACTTGGATGAGAGAACACCAATGAATACCAGATGCTGTAGGCTACATTTCAGAGGAAGGAACTGGCAAAACCACTTCTGAGTAGTTGTCTAAGAAAATACTATAGAATTCATAGGGTCCCCATAAGTAAATGGATGACTTGAAGGTGTGTGCATCCATGCATGTGCACACACACAGAGAGAGCATGTGGATCACCAAAATAAAATTGAATTTTATAGAAACAAAACCTGGAAATTTCAGAGGCTTTTGGGGGGGGGGTGTCTGGAGGGACTCATAAAATGTGTCCTTGAAGATATTATTGGACTGCATCTTCCAGAAAACCTCGCCTCTCTAAGGCTCCTGGGTCTTGCAGCCCAACAACATCAGTGGGGCCACATTATTCGAACTCCTGACAGTATCTAATAGATATGGTTCATTGCTGCCTCTATTTGACATATAAATAAAAACAAAGTAATGCAGAAATTGGTATCTTATTATGCAGCATCCTCTGCTTTCTAAATCTTGCAGATGTTTGGGTCCCAGTGTTACATCTTAGAGGATAGAGTTAGCAACTGCTATAATTAAGCAATACAGTACCATTAAGTCACTTGAGAGGGAATTAAGAACTAAACTACTGCTCTGTGCCAAGGAATGCAAGACACTGAGTTGAGATCTTTATTCAGCATATGAAGGTGGGGAAAATTTTACATTCAAGGTTTTTTTTTAAGACATGTTGTTTTATTTAGAAAGAAAATTTAAAAATATAGGCTAAGCTTCTATATGATGCTGGTGGAATGTAAATCCCTGTTAGCATTACTTATCCTGGAGGACTGGGAGAGTGAAGGCTGTTCCTTTTCCCCACAGCTGTGCAATAGCAGCACAACTATACCAGGATGCACCCCCAACCAATTGTGAGCATTGACATTAGGGTGGAGCTGTGGCCATCCAACATCCAGTTGCCATTGTGTAGCTGGAGTGAAAGCAATGTGCCTCCTTGTGCAACATCTGAGAAAGAGTAGAGTAGGGGTAGGCAACCTTTTTGAGACGGGGGCCGGGTTGCGGTCCCTCAGACAATTGGGGGGCTGAAGCACCAAAAATAAATAAATAAATAAATAAATATTAAAAATTTACTTTTTTTTACAAAAAATAAAATAAAAAATATGCATGTACACTCTCTCAGCCCCAGAAAAGCCATGACAAAACCCCTGTGGAGATTTTGCCAAGAAAATCCCAAGAACAAGTAATAACAACAATAATCAATATCATCATGGCGGGCGGTGGCGGTGGCAGGACCGGCCTGGGACCGGTCCAAAGGCCTCAAGGGGCCGCATCCAGCCCCCGAGCCTTAGGTTGCCTACCCCTGGAGTAGAGGATTTAAGTCATGCCTTACAAAAACACTGTTCTTTACCTGTTATATATGGAATCTAATTATGAACAATTGTGAGGATCTGTCTTCAGAGGAGAGCTTGGAAAGTTACTTTTTAAAAGCAATTGGTAATAATTATCACTCCAAAGTGCCCAGAATAAACAGTTAGCATTTTAGTAAAGTTATTCTTTCCCTTTTCTCAAGCACAATTAAGGGTGATATTTTTCATTCACTCACACACAAAAAATCTGAATCTGTCCTTCAGCCATGGAGCATCTAGTAAGAAAGTCCTCCTCATGGTGAAAAGATGAGATCCATGTGGATTATGGTGAGGGAAGAAAGAGTTTTTTCTCCTCATGTGCTGTGGTGTTAATAAAAATCAGACCTTCCCACACCTTTTCAGCCTCCCTCCTACAATTAGCCAAAATATGACCTCAAGTGGGAAAACACTTTTAGTTTTAACTTCTTGGATTTTTGGCCAACATTTGGATGCTTAAGTTTGAGGTATAAGTTTCAGAGTAGCAGAGCACCAAAACATTAAATTACTAGGCTGAGAACTACTAAATAGCATTTAGAGCAAATCTCAGGAGACTTTTCTCACACACACTCCCTAAAAATTAAATTGCGGATTCAGGAGTTCTGATGCAGGGATACTTTGTGATTTGCAAGAGCCTGATCCTTTCCCACTCACTCTAAGGCAAGTGAGTGAGTGGGCAAGTGAAGTAGAGAGAGTCAAATGTGTGAATATGCCTGGGGGGGAAATGGGGATAAACTTTTGCTGAAAACTAATTCACTTTGGACATTTTATAGGAACAGTTTCCTTGTTAGATTTTTATTTGGGACTTTATCACATGAGCCTTGTTCTCACTTTAGTCTTGCCACAATCATGTTATTACAAGAGAAAAGAAACAGAATGAAAACATACCAGTTTTGGATCTTTTATTACCACACCTCTCTACAATAGTGCAATGGGTTTGGGTTTTTTTTTTTGTGTGCCATCAACAGTCCTCAGCATTCTCTTCCTCATTCCCCCTTAACCCACCTCCCTGCCTTATGCCCTACCTAGCATGCCCTTTCTTTTTCTTTTTTTTTTAATTTGTATTTGTAATGCAATTCTATAGTTATGAAAATGCAATTGCAATAGTTGGGGGTTTTAAAGTGAAAAAAAGTGGAGGGGGGAGAAAACAAGCTACCTGGGAATAGTGAGTGGGAGGGAGAGAAGGGGAGAGATACCATGTTCCTGCTCAATATCAGGACTGCCGTGGACTCTTAACAACATTTCAGCTGCATAGCAGCAACAGATCAGAGGTGACGTTGTGCGACAGTACTGCCAAAGGCTCTCCTTTCTTGCTAAAATTGCAGTTTAAAACCTGTGTGTGATAAGGTCCTTGGTCTAAAATTCAACTGTCTCCCATTTCTCAACAGAATGAGGAGCAGAAGGGATTTTTATCAAGGAGGATATTGCCCAATCTTGTTAGAAAAGGGGAACTGTTGGTTGAAAAGAGGAAGAAAACAAATCTGCTCTGTTTTATCCATACTTGAGACACAGCCTTTTCAATGGGATATGCCAAGGGCCTGCTTTGCGGTTTTTGTATGCAGATCCTATGCCCTGTTGTAATTGAGCTCATTGGCCCTGATATCATTGTGTTGGGCCAGAATCTAGATCTCTTCTAGCCCAGGCTTGGACTTGATTCTAATTCTCTCCACAGACTAACAGCTCCAAAAGATTTTTTGTTGCTTTTATAGTTCCAACTATACCTCACCATACTGTCAGAGCAATTCCTATAAAACCATTCTATTTGTTTATCCTAACTGCTTCCTTGCAGCTTCCTGTGTCTGCCATACCCTACTTTTTTCTTCACAAAGACCATTGCATGTGCCCCCTTCTGTTTTCTATCAACATTTCACTATTCCCTTCTTGATGGCCATCTACCATGTTATCAGATGCCTGTTTCTCCTTCACTGTTTCTGTTAGTGGAACATCCTGGTTGCTTTTGGCTGCCAGTTTCACCTTCATGGAACTCAGACTGCCCAGCAAGAAATCATGCAATATTTTTGCTGGCTATACATCCACTTTATAGAGCTTGCTAACTTATGTAAACCACCCCTAGTTCAATTATTTCATTACAGCTGTATTAAGCACAAGGGAGGACCATGATGGGTGGTTAGGAGTAAACAGTGGCAAGCAGCAAATGGGAGAAGAGACTTATACAACTCATCTCAGAGGCAATTGCATTGGGGCTGTCCCAGCTCAGCCTGCATTCAGAAGCCATTGTCTTAATTTGGGTTTTGTGATTCTCAGATATAATCAACAAAGCTCATAGATGTAGCCTAGGAACAGAAGAAGAAGAAAGAGGGAAGGGCAGAGAAGAGAATAAAAACAGGAGAACATCTAATACAATCCACAAGAGAAAAGGGAGACATATCTGAAGGTGCTATAAGATGCTCTTTGTTAGTTAAAAAGCCTGGTGCATTTCAGCCTATGAATATCCTGAGTGAACTGGCCTTCTCCATGCAAAAACACAGAGGACAAGATGTATATCCAGGGATAACTGTGTTAGCCATATCAAAAAATATAGCAAATTCCACAAAGATATCATTGTGGCAATATCTTTATTAGGCCAACC
This sequence comes from Phrynosoma platyrhinos, assembly GCA_020142125.1. Classification (NCBI taxonomy): domain Eukaryota; kingdom Metazoa; phylum Chordata; class Lepidosauria; order Squamata; family Phrynosomatidae; genus Phrynosoma; species Phrynosoma platyrhinos. Next base: position 61,854,491 of record CM034706.1, on the reverse strand, counting down.
AAAACATACAAAATACATTCGGGGGGGAGGGCAATTTCATGCAGGTAAAGGCCATACCCTTTGCTGGCCATTAAGTGTTTGGGACACAAAAACATTGAAAGAAACAAAGTCACTTCCTTTGAGGTCTGGTATTATATAAAACCTTGTATTTGTCCTGTGCAAAGCTACAAGCCCCTTTGTAGGCAGAATACAGAGGCCCTTGAGAAGTTTCCGTACTGACATATCTAATTGTATGCATTACATCATAAATAGCAAAATCATTCCTATACCTGTATATTGCCACTAGCCTGAACATACTTACTAAAAACTATGTGTTATCATTTATGGTGTTTTGTATAGCTCCCTGAAGACCTCAGGGTATCCACAGACTGAAATGTCTCCAGAATTTTAGTTAATTAACACCATCTTATAATATCTTGAGACATGTTTTCATTTTCTCCCCTAGACAAAGTTACACAGGCATCCAAGAGAAATGTTATATTTTCGTTTGTCACATTTTTCTTGTCATGGTACAGTAGGGACAAAGATGGCTGTTTTACCATATGTGAACCCACTTGCAAACTTTCATCAAAGCTCAAGTGACCTTCTAATTCCTTTCATTGTTTACATTTGGATACTTCAGAATTATCTGCTTGTTGTGAGTACATTGTAGTACTTAGGATTTGCTAGCTCAGGCTTAGAGAGATCCAACCAGCCTGGAAACTGCCTGGAAGAACTTGGTCTGTCACTATGCCTTAAAACCCAGGGACCGGCAACCTACGGCCCGGGGGCCGGTTAAGGCCCAGGTCCCTGGACTTACCGGCCCAGGCCGAAGGTTGCCGCTGCCACCGCATGCTGCCACTGCCGCCACGCGCCACTGCTGCAGCGCGTTTTTGCTGCTGTGCGGCTGCATGCGCTGCGACCGCAATTTTGGAAATCAAAATGGCGGTCACAATGTGTTTGTGCATGCGCAGTACTCCTGCACATGCGCAAACGCACCACAGCCAACATTTTTATTTTCAAAATGGCGGCTGTGACATGCGCCGCAGTGGCTGCTGTGCGCACGGGGGAATCATGAGCTGGTGGCGCGCGCGCCACCATCCCCCCCCCTCGGCCCAGCCAAGACCTGGGCTACGGGAGACCGGCCCACATCTCAAAAAGGTTGCCTACCCCTGCCTTAACCTAATCTTCCTCACAAAACAAGTATGAGAATAAAATGAGTGGGGAGGACTATGTACTTGAGGAATTTTGAAAAAAGGTAGTATATAAAAGTAATAAATATGTGGTTGGTTTCTAAAGCGAAAAAAGGAGCAACTTAGTCATAGTCTTTGAAAAGAAGAGGGTAAAGTATATTATGCTGTCTTCTCTACAGAAATGCTAAATATGAGTCAGTACTCACAGCATTAAAAGGGATTTTTAAATGCCCAAAGTGAAAGTGGTAGCTAATTGCTACACATTTTGCCAGCATGAACAGAAACCAAGGGAATCATCATTACAGTATATTGCTGCTCTGAGGGAACTAATTGTTACATGTGAATTTGGAAATATGGCAGATGAGATGATTAGAGATCAGTGTATTGAGAAAAAAACCCACAATGTCTCAAATAAGACAATGTGTGCCTCTATAATCATACTGAAAGAAGCCAAAGTCAATGCCAAGTTGGGACAGCTACATTTCAAGCAAAGACCAATGAGGCTTTGTGGAGGTACAATTCAAGTTATGGATCCTGGCCTATATATTATGTTGTTAGTCCTAACTATGGCAAACTCATTTATTTGGTGGAATTCAACAATTGATTTAATATGTCAACTATGTTTGGGACTATCCAACAGAATGGTAGCCCCTGTGTGCAAAAAATCCAGGGGCAAGGCAAACAAATACTTGAAAAGGGAGTCCAAACAGAAAACCACACACATAGCAAAGTCAAAGTATAGGAATGCAACTTTGTTGTTGTTGTAGCATCTTACAAGCAACATAACACAACATCTAATGATAGCTCAGTGCAATCTCTGTAATATGACTGGGCTCAAGGTTAAGTCCAGCCAACAAACACATGCAACTCCTGTGTCAGATATTGCCATTTTAAGTATAGATAGAATTGGCCTCACACATAACAAGTGGGGGTAGCGTGCTTTGCTGTATTTTGTCATAGTCTCAGGAATGTCATTTGTTATTAACCTAATGTTGAGTACTGTTTTAGCTGTTTCTGTACTGTTCCAGTTCAGCATCATTCTAGATGGGGATTCTGGGGATTTTGTTATTTAATAACACAGTTTTCACAAAATCTACTGTGCAGCTACATTCTGTACTTTAGGAATGTTGCTATATACAGAATCAAATCTTTATTTGGCTTTATTTGGCTTGGAAATCAGAAGCAATACCAAAATTTCCATCAATAATTGTCTATGGGTTTTGGTATGAGTTGAACACTGATAAGAGGTCCTCATTGTCCATTAAATTACTAAGGGGTATTCAGGTTATTCTCTTGCAGCAAAAATAGAATAATTTTGTGGTACTTCAGAGATTATGAGATTCATTGTGGCATTTGTTGTTGTTAACTGCCTGCATGTCAACCATGACTCAGGGCAACCCTATGAATGAGACATCTCCAAGACTCCCTGTTCCTAGAGTCTCTGCTCAGGTCCTGCAGTTTCAGGCCTGTGACTGATTCTAGCCATCTGACATGTGGTCTTCCTCTCTTTCTGCTGCCTTCTACCTTTCCTAGCAATATTGTCTATTCCAATGAGTCTTGCATTCTCATGATGTGTCAAAAGCATGACAGCCTCAGTTTGAATATCTTGTCGTCCAAGGAGCATTCATGCTCAAGCTGTTCAAGAACCCATTTGTTTGTCTTTTTGGCCATCCATAGTATCCTCAGCACTCTTCTCCAGCACCACATCTCAAGTGAGTTTATTTTCTTTTTATCTGCTTTTTTCATTATCCAGCTGTCACATTCGTACATGAGGACAGAGAATACTATGGTTTGGACAAGCCTAACTTTAGTGCTCAGTTGTATATCTTTACTCTTTAGGATCTTGTCTAATTATTGCATCACTGTCCTTCCCCTTCTTCCAGTCTTCTTCTGCAGTCTCTTGACTGCAGTCTCCTTTCTGATCAATATTTGATCCAAGGTATGGGAAATCCTTAACTATCTCAATTTCCTCGTTGTCTAGGCTGAATGTATGTAAATCCTCTATGGTTTTAATTTTTGTTTTCTTTATGTTCAGCATTAAGCCTGCCTTTGCACTTTCTTCAACTGTCAATAATTGTTCCAAGTCTATGATGTTTTCTGCTAGTAGTATTCTATCATCCGCATATCTTGGATTGTTGATGTTCCTTCCTCAAAACTCCTCCTCCTTCCATGTCTAAACCTGTTCTTCCTACAACATGTTCTCCACAAAGGTTGAACAAATAGGGTGACAGAATACAGCCTTGTCTGACCCCTTTGCCAATTGGAAACCATTATGGTATAAGCTCATCATATAGATAGAAAGCAATTGTCTGCTTGATCTTTTTTTTTACTGCATTTCATTGATGCTTTGCACTACTTTAGCTAAGCTGAAGTATGACCACCAGTTTTGGCTGAAACCATCCGCCAAAGAAGAAATGGTTTTTTGAAGAAAAAAAGAGGCTTGTGCATGTAAGTTCATACTTAACTTACTTCATACTTAAATACAATCTAATGTGACATCTACAAGATAGAAGCTGCAACTTCTTACTTAATACTTCAGTACTTTATAATGCAAAAATGTTTCTATCCATGATTTGTAGAATGAGTATCACCAGGTTATGTTGAACACAACAGAGACCTTATTGCATTTATTACATATGATGGACTATTTCATTTTAAATATGTTCCTTGTGGACTTGCATCAGCACCCATTGCCTTTCAGAGAATGATGTTGCTAATTCTTAAGAACCAGCATGAAGCCCAGTGCTATTTAGATGATGCTTTCGGTTTTGGAAACACTCCTGAAATAATCTGCAAGTCCTATTATACTGCACAAGTGTGTAGGAACTCTGCTGTGATTACATCAGAGCTAGTTTTCTGGACTTTTCATGTAGGATTTCAGCAGCCAGACCAAAACCGTATCTAGATCATGTTATAGCAATTTCAAACACAAATCATCCAAGAGCATCACACTCCTTAAAGGTGCTGTCACATTTCTTTTGCCCCTCCCCCTCCTTTTTCCATTTTTTCACTCTTTATGTTTCCTTTTGGGCTTGGGACATTATTGCACATGGCCTCATTCTTGCAGCAATCAAACTTTTAATTAAAAAAATGGAAACTTAGTGCTTTTAGGTAGCCATCATCGCACCTCTCACAATTGCATGACTGGCGATGTTGCCACTATTACACTCCCTTCCTGACCTTTTCCTTAACCTCATATCCCTGCCTAATGCCCTGCCTAATTTAGGGGTTTTTTATTGTTATTTTCCCCCTTTGTTCCACACAATTCTGGAGCTCTGCAGCCTCAACCCAAGTAAAATAAAAAGAAAATAATTAGAGAAAATTGTAAAAGTTAATTAGGGCACTTCAGAATAGTGAGGGGACCAGTAGGAGGAGGGAACACTGGCACCACATGTCTGGCAATTACATGACTGCCCTGGAAGCAACATTGGCACCTGGAGATTTGCACAATTGCCAGGTCATTCATGGGTTTCCCCGATGAATGAAAAGTAACAGATGGAAGACAGTGCAGCTATGGGTTGAAGACATCTTTGTGTGATGAATATCACCAAAGCTGCTACCTTCCCAGGGTACCTGTGGTTTAAAGAATGCATGCAGTAATCTCCTTGATCTCATAGGTCAGGAGCCAAATGACTGACTATGGCCACCATTGCAGTCGGCGCTGACATTCACTACCCTCTGGAGGTTTCACTTTAGCACACTCTAGTGTGGTGGCACCCACTATGTGAAATGCTGTTGCCTCCGATCAGGGGTAGGCAACTGTGTTGGGAAGCGAGCCATTTTAGTCTCTCCAGCATCACTGCAGGGCTGCACGGCACCACTGTGCCAAAAGCAAAAGTGCAGTGATGTAATTTCCAATTTTATTTTTGTTTTTTTCACCACCATTTTGCATGGTGTGTGAAGGTGGGGGGAAGCAAAAACACTGTGAAGAACATTTGAGCAATTTTGAAAGCCAAATCAGACTGTTGTTGTTGTTATTATTGGGTTATGGGAGTTTGTAGGGATATCCTGAAGAGCTTTGATGGCTGTACTTAGCCCACCTCTGCCTCAAACATTCAACAAGCTCCAACTATTCTTATTTTTAGATGCATGTTAAAAACACTTATTTGAGCAAGCCTCTCCTGTTTCGTTTATGCTGACATATATCTCATGGACTTCGTAAAAAGTGTATGTTTCTGTGTTTTATTGATGTATACTGCTTCAACATTTTGGAATCTAAATGGTATACACACACACACCACCTTTTACTGCTGCAGCAGCAGTAGCACTAGACAGCAGCAATGGCACCAACTTTGCTGGGGGGGGAGCACTCAGCTTCTTTCTTAATACAGTCAGCCCTTCTTATCCTTGGATTTTTTTTATCGACAGAGTCAAGCATCCACTGCTTGAAAATACTTTAAAATATTTAAATTCCAGGAAGCAAAGCTTGATATTTGTCATTTTATATAAGGGATACCATTTTTCTATGCCATTGCATTGAATGGGACTTGAGCATCCATAGATTTTGGTATCCATGGGGCGTCCTGGAAACAAAACCCAGAGGATAACAAGGGCCACTGTTATATAAACCTACTGTTGGTTCCAGGACCCCCCGTTATATAAAATGGCAAAAAAAAAAAAAAAAAAAGGTTTGCTTTTTGGAATGTATATATTTTAAAAATATTTTCAAACCATGGATGCTTGAATCCGTGGCTAAAATATCTGTGACTACAAAGGGTTGACTGTACTTCAGTGTTTTATTGTTCTTTACTGTGGTCAGAGTGCACTCCCTGTTTTAAACTTCAAAACAACCCTCCGAAGAGTGATTCTGATGCATTGGGGGGGGTGACAGAGCGAAGATGGTAGCATATACTTCTGGGCTGTCTTCTGTTGGGAAATGTAGTATTACACATGCAACAAGAATGCAACTTCTAAATGTTAAATTATTCATGACAACCACTGACATCAAAAACTATTTCTCATAATAGAGTAAAAGAGGGTGGGGGAAGGAGGAATGGGCATTTATTTTTTAAGATACCCCTGAATAGAGATGTATTTAATGACTGAGTTGTTCATTATGGTTTAGCACACCATTTCACGGAAACTTTGAGTCAGATTTCTCATTCTGGCTGTAAGGAAATGCCCCAGTAGAATCACCTCTTTTGCATACAATAAGTCTTTTGTTGCAGGAGACTTTACAGCTAAGCTCAAACAGAACTCCACTCAAGCTCTCTTTGGGAGACAGTATTTGAAAAAATGTAAACAGAATCATTACACAAAGGCCTGCTGCACCTGGGATGAGGGGAGAAATTCATTCACATTCAGCACAAAGGCCTGTAGGTAGCTCTGGTCTTTCTGTACCTCTTTAATATCTGTTTATCTAAATTCTCCTTGACCTCACTCACCTGCTTCTCCCAGCATCTTGTCCCCTGAAAAAAAAAAATAGTTAAAAGCAAACGGCATATTGATCAGCAGTGATAAAATCACAACTGATGCTTGCAGAGTGTCCCCAGTAAATAACAAATAATAATAATTTTGCTCAGAGCAAACTCTTGTCTGGTCCTAGAGAATAAGAGATATGAAGCTGAACAGCCTGTCTTGTGGAAAGAGAATATACACCGTTTGAACTTAACTTTGGGCATAACATTAAACATTCATGTTGTTTATAATATTATCTTATTTATAATGTTAAATACATTTTAAAGAAAATATTGGAGGATTGGCAGACAAAACTATACAGCTTGTTCTTCAATAACAATAAGACTAAAAGGCATCAAGACCACAAATATAACCTCCAATATTTCACAGATGAAAACCAGTACACCAAACCAGCAACATCAGAAAGACTGGTCAAGATGGCAAAAATTATTAATGAGAAAGAACATATACAGGGAAAGATGCTGTTGCAGTTTGCTTTTCCTAGACCCTACTGGGAAGGGCAAGATTTTGTTCTTTTCTTCTCTTCTCCTTGATGAGTTAATTGAATGCAAATAGTTGTCACACTTTGAAGTCAGTTTGTAGCAATTAAAGTGAGGTGAGGACAAAAGGAGAAAATGGATGGAGAAGTGAGAAACTGGGAAATTTTCAAAGCAGCTGATAGGGTGGGGCAGCAGAAGATCAATTGGGACCATCTCAGCCTACTCAGAACAGCTAGAGTCAATATGTGTAATTCACATATTCAGGCACAAATTACTGAATGTGTGACAGGATGATGAGCTATGGGCAATGTGCAAATAAGTGCAAAGGAGTCTTGGCAAACACCCATGGTAGTTGCAATGGTTAAATAAGAGATGAAGCTACAAATCATGAAGACTCCCATTCCAATCTTGTATCTTCCATGATGGTCCTTGTGGTCTCTTCCAACTGTATGGTTCTATGATTCTATGAACTCACTATGGTTTTAAGCAAAGCTGTCAGATTCAGGTTCCCATCATCTGCAATACTGGAATTATAGAAGCAGGGAACAGATCACCCCCTTACCCTCCTATATTTAAGGAATTGATATAGATGGTTGTGCAGCCATGCAGGTTAGCCACATCCATATTCCCATGTGCCTGGCAGCCTTTCTTGTATTCAGTGTCTGCAGAAAGGGAGCTCCCCCACACCCACCTGAAGGGTCTCACTCACATACAATAGAAAACATGGACAGGGTTAACAGGTGCACCAATAATGATGCTATCTATTTAACCCTACAGATCCCAGTCCAAATCAGAGGGTAGGTGAGAAATAAATGATAATTTCAAACAAGCATATTCTGTTCAGATTAATACATTTCAATTAACAAACTGGCTACTGAATAAGAGTCATTTAAGTGCCTTTGGAACAGCTACTTTTTGGAATCAATCTGCCAAATAATTCTTTTTGGAACAGCAATCTGTATGTATGTGGCAGACCAACCTGCCTGTCATTCTGAATCATCTTTAATAAATCTGGAAAAGTTATTTGCAAACAAATAAATAAATATTATAAATCCAAATCCAGCCATTAGACAACTCAAATACTATTTTGAGAAATCCATATTCTTATATAATTTTGTATATTAAGCTAATATGTGGACATAGATTTTGCACAATTTATTCACCTTTTACTAGTCCTAGTAGAGGCAAGCAGCTATGCTACACTGAAATGTTAGCCCATAGATGCTGATAATTCTTGCTTGCATTTATCTGCCTCTGCCCTCCTCCCTCTCTCTTTCTCTCACAGAAAAACAAGATGTATTTGTACGCAAGATAAAGATGCCTGTGTGACAGAAACCATTTAAAATCTTATGTTCTTTTTGAGCCAGGGAGTTCCCGTTGTCCTAGCAATGCCAGAGGCCTGAACCTATAGCTTCCCACATGCAAAGCATACACTGAACAGTATTTGTATTAAGACAGTTTGCTGCCCTTGCAATCAGATGGAGCACCTAGTCTGGAAGGACTTGGCTCTACAAAGCATGTTTGTGCTTTAGGTCAAGCTGGCAACTTCCTCATAATGAAGAAGCCATCCTCCCTCCATTAAGAGGTTAGGCTCATGTTCTCCGTTTAAAGGTCTTGTCAGGGAAGATCTCTTCATTTTGATGTCCCTTCTGTCTCAAAGTACTGCTGTCATTCCAGGTACATCTTGTTGCTTTGCTCTGTCACTTGCATCACTAGCAAAACAGCTCCAACACTTACCTTGCTTTTAGAAAGAAGCAATGGCTGGAACTGTAGAACTGAAATATTATTTTCATACAAGAACTATGGGGGAAATTGGCAGAGACCAGGGTTTTAACTGCTTCATTCTGCTCTTCCAAGCATGAAGATGGTGCTTTAATAGGCATTTCTATGACACTCTGCACAGTAGTATCTGAGCACCTACTGATTTTCAGAGTAGTTCCGGCTTTGCTTTCCATTTCTAATCTGAGCTTTGGCACTATCTGCTCCCTCTCCTGTGTCTGATCAGACTAAAAATAACACAAAAACACAACCTAGATGTGGAAAGAAAATAAATGATTTCAACTCTTTAAACCAGCTATTCACCTATACACGAAGAAGTTTTTGGTATCTGCCTACTGAGGTGTACCTGATGGTGTCTTTCCAGCCCTTGTCCTGTACATCATTTCCTTGAACATGATGAGAAGGAAGCAAGGAAGCAAGCATAATATTTAGACACTTTCTTTTATATTATGAATGTGTCTTAATAGTAAGGCACTTTTTAAAAAATCTATCACTGAACAGCCTTGGAAAAGTGGCAGACTTTACATATTGTCAATGGGATTGCCAAAAGGTAAAAGAATATTGGGATTCTGTTTCAAACACTTAATATCACTGATTTTCAAATACCAGCAAATTATCTGATAGATTATGGAACTGAATAGTTCCATAGCATTGACTGCAAACTGAAAATAGCAAAATTATTTATCTTCTGATTCAACAGTAGGCAAAGTGTGGCCTCCAGGTTTTGCTGGACTGCAACTCCTAACATTCCTCACCACTGGCTATACTTACTAGGAGTGATGTGAGCTACAGTCCAAGGATATCAGGAAGGCCACATTGTGCCCACCCCAGTCTAAATTGTCTGCTTGTTATATTAGCCTTAGAGGTTGGATGGTTAAACTTTTCATACAGTGTAAGTGTTAAAAATAACTTACTAATTTGTTAATTTTTGTTTCTATGAAATCCTTGAAAAAGCAGTCTTTCTATCTTTATACCATAAAAATCACAATATAATTTTTATAGTTCATTTGTAACTTGCTAAGTTATTATTTATGCATATATCCTTCTATATAGTTGATTTAATTTAGCAACATGAAAATGTGCATCATGTTATTAGACTTTACAACACCATGTGATGCTCCCTCCAACTCCCAAAATGAACTCAGAGAAAATTAATATGAGACAATAATGCAGTTTTGCATTAGACAAGGGATAGGAGTCATGTGAACAGCCAGATATTGTGAGGCTGCAAGTCCTAACCATTGTAGCCAGTGCTAAGTCATGCTGGGAAATCCTGCCAGAAACATCTGGAGGTCTGCATTAGACACTTGTATCTCCCTCCAATCTTTATAAATCTCATACAAGGGTTGCTGAAAGGAATATGACAAGGGAAGTTGCAGAATGGTGTTCTTTTGGGGGGGGGGCAAGATAATGTAATTTCTCACAAGACTGGCAATACAAAGGATGTTTTGAAAAATTACGGTTTGACTGCATAGACCATCTACCCCACTCACCAGGTCTTGAACCATCTATTTCCTGTTTTCAAACATTTGAAAAAGAAGGAAACTTTCAAATGCTTCAGAGGTGATAGCAGCAGCAGAGCAGTATTTCAGTGACCAGACATCAGAATTTTGAGGAGGATTAAAAAAACTTGAGAAATGATGTGTCAAGTGCATCAAATGTCAGGATGAATATGTGGAATAGCATGTAAGTGTCATGGCTCTAAATCAGTGATTCCAAAACTTTGGTCCTCCAGGTGTTTTGGACTTCAACTCCCAGAAGCCCCAGGAAGCTTGGCCACCAGTCAGGAATTCTGGGAGTTGAAGTATGGAGGATCAAAGTTTCGGAACCACTGCTCTAAATCATTCCATTCTTGGTCAGGCTAAGAGCTTTCAAAAACCCCTCATATTTAAGTTTTTACCTCGATATATTTTACAGATGGGGGGCTGACTGTGGGATCAGCATGGGTCACACAAAATGTAAATCTATGTTTGTAGTACTGGAGTGGACAAAGTACCTTTTTTATTTGCTTTACAATAATTTAGTTCAATACAAAAGGACAGGTTGCTTACCTGTGACCATAGTTCTTCAGGTGGTCATCTGCGAATTCACACAATTGGGTTATTCTGCACATGCACAGTAAAGCTCAGAAACTTCTGGTATCATTGGACAAAATTCCATTTGCAACTTTTTGGAGGAAGCCTGGTGTCTTCCTGCTCTTTCCCCAGTTCTGTAACCATCTGCCACATAACAGTGTTAGCAGGAATCTAGATGAGTAGGACATGACAGAGGGGAGGATGGGCAGGATTTGTGTGAATTTGTAGATGACTACTCGAAGAACTATGGTAACAGGTAAGCAACCTATCCTTCTTCTTCGTGGTCTCTGCGAATCACAGAAATGGGTTAGACTGACAAGCTTCAGTCAGTGGAGGAGGGAGTGTCATAACACAAGTTGTAAAGTTCAAACAAGTTGAATTCATTAACAACAATAAACCATTGAACTCAAAATGCATTTGTTAGTGTCATCTCTTTTGGATCAAACACAATGATGTATGAGTCAACATTCAGTGTAAACTTTCTTAAAGCAAACTAAGCAGTGCAATAAAACATATCAGTGCAAACCTGAAAGCAACACTGCCCTTCCAAAGGCTGTGTCCTGTCTGGCCCTGGCATCCAGCCTGTAGTGTTTAATAAAAGTCAGTGGCTGGGACCAGGCAGCAACTCTACAGACATCCTCCAAAGGGACACCAGTCAGGAAAGCGGAGGATGCAGCTATCACCCTAGTTGGATGGGCCCAAACTTGAGCTGGAAGAATTCTATTTGAAAGTTGTCTCTTGGAGCACCTTGAGCCTGAGGTTCTGTCCAGGTAAAAGGCCAGCACCCTCCTCACATCCAGGGTATGGAGGGGGCGCTCAGTATCAGTTGTTGGATTTGGGGCCAAAGTCAGCAACACAATGTCTTGGTCCAAGTGGAAAGACGACACCACCTTTGGAAGGAAAGTAACGTTGGGATAGAGGACCATCTTGTCTTTGTGGAATTGAAGGTAAGGCGGGTCCATCCGCAAAGCAGAAAGTTCATTTGCACGTCAAGCTGAGGTAATGGCCATTAAGAAAGTTGTCTTCCAGGTCAGCAATCTTAAGTCCATAGTTGCCAAGGGCTCGAAGGACTTCATTGAAAGCTATAAAAGCACCAAGTCCAGATTCCAATCAGGGGTCAGTACAGAGGATAGAGGTTGTTGAACCCCTTCAGGAATTTCTTCACCAATGGATCCTTGAAGAAGGATGGGCGGCCTTCGAGCTGGCAGTGAGAACAGATGGCCACCAGGTAGAATCTCAGTGAGGAGAGGCATAGTCCTGAATCTGCCAGTCTCATAAGGAATTCCAGGACAATTGGTACCGAGACAGGGGATGGAAGGATATCCTTCGAGTTCAGGAAGTCCAAGAACCTGTTCCATTTGAGAGCATAGGCTCTTCTAGTGTACAGCTTCTGGGCAGCCAGAACTACTATCCACACTGAGTCCGGAAGGCTTCCTAGGGGAGAATCTGCCAGGCCATGTGGAGGGTTAGATCCGGATGCGTATTGAGCCGGAGAAATCAATCTTGAGATAGGTGGAACCAGGGCTTCCTTGTCCATTATGGGGTGATGAGGATGGCATTGGTGTAGTCGGTCCTCAGCTCTCGAGAGCATTTATATGAACAGCTTGTTCAGAGATGGACCACTGATCTCTGACAGTCAGGCTGGAAGTGTGGGCAGGGCAACCACCCATAGAGGCATCCGTGGTCAAAGAAGCTTGAGGTTGTGGAAGCAGGAAGGGTACTCCTGACAAGACATTGTCGGGGTCGAGCCACCAAAGGAGGGTCCTTGATGCCGACCTCGGGATGGACAGCCACCTGCTCAGTGAGTAGACCGCAGGGTTGAAGACTGACAGGAACCAGGATTTCAGGGCCCTGAGAGGAAGTCTTGCCTATGGGGTGATGCCTTGTGTCCAAGGGCCTTCTGAATCATGCAATCTGTGATCCGTCTGTGGGACATGCAAGCTTAAATAGCCTATGAAAGCGCTTGGAACCTCTCCGCCAGTAGGTATGCAGTGCAAAGATCTGAGTCCAGGACGGTACCTATGAACCTGATCTGTCTTGAAGGGGTCAGCATGGATTTTTCCATGTAACAATGAGTGCACTTCACTGAGTAAGGTGTTTGGGGGGGGGGGGTGGAGAGTATGGCTCAAGTGACAGAGAGCTCTTTGAACTCGAGGGCGTAACCTCTAAAAACAATGTCCAGAACCCTAGAGTCAGATGTTATAGAGACCCAAGCATTGTAAAAAGGCTTTAGTCTGTCTTCAAATGGAATGTCAACAAAGTGCACCGCCCCATCTCATGCCCTCTTCTTTCCCTGCTCTCGGTCTTTTTTGCGGTATCCCTGATGATACCAAGGTTGAGCAAGTTGTCTGTGGCCAGAAGAAGAGGAGGATTGAGAGAGGTGGCGCTGTCTGGGCTGGTCCTGATGGTACTGACAGTCTTGGGCTGGGTAAGACTATTGTTGGTACAGAGAATACCACGGGCACTGGCCTCCAGAATGATGATGCTGGGATGGCTGGTAAGAAGAAGAGGACATACTATGTTTCCTGGCTGCCATCTTCATCCAGTAATGGAAATTCAACTTCTCGTCTGTCTCCTTGTTAAAGAGCCTAGAGTCATCAAAGGGCATGTCCTCTATCAGTACCCTTGCCTGAGGTGTTACGTCCGAAGACCTCAACCAGGCATGACGTCTGAGTGCTATTGAACCCGACAGCACTTTGGAGGCACAATCTGCAGAATGTCTTGCAGACAAGATCTGTTGAGCCCCAATGGAATGGGTTTTGGCCTGGAGAGCAAGAGTCAAGGGTCTCTTCTCCTCAAGGAGGTCATCGAGCAATGGTAGCATCCATTCCATAATGTGTTGCTGGTATGCCTCCATGCAGGCTGAGTAATTGGCCACTTTCAAGACCAGGACTGCTACAGCGTAGAATTTCTTGGCCAGGCCATCCATCCTTTTACCCTCTCTGTCCACTGGTGACAAGGTGGTCTTCAGAGCAGGCATCATCTGTGTACCCTCTACAACAGCTGAGTTGGGTCGTGGGTGCTCAAACAGCCAGGAAGAAGGTAATGGAGCAATCCTGTAGAGATTCTCAATCTTCCTAGAGGCAGAAGCGATAGTGGCTGGGGTCTTCCACAACCGCTTAGCAATCTTCTCTAGTGAGGGGAAAAAAACCAAAGCTGGAGGGGGAGGCACCTTGCCATGTACCCAATGCTTGATAGAGTCCATGGCATCATCGTCTTCCCTAACAAGCTCAATCTCCAGTGTGCTGGCCATCCTCACCACCTGATCCACAGAAGTTTTAACATCACCCAATGGAGAGGTGGAATCATGGTCAGAGGATGGAGAAGCCGATCGGGACCGAGATCAGGAGAGTACATGCCTCGATGCTGGTGAGGTGAAGCATCGGGATAGAACACAGGACCATATTGGAGACCCTGGAGGTGTCTTAGGCAGTGGTCTCCGCTGAGGCTGTTGAGAGCCCTAGAATGATGACACACAGTCTGGAGTGGGGGCTTGATGAACTTGGGCTTGAACCCTGGTCCATCTTGGCGGGACCGGTGAAGGTGATCTGCTTTCCTGTAAGCAGTGGCAAAGGAGAGCAGGGTCTACCAGCAACAGGTAATGACCCAGAAGCTCATCATAAACCAGGTCCAGGAAGGGTTTGTAGAGCCTAGCTTCCTCATGAGCTGCATCATCTGCCTCTGTCTTGAGGTTCAATGGGTCTCAATGCTGAAGAGATTCAAGGACTTCGTCTCGAGTGTTCTCGGTGGGCCAGTGTCAGGATCGAGCGTGCTCGGTGGGCCGGTGTCAGGATCGGCAGTTCAGAGTCCTGGTCATCTCCATGGTCCTGAACGTCCTCATGCAAGGTCGACCCAACCTCAACTGGGATGTTTCCAAAGAGCCCGCAGGTGTCTTGGGTGGTGGAGTCAACAGTTTGGCTCAACGTGAGCACTGGCTGGAACAATGGCCTGTGCAGCCAGCGCCAAAGGCAGTTTTTGCCCTTGAAAACCTCATCGCCATGGGTGGTCGTCAGGGCTCTCGACAAGGCAGAACAGACACTGTGAAGGGCCTTCAAGGAGAATCTCTCCTTTTTGGAGGAAAAATCCTTGTCTGCCAAGTGTTTCCTCTTGGAGGTGTTTTTGGCCTTCGAGTCCTCAGGAGAATGGTCTCCTCTGGACTTGGACACCTGAGAATGGGAAGATTTTTCCTTTGGTCTTCTCCCGCCCCCTCCTGCCTTGGAACACCTGGCCCCAAGGGAGCTG
>CM034706.1:61792198-61821089 GCA_020142125.1 Phrynosoma platyrhinos | reverse complement strand
AACATACATAAAGTTTTAAAAGAGAGATAATTGGTGGACAGAGTGACGTAGATCACCTTGTGAGGGGAGAGGAGTTAAGTTGGGAAGGCCTGCCAGAAGAGATCCATCTTAAGAGCCTTTTTAAAGGCTGTAAGAGTAGAGATCTGGTGGATCTCCTCCGGCAGGTCATTCCACAGCTTTGGAGCAGCAGTGGAGAAGGGCCTTTGGCTAACTGATGTTAGCCTAGATTTTTTTTGGCTGTAGTAAGTTCTTCCCCGAGGACCTTAGTGTGCAGGATGGACAGTACGGAAGAAGGTGATACTTTAAGTATTCCGGTCCCGTGTAGGGCTTTAAAAGTAATATGTATTCCATGTGGTGATTTCACTTATCCCAACACTGAAAATATCACCTTTTTACAACAATGTTACCTGAGAGGATGGGGTTTTTGTTTGTTTTTTGTTCTGGACACTGAGCATATTCTGCTACAACAGGAATGGAAATCAGGCACCCTTCCAGATGCCACTGGACTTCAACTACTACCACGCCTTACTACTGGCTGTGCTGGCTAGGACTACTGGGACTTGCAATTCAACAACATGATTCCAATCCCTGTGGTATAAGATACATTCTTGTTTGCTGTTTCTTTTGTTATCTGAAGAAACAACATACTTGGGGATGGCAAGTTACCTCCTAGAGCCCTGGATCCAATTTTGAAAATGGTCTTTGATTCTGAGAAACTGTAAGTAGACTAACCCTACAGAGAAAAATTAAGCATCTCTTTTTGTTTAGTGTTTCAAAATTTAAGTCACTCAATTTCCTTAGAATATTTCTGCATTAATTCATTATACTCTACACTGCCTCTGGATCTGAATATTCTGTATCTTCCTACATTCACAATTACTCTGTTGCATTGTATTGTCACTTTTAAACAAATATTTCAAGGTCAAAAGAGAAGTATGAAGACCAGCTGGAGTGAAGAAAGCTATCACTACTGTGCTTCCTTGATATTTTAACAAATCACTTATCTTTCTTACTTACCATAGCCTTGCTGTTGTCCAGGATAACCCTGCTGACCTGGATACTGCTGCTGCTGATAGCCCTGCTGCTGAGGTGGTGCTTGGTATGCATCTTGCTGTTGGGCATATTGCGAATTTCCTGAAATATGAAGTTAAGTAAAAAGAATTAAAGGCACTTTCTCTGGTTTTGCTCTTTTTTGTTTAAAGATGCACAGTGAACACCACAAAAACAAAATGTAAATGCAGTCTTGATCTCAAAAACTGAACAAAACGAAGAAAACAAACCAAAACAGAAGGAAGTCAGCCAAACAAACTGCAGTTAAAGCCAAATTTTGCAAGGCTAAACTGCAGCATTTTCAGCATCTCTGCCAAACGAGCATTAAGTCTACTGGAACATGATGCCATGACTTGAAAAAGCCATGACTATGCTAAATGGAAAAAAAAGGACAAAATTAAAGACAGCTACAGAGCACAGACTAGCTACACAAATCAGCAAGCTGTTTCCTAATGGTACTATATTTATATGTTTATGTACACACAAAATATATAACTGGATCAATGGGTTTATGTTTAAATAAAAGATAACAGTTGAAAAAAATGCTAACAGTGTTTTAGTCATTTTACTGCTGTTAGAAGTGTCAAATTTAAGGTTATAAGTTTAGATGTTTGCAAGAAACTAATCTGAATGCTTCAGGTTCCCTGCAGTTCTCAACAGCCAGCAACTAGTAGTCTACAAGAGCTTTGCATGGGCAGGAAACAAGTTATGTTGTGCAAGAATTGGTGTTCCTTTGTGGAAGGGGAGAGGAAAAGGAATGTATGTGCACATGTGTGTGTGAAGGTATATAGATACCTCCTTCGTAGTAATGTTGGGAGGAATCCTCATAAGGCCTATCGTAGCCTTGTTCAGGATACGACGGTTGCTGATAACCGTAATCACTATGACCTACATCAATTCGACAAGAGACAGGAAGAAACGTTAATGGCCTCTGACTGAAAACCCTAAAAAGATTTCATCTTCAGTGTCAGCTGGAAATACATAAAAAGAATCTGAACTAAATTATAAGGATTTACCAATAGGATTTCTTTTCATATTGAATTAACATGTGACATGGGAAAAAATTAGCTAATGAAGAACTTTTAGCAAAATCACAGAGAGGAATGGTCTTAAGCTTCTAATAATCTTTGTTGGGGGAAACATACTTCATCTTCTTTTTAATGAAAGCATATAGTCCTTTCACATGTAAATAACCTGAATTTAATTCATATGAACAAAGAAACCAATTATCATACTTTGCTGAACACCTGTTCTACTGATTTCCAATTCAAAAGCATATGCTGTTAAAAGCCATGTGAACTACAACAAATAAAGCTCAATGAACTTCTATACAATATTTATACTTTTATACAATATTTGCATGAAATATCTATCAAAAAATTAACATCAACTATCCCCCCCCCACCATTATTCATCAATGGGAAGGTGTACAAAGAGAAAAGACGTCTCTCTTTGAAAATTCTCCTTTACCATATTTGCATAACCAGGGAATATTAGGGATACCTGCTACTGAGATCCAGTTGACTTCATGTTTCCTTTGCTTTAGGACTTCATATAGTTCTGTTTGCAGTTAGAAATCTAGTTCATTATGTACTCTTGGACAGATGGAGATATCTTCTTAGAACTTTTTGTTGAAAAGGGACACTACGTATTATCAAGACACCTGCCAGTTTTATGGCCTTTATTTGGGTTAAAATGTTTATTTTCCTGGTTATGGGTTTCTCACATTTTATTCACTGACATGTCCATAATTAATTTTGTTTACAGTGTTTAATCCCTATATCCTGTTAGTTTTCTGATACTTAAAGCAAGTCCTTTTATAATTACTACTTAGTTTGTAGATAATGTTTTACATGTCAACTGTTGGTGAGTGGTACTCAAAAGTAACAGAACAGTGGATCCCTTAATTTACTTTATTGCAGATGAACTTCAGAAAATGTTTGCCCAAATTGTCTAAGCCATAGTCTCTAAAGTGATCAAAATAATTATTTTGGTGCTGGCTTATGCATAACATAAAACAGCAATGTGTGAGATCACTTCTGGGAATTATTAACCACACTTTTAAGTTTTTGTGGAACTCTGTCTTACCCTTTTATTACATGTCACAAAATGACTCCTGGCTGGTCCAGCACAAATATTACTCAAGGCTATGTCGTGACATGTGAATTAAGTAAACCATAAACATGATGATGACTAATGGCAAATGGGTTGCTTTAAAACTTAGCAAAACCAACTTGAACACGTTTATAAAACAACATACAATTGATCTGCAATAATAGTCACTCTGAAATAAAGATGATATTGCAAGAAGATAAATTATCTACCATGCACCCTGAACTTCACAAACTAACATACAAAGCGTCATACTTGCTCCCACAGTAACCATGAATTAATCAATACCTCTTCTGTCTCTCCTTTATAACATTTCTAAAAAAGTGAATTTAAAGCAGATTTACATCAAAAGATGTCTAATTTAGAAAAATATCAGTTCTGAGAAACTGACTTTGTAATCCCTTGAAATGTATTTCATTCCAAAACTTATACACTGTCTAGATTCAGAAGTATTCATAGAGGAAAATTATGTAGTCTCTGTAGTTATGCAAATATGTTATTATGGATATATATTCCCAAACTTTTACAAACACACATAAATATACACACAAAGAGAAAGACAGAATATTTTTGAAAACATATTGATTTGTTTTGTTAAAGGGTCTGAGTATCAATGCAATCAAGATAAATCCGATTTAAAATGGCTTTTTTTAAAAGTAAAATTGGGCTGTATATAGACATATTAGATATGTCTGTGAGTAGACATACTGCACCAACTAATCTATACAGAGTGGGGGGAAATGCCATACTTGTAGACAAACGAGGGGATTTAGTAAAAAGTTATAAAAAGCTGTATCATGGTAATAGAACTGATTACAAATTTAATACTTTTAGCTATAAAATAGAGTTACTGATTGGGCTTCAAATTACTGAACTTGTAAGCATTAGCAAATATAAGACGTGTTGTAGTGATCAGTTACTAAAAACTGTTCAGCCAATAGTTTTGTTTACGGGCAGGTATGTAAAATGGGAAAGTTAACATTATGAGAGATTACCATCAGGGTAATATTGCTGGTTCATGCCTTCTGGAGGACCTTGTCCACCATGACTGTATTGGTCCCCATAATAGTCTTCCTGGCCTGAGTATTGCTGTGGTGGGCCTGAAAAACCACAACCAGTCAATATGTAAATAACTTATTTTCTCTGTTAGCACGCTCACTTATGTCTCAATTTAATATGAGAAACAGCCCTCATCTACAGATTTCCCCCACCCATGTCACTATGTTTTGGAAAGCATACTTAATGCTTTGTGATTATACATTTATATATTAAGCAAAGCTACTGAACTTTGCTAAACAACAGGATGATGTAAATATATATTTCTAAAAACATAGAAACAATATATATATACACTTGTTGCTCTTTTAAAAAGAGGTAGAACACTATATGAACATTTAAAGTAATGACCTTTTTTAGCTTCAAGTACTATTTTGGGGATAATGTAATGCTATAGGCTTGTACATAGCCACTTATCAGCGTACTTGGGGGATCTAGATTTGCCTCCAAGTGCTGAGGAAAGGAAGCTTTACAAAAGCTGGGTCCTTTAGGCCTAAAATGACCAACAGAGAGTGGGCAGGCAGACTTTAAAAAAAAAAAACGCATTTGCACACTAGTACTTCTGTGCATCTGAAAAGTCAATACAAAGAAATGTAGAAAGTTTGCAGGAATACAGATAGAGTCTTATACCAACTGCAATCTGACCTTTCAGTGCTGAGCCTTATGTAGGCAAAACAACGCCATCTAAACAAGGAGAATCTTGGGCAAGCTCCGGTCATTATAGGACAAAAACTGTTGGCAGAAAAAAACTAAAGGGTGTGTGTGTGTGTAAAAAAAAACAGCACAGTAAGGCCTGAGTATACTCCGTGGTCATAGTATATTGACTACTGGGGATAGGAGGAATTGAATGGAGGAATCAAAACCATTTCTTCCAGGTCCCACTAGTTAAGATATAAACATGATGCTCAGCTGAAAGCTTCTCATGTGTACTAATTAGTCAAACGTTAAAACATGCAACTTCTAATCTTACCCTGCTGTGGTGGCCTGTATGGAGGAATCTGCCTCTGTCCCATCATGTGGTTTCCTTGGTTAACTTGGCCCATCATTCCCATAGGTGGCTGTTGTCCCTGATAATGCTGTCCACCTCCCTGGGGCATGCTGTACTGCTGAGAAGGAGGTTGCTGGTGCATCATTGGGCCTACAAAGTGAAAATCAATATCAACTTTTAAACCTTGTGTCTTGCTGTAGCTTAAACCAAAGAATACCCCAAGAATAATTTAGTGCAAAACTGACAAAATACTGAAAAATAAAGTCTGTACAAGATATGTAAAAAGTAGGTGTGGCATGCAGAATATCATATATTTTCTACATTAATTGTTTGTTCAATGTATATCTTGGCCTTCCTCATATACAATAAAAGAAACCTATTAATGGCCTCTTCCTAAGTTTTGGATTGACAGTGAATTTTTAAAAAGTCATTTAACAGTAGTAAGTACCATGTTTCTTTCCTTCCAATATGCCTTGGATCCCATTTAGGGAGAAAGGCTGGATATAACTGCAATAAATAAATAAGTAAATAGTTCACAGTGTCTAATTTATGATTGTTTATAGGCAGATGGCATTTTCAGAATAATGTAAAAGTTATTTAAAGGGAGGAATAAAGTCTGGTAAGTGCTGAAGATATTATAAAATAATTTTGAGTTCAGCAGGCACTGTAGGTACAGGATGACATTGCCCCTTCCTTCAAATAGGAATTTGGACTCCCATGACATTTTTCTTCACTTCCCAAACTTCTAGCATTGCAGAGACCAAGACACTAAAAATCATTCACACCTAGAACACTTACGTTTGCTGTGTTAACTTTCCTTTGATATTTTTGCCTGTCGCCTTCATTTGGATGTCTATTGCTAAATGCTCAAAGGAACTTTTTAAGTTACAGCAATGCTAGAAATGTGAGGAGTTATGGAAAAATTCATGGTGGGGGGAAGAAGAGGAAAACACTCTGGTTTTGTCCCTGCTAAAGCTACACTCCTAGCTGAGCCTACTACAGTGTAGAAGCTAGAACACTGAAGCTTTAAGATTTCATTGTTCAGACACATTCAGCAAGTGTGGAATGGAAATCAACTCACCTTTTACAGACCACAGCTCAATTCTAGATACCCTAAAACATTTTTTTCTATAAGCAAAAGAAATTCAACTTGAACTTTAAGATATACAGGGTTTGTGGCATGCATGATACCACAAACTGGTTTCTTAGTCTTTGAGAAGATGGCACTGTAATGTATTCTATAAAATTCACCACTACTACAAACAAATGGCAACCATAGTTTTTTGTGGGTTTTTCGGGCTGTGTGGCCATGTTCTAGAAGAGTTTCTTTCTGACGTTTCACCAGCATCTGTGGCTGGCATCTTCAGCCATCTTCTTTCTCTAAAGATGCCAGCCACAGATGCTGGTGAAACATCAGAAAGAAACTCTTCTAGAACATGGCCACACAGCCCGAAAAACCCACAAAAAACTATGGATGCCGGCCATGAAAGCCTACAACTTCACAAAATTGCAACCGTTTGTCCCTTTTATCTTGAATACAAAACAAGCAACTAAATCACTTGACAACTGAACCAAACATGATCTTGAATAAATCTCAGATATAATTTACAGAAAATATAGAAAAGACTTTTTATGGAACCAGTTTTGTGAACAACTAATTTTTAATACTTTTTTGTTTATATACACAGAATATTCTCAAATATTCTGGTCATACAGGCTGCATACTGGTTTGGGTTGCAGCTTGTGAAATTTAAAACCTAGAAAAATAAATAATAGGTTTATAAAGCACAAAATATAAAGCAGGAAGCTTTATGTATTGGGCAATCTGTGTGTGTTGCTAAGACACTGGTTAATTCCAGGCATGAAACTAACCCAACTACCTTGGAAGGGTAGTGGAACTACAAGAATGATACTTTCATCCTCCCCAGTTAGGGCTATGGGGAAAAGGAGTCTGAAGAGTTCTGAAATCAGTAACAAGGAACACAAGAGTTCCATCCTTTGAGGGGAAAAATGGATGCCCAGAAGGCAATTTCTGCTTCTTCACCATTTTCCTCCATCCTCCGATTTTCCTATTGCTTTCAGTTATTTCCACTAAAACTTCAACTTTCTTCAAGCTAAACTTAAGACTACACTAGAAGAATCTCCTAAAAAACTTTATGAGGCTACCCACAATACACAGGTGTTCAATCCAACATGAAGCCCAATTCATGCCACATAGTATGAATGCACCATATTACTGTGGGGAAGAGTTCTCACTAAAGTTGAAAAGATACACAGTAAGCAGTAAAAAACGATCCCACAGCATGAAAAAATCCAGAACATGCACACTGTACATCTCCCTCCTCTTCAGCTGTCAAAGTTTATGGTTCTCTTTATAAATGAGGGGGTGGAGGTAGAAAGATGGAGAAGTGGAAAAATTAGCACATATTGTTGACACCAGTTCCTGTGTTCTATGAAGGGTTGACAGAAAATAAACATTATATAATATAAAAATAAACATTATATAATATATAAATGTGTACTAGAAACATATTATGGCTTTCCTTCACATGCTGCAATCCTTAAGGTAGTTTACAATTAGCACAGCAAAAACCATTTATATGGGAAGGAAGAGGAGAAATTCAGAGTAGTGTAGCATTTCAAAGTCTGGACATAAATAAAGAAAAGACCCACTCTGACATGAATATCAACCAAATGTCTGACAGTGGCAGAATGCAAAAGGGACCTCCCACAAACTGAGTAGACAGGAGGTCTCACAAGGAAGGAGCCAGTCCTTCAGGTTCCCTCTGGTAATATCTTATGTACTTAGTGCTACTCTTTGTTGTTACTGTGTGCCACCAAGTCATTTCTGACATATGGAGATTCTAAGGCAAACCTTTCATATGGTTTTCTTGGCAAGTTTCTTCAGAGGGGGTCTGCCATTGCCATCCTCTGAGAACAAGTGTGAGACTTGTTCAAGGTCACCCACTGAATTTTTATCCTTGAGTGGGGATTTGAACCCTGGTCTCCAGAGCTGTAGTCCAATGCTAAAACAACTACACCATGCTAAAACTAATAATTGGGCTCAGTGCCACTCTAGAAGCCCTTATATAGAAGACATTATATAAGATTTTAAAAGATCGTGCAATTGATGCTAATATTTTCTGCTTTCTAGACTGCAGAACTCTGAAGAGCATTCGGAGAATGGACAGAAAAGTTGTTAAGAGAAACTAATTCAATACTTGTTAATCTCACAGAAGAACTAAACATAAAAGTACACGCTGATTAATTTAGGAACCTTTTTAAAAAATTACCTCCTATAATTAATTTTACTTAATGTAAGATGGTCAAGACATTTCTTCATTTACCTTGATTTGGTGGCATACTTATGTTTGGTCTGGGACCATAGTTGGCCATAGGCTGTCCTTGGCTCATTGTCATTTGATTCTGTCCAGGAATACTCTGAGAAGATGGCACTGAATGATTGTAACCTCCCATGGACCCATGACTATTTGAAGGCATGTTCATAGAATTGTTTGACATGTTAAGTTGGTTCGGTCCAGGTCCAGGTCCCTGCATAGGCATGTGGTTAGGTCCTTTGAAGAAAAACAAACCGTTAAAGCATCTTGAAAATACACATCACTCTGATAAAACTAATGAGTGGCAGATCAACAAAATCTGTCATTTAAAAATCTAGTACATGACAGGTGACAACTACTTCATATGTAATTTTACTGCCTCCCCCCTCACACCAAAAATCATTTTATGGTAGCCTAAATCCAATTGTTAGTCTCACTAAAGTAGACACATTCAGTCAATAGAACTGTGTAAACTGGATTTAGGCCATTAGTGTTAACATTTATAAATCTACTTGTAAGTTTGTACATGCAGATCACACAGCTGCTGATGACCAAAATAGAAGAGATATGTTTATACAAGTTTAAAATACTTTAATACCTGAGGGGTAAAACCATGTTTTTTAATTGCAGCCCCTTAAAAGGGGTTCCCTGAGAAGAAAATACATTAACAACAAAGATTCTTCTAGTAAGCTTGCCAGGCATAGCCCATCTTCCTCCCTGCCTTCTGCCTTATGACAGAAAAGATGTTGCTGGACAGTAACTCCCAGCAATCCTAGCCAGGATAGCTAATGGTAAAAATGCTGGGTGTTGAAGTTGAACAAGATCTGGAAGTCCACAGTATCCCTATCCCTGTTCTAGACTGCACATTCAAGTTTTGGGTGGCAACAGTCAAGTTAGTTTTCATCAGCCATGCTAAAATAGGGTTAAAATAACATATTAAAAGAAGTGGGAATTTCTCATAAGAGACAGGAATCATATGAGGCCATGGCACACTTTTCATTTCCTAACCATGGTTATGAGATTAGGAATGAAAAACAAGTGATAGTTATAGTTCATATTACACAAATATAAGTCATATTACTCAAATGAACATATTCCAAAGACTTATTTTTACTATTATTATAAATTTATCCTTCAAAACAGTTACTAAAGTAACTAGGTACATGCAGAAAAGAAAGCTGCACATGCCACAGATGTTCTCCCCACTTTTAATGACAATACTCTGCCCACTGATACAGCAAATTTACTGTTTACACAGAGCAGCAGTTCGGCTTTTCACTAGGAGGGTTCAGATTACAAAACTAAAGAAAGAAAACCATATATAACATTATATTTCCACAGACACACTCCCGCAGCTTCCAACTCTCAGGAAATCCTCAAAGGATGAAACATTTTATCATATGATAAAATACAGAAAAATCTTTCAATTAATGTCTTTTCTAGA
This sequence comes from Phrynosoma platyrhinos, assembly GCA_020142125.1. Lineage (NCBI taxonomy): Eukaryota > Metazoa > Chordata > Lepidosauria > Squamata > Phrynosomatidae > Phrynosoma > Phrynosoma platyrhinos. Next base: position 61,811,101 of record CM034706.1, on the reverse strand, counting down.
ACTAAAAGTTACAACCTGTTTCCTCTTTCCATTATATCCCCCTCTTACTGGATTTTAAAAAATATATTATTAAGATATCATAATTTTAAAAGATTTGTTTATGTTCCAAGTGGCATTTACATGCATTTGTTTTTTCTGATCAGAAAATGGCTACATGGAAATCACAACTATCAGCCTCCATGTTTCTATTCAGACGCTGGTCGGGACTACTTAGCTTCTGAGACTGGAAAGGACTGGGTTCCTCATGATTCATATACTGCCATAGGCCTAAGACCACTCATCTGCTTAATTCTAACTTTTTTTTTAGCCTGTGTAAAACCTAACTAGGAAATGCATGAGAGCAATAAATTTGACATACAGTTTCCAGGCTCTCTGGAACTGTATATCAAATTTACTGCTCTCTTGTAGTGCATGACACCAATTTGAAGTTGAAACAGTTTTCTTTTTTCATTATTAATACATTGCTTGAGGTATACATGCATACATTATTGTGAAAGCATCACTGGCTCCTGGTCCATTTCAAAGTCCAATTCAAATTGCTGCTTATTACCTTTAAAACCATAAACTGTTTTAAGACATGGAAATGAAAAGGGCCAAGACTCCATTTTCCTTTTGGCACGTATTGTCAGAGGCAATATCATGGCTTGGAGTTTTTCAGACTAGTTTTGATTGGTCTACTAGTTATGCCTTTTTCCAGATATGGTTGACCTAACCAAAACAGCACATGCACCAATAACTTCCCGAATGAATTACTGCAGTGCTATTTATTTGGGGCTTCCCCTGAAGTAGATTTGGAAGATGCATTTAGCACAAAATGCCACAGCTAGATCCATGATATAGAAACTGTTTGATTCTGGTCTTAAAATAATTGCACAGGCTTCCATTATATTTTCAATTTGAATGCAAGATGCTACTGATAACATTTAAAGCCTGAATACATATTTTGGATCTCAATACTTTAAAGAGCACTTCTCTCTGGATGTCTGCACAAGACTGAGGTCTGCTGGGGGGATCCTACTTTGTATCCCACCACTGGGGGCAACATATTGTGTGAAAACATAAGAAAAGGGTGTATGTGGTAGGTCATCCTAGTTGTGCAATGCTAGGCCCTTAGAGGCCCAAATGGTGTTAATCTGGGCTTCAATTCAATGTCATCTTAAAATATGGCTTCTTATTCTTTGGAGTATAATGATTTTATCCAATTTGTTTATGTACATGATTTAAATGTTTTAACTAATAGATAATTTTAAAATGTTTTTAGACTGTAACTTACCCTCTACTATTTTATGTTTTAAATCATTTAAATTGATTTTTTATTTTTTATTTTTTTAATCTCTTAAATTGATTTTATTGTACACTTCTCTGTATATATAGGGCGGAATATAAATACAGGGTAGGATATAAATATTTTAATAATAAAATAAATATATAAAATAAAACAGTGGAAGCATACACAGAAGAGCTATATAAAAGTGATGATAAAATGAATGACACATGGAATGAAGACCCATATGAAGAACCCCAAATTCTAGAAAACAAGCTGGAACCTGCATTAAGAGAAATGAGGAAGAATAAATCACCAGGAACAGATGATATTCCAAATGAACTACTATAATCCACTCAAACAGAAACAAATCTAGTGTTAACTAAAATATGCCAACAAATATGGAAAACGGTGATCAATATACATCCCCATCTACACAAAAAGAAACATAAAAGACTGCAGCAACTATAGGACCATAGCATTAATTTCCCACACATGCAAAATTATGCTCAAAATTGTGCAGCAGACTCCAATCATATGGAGAGAGAAATCCCAGAGGTTCAAGTGGGGGCTGAGGAAAGGAAGAGACACTACATACCACACTGCGAACAAACAATGGTTAATGGAGTGAACCAAAACATTCCAGAAGAAAATCAGTGCTTTATAGACTATAGTAAAGCCTTTGACTGCATAGATCACAAAAAGCTTTGGAATGTTTTTAAAGAAACAGGAGTACAATCGACCCTCCATTTTCACAGGGGATCTGTTCCTGACACACACACACACACACACACACACAAATGGACACTTGCCGATAGTCAAGCCCCATAGGCTTGAAAGGTGAACACCATTGATCTTAACGAAGGTCTCCCCTCTGTGAATATTCAAAACCGCAGATCTCAAGTCCACAAGAACGGAGGGGCAACTGTACCACTACATTTGATAGCCCTGATGAGGAATCTGTACTTAGGACAAAGAAGCTACTGTTAGAACAGAATATGGAGAAACAATGGTTCCCAATTGGCAATGGAGCAAGGCAAGGCTAAGCTACATTCTATCACCCTATTTGTTCAACTTGTATGCAGAAAATATCATAGGAAGTGCAGGTTTAAACTGAGAAAGAGGAGAAGTGAAGATAGAAAAAGGAACAACAACCATTTAAGATATGCAGATGACACCATACGACTAAAGGAAAAAATCAGAGACTTGGAACAATTACTAAGGAAAGTTAAAGAAGAAAGTACAAATGCTGGCCTACTGCTGAACATAAAGAAAACAAATGTAAGGACCACAGAAATCTACATAAATTTCAACCTAGAAAATTAGAAAATCAAAATAATTAAAGATTTGCCATACCTTAGATCAAATATTGATCAGAATGGAGAATGTAGTCAAGAAATCAGAAGACATCTAGGAATGGGAAGGGCAACTATGAAAGAACTTGACAAGATCCTAAAGTGTAAAGATATACAAATAAGAACTAAAGTAAGAATTTCCTCAACCACTGTATTCCTATCAACATGTACAGATGTGCGAGCTAGACAATAAAGAAAGAGGATAAGAAGAAAATCAACTAATTAAAGATGTGGTGCTGGGAAAGAGTGCTAAGGATACCATGCATGGCCAAAAAGACAAACAAATGGGTCCTAGAACAGATCAAGCCTGAACTTTCCCTGGGGCCAAGATGACGAAACTAAGCCTGTAGTACTTTGGCCACATCATGAGAAGCATGACTCATTAGAAAAGACAATAATGCTAGGAAAGGTAGAAAGTAGTAGAAAGAGAGAAAGCTCGCATGACAGTTGGATGGACTCCATCAACGAGGTCATGGGCCTGAATCTACATGACTGAAGCAGAGAAGTGGAAGATAGGTGGTCTTGGAGATGTCTCCATCTACAGGATTGCCATGAATCAGAGTTAACTTAAGCGCAGTTAATAACAAACAACAAGGAAACATAAATGTAACTATCATTAACAGTTGGTATTAATGGGCTAAAAATGCTGCTACTCAGTGCTGGGTCAGTGACTGAAAAAACATCCCTGATCCTGGACTTGATTTTGGATGAGCAAGCCAACTTTGCTTGTATTACAGAGACTTTGCTGAATGAAGTTGAGTGTTTGTTTTTGAAGACTGGTGGTCAAGAAAGTGGATGGATGAATAGGTCTTGGCAGAGTGTTGTAGTCCCCTTAGCTTGTTATACTGGGAGATGTCAACATTCAGGCAGAAACCATTTCAATCTGCTTTCAGGACTAGTTATTGGATGAAGACAGCTTTGGTCGCCTTGGAGGATGAATTATGCAGGAAACTGGACAGAGCAGGTGTGCCCCTATTGGTTCTGTTGGACCTCTCAGCAGCATTTGATACCATCAAACATGGTATCCTTCTGGGCCACCTCTCTGGGATGGGACTTGGGGGTCCTGTTATGTAGTAGTTCTGGTCTTAATTGGAGGGGATGAACTCAGAAGCTGGTGCTGGGGAACTCCTGTTTGAAGCCCTGGCCACTGACATGTGAGGTCCCTCAGGTTCTATGTTTTCCCCAAGGATGTTTACATGAAATTGCTGGGAGAGGTCATCTAGAGTTTTGAGGTTCAGTGACACCAGTATGCTGATAATACCCAATTCTATCTCTCCCTCTCATCTGATTCCAAGGAAGCCATCTCCATACTGAACCAGTGTATGTTATCAATAATGGACTAGATGAAGGCAAACAAACTGAAATTTAATCGAGACAAGACAGAGATGCACCAGTCAGTCATAAAGCAGATATGGAAATAGGGGTGTCACTTTTGCTAGATGGGGTTACACTCCCCCTGAAATCTCAGGTGCACAGATGGGTGTTCTCTTGAACTCAACTCTGAGACTGGATGCCCAGGTTTCAGAAATGGCCAGGAGTGTGTTTGTACAGCTAAAACTAGTGCAATAGCTGCACCAGTTCTTTGAGACATCAGATTTGGCTATGGTGACACATGCCTTCACTACATCCTGTTTGGACTACTATAACACACTCTATGTGGGGCTGCCTTTGGAAACTGTTCAGAAATTTCAGTGGGTTTAAAATGCTGCAGCCAGAATGCTGGCGAGGGACAGTTATAGGGAGCATATACTTCCCTTGTTAAAACAGCTTTGCTGGTTACTGGTTCTTTTCCAAGTACAATTCAAAGTGATGGTCATGACCTATAAAGCCTTATATGGCTTGGGTCCAAACTATTTAAATGACAATATCTGCCTATATGAACCTGCCAGAGCTTTAAGACCATCAAGGGAAGACTTACTCTCAGTCCCACCACCATCACCTGCTTGTTTGGTGAGGACACAAAAGAGTTTTCTCAGTGGCTGCTCCCATCCTCTGGAATGCCCTTTGATGGGAGGCTTTGTTGGTCACCTCTTTGCTTTCCTTTTGCCAATAGGCAAAGACATTTTTGTTCAAGCAGGCTTTTAATATGTAATCACTCTCAGGGAGGCTTCTTATTGAGGTGTATGCTGTCTTTATTTTTTTAACTTTTCTATATTTTAAATGCTATTTTATAGTGTTTATTTTAATTGTTTTTAAAATTTTATTGGTAGATTTTTAACCAATTATATCTGTAAGCCACTTTGGGTCCCATCCTGGGAGAAAGACGGCATAAATAAAACAAATAAATAAGTGGTAAGAAAGGCATGCTAACATGGATGTCCTGATTAGCACATGTAGGACCAAGAAAATTAAACTATTTTCTAGTTATAAACTAATCTGTATCTTGCGCGAAATCAAACTTTGTTTTTTTTTTATGCAATTATTGCTCCTTGTCTTTACTTTCTTCTGCATTTCCCCAGTCAATTGCATGGAAAGTCAGACTTGGGGTTCCTGTGGTGTTTTCCCCATTGGGTTTAAAAAAAAACTTGAAGCGCAAAAAAGCTACAGTATTCTGACAAGAATATCACTAGAAGTGGCTGTGTAAAACAAAATATTATGTGTACCACACACCAGGAATGTGCTGCCTCACTAGAACATCCATTTCTATAATAACTTCCATAATATATTGCCTCAGATTGAGTGGAATCTCCTTCTTTGGAGATCTTTAACTAGCCATTTTGGGAAGTGCCATAATTGTGTATTACTACATGGCAGGAGCTTGTATTATATGGCCCTTGTAGTTTCTTCCATCTCTATGTCTTTATGGACCATCTATATGGTCATTTAAATTGTTCCCCTCTTCCTATTAACCCCCTCAGCAACCCTGTACAGTAAGCTTTCTAAGAACCAATCCTTCCATTTCCAAGTTCAACATTTTAAACATTATTCTATACTAGTGTTCAGTACACAGACCTGAATTCTGAAATGGAAGTAGCCAACACAAATCAGTACTAGGGATTTCATGACAAATATCCTACAAAACTGCCTTTCAATAAAGAAGTTTGGAAATGACTGCTTAAAGAAGCCATTCTCTCCATAGACAGTATTAAAACATGCAAAGCTGTTTTGTTTTTCACCTTTCTGCTCACTAATAAAAACCTAGCTTTAGATTTAGAAACAATGGTTGGGGTACTTTACCACACAAATTACTTAATATAAATTGTCTGTTTTTGTCTGCTGTGCCTGAAAGATTAGCTAAAATTTGATTTTCTGTCTAAGTGGTTTTTCAATAAACTTAATCTCTTACTCATCAACTAACGTAGTTGTGATGGTTTTAGATAATTTCTTCCAAGGAGAATTTGTTCAGCCATAGGCCAATACCTTTCTTTATCAAGCCTTCTAAACACAGCTGTACTGTGCATGGTTTCAGACAGACTAAATTTAGACAGTTCTGTTCAGAGGAATGCTGTGTGTCAGCTACATCAAAGCCCAAAGGCAGTCTGATAAACACAGAATACAGGTCACGTAGCTCTGTAGCTAACAAACTCTAAGAGAGTGTTTACTCAGGGGCATTCAAAGCAGTTTTGTCATCAACAATCTTCTATCCCCTGAGTGCATATGCTATTTCAGTTGCTGAGCAACCCTGGTGTTACTATCTTCAAGGAGAAAAACCTACCAGGCATCTGGCCGTTCATCTGGTTCTGCATGTGTGGTGCAGGAGGGCCCCCACCAACCATACCATCTGAACCCATATTATGAGAACGTGGAGGTGGGGGAGGGCCACTCTGACTCATTCCTCCTGGACCCATCGGCATATTCTGCGTGGGTGGCTGTAAGAAAATTAAGTAAAACAGAAGCCCTTAGTTCAACAAATACAATGCATATATGAATGGTACAACTATCATGTCTTTTTGTTTCTTTGACATGTGACCCCTCCTTAGCATCTAATGTCTTCAGTTCTACGAGATGTTACAATGCAGCACTCTTTTTAAGAGCAACTGTTAAACTCAGCCCTTAACTCATAATTCATTTACTGTTTACTCTTTGAACCTATTTCCCTATCAGTTATCAAACAAATCACAGATTCTACTTTAATTGCCAGTTTTGAACGAGAACCATTTTAAGCTATTGCACATATACATACATCCCTTCAGGAACCATTAGGTTGTAGCCAAAGATCCCACACAAGAAGTGCAAGCTTGGGGTGATTTTTACCAGTTCTCACATACCCTAACAGCCCCTCTCACAAAATGTGTTTTGAAGAATTGGGACCAAAATATCAACAGAAGTAGCATGGGAAACTGCAGAAAAGGAAGGATGAAATCAGTGACTCATCACTCTGCCTTCTATTACCAGAAGCTTCTATTAGATTTTCTTTAAAAAAAACCTGCTTCCACTCAAGGAATGGCCCCACTGATCCAATCAACTGTTTCTGTAACTTTGTAAACACTGACAGTGTCAAAAGCACACACACATACCCCATATCAGTGATGGCAAACCTTTTAGAGACCAAGTGCCCAAACTGCAACCCCAAACCCACTTATTTATTGCGAAGTGCCATGTCCCTCTGGTTTTCTAGTAATGAATTCTGGTGAACTCTGTGCTGGGGGATGGCACATGTGCCCACAGGGAGGGCTCTGATTGCCCCCTCTGGCACATGTGCCATAGGTTTGCCACCACTTCCCTATATGCAGGTTGCTGTACTATATAAGATTTCCTGATTGCCTCTTCACCATTAAATAACTAATATGATACTTCATGCTGTCATCCATACCTGTCCAAAACAATATTTTTGCTGCTTTCTCAAGGTTCAGATAATACATTTGGAGGGGGGCATATTTATTAAAGGAATTGACTAACATGAAAAATTTAGCTCAAGGGTGGGGTATAAATACACACTCTCTCTCTCTCTCTCTCTCTCTCTCTCTCTCTCTCTCTCTCTATATATATATATATATATATATATATATATGAATGACACATAAAATACACTAGATTCTACTCCAAGAGAGTTAAGGTATATTGAAAGTAACTGTTAGCAACTCTCCTTATCATACAAACTTCAAAAGATATTGTGCAATCTGGCCCACGTAACATCTCTCTTTTTCACAAGAGAAGGCTATTGTAATAACACCCAGATCAATGATTTAGTTGATAAACAAATTGTTGCTGATCAAATATAAAGAATGCTGATGAAAAACTACAGACAATCCTGGAACTTCACTGGATTTCTGAGTTTAGATCCTTGCAAATGGTAAGAAGTAATATAAGAACTTCAAATAACTCCACAAGTACCTGGATAAGTCAAATGGTCATCTTGAACATAAAGAAGCTTATCATTATAGTATCAAAGCCTTTATCATCATGTATCTGAGAACATACTATTAGAAATTGAGCAATTTTCCCAACCTTTGGTCCTCCATTTGTTTTGAACTTCAGATTCCAGAAGCCCCAGCCAATTGGGCCAAAAGTCAGGAATTATGGGAGCTGAGGTCCAAAACATCTGGAGGACCAAAGGATGGGAACCACTGAAAGAGACAATTTAATGATCCTTACAACTTCTACCACAATATGTACTGTAACTTTTCCCAGAACAATTAAAGCACTATATTGCACAAGAAAATGACTGGTTTTCAAAAGCAAAGCAAAGCAGCTTATTTATATACCGCTTCATATCACGCTATGGGATGTCTAAGCGGTTTACAACTGTGAGCTGATTGCCCCCCAACAAGCTGGGTACTCATTTTAGCGACCTCGGAAGGATGCAGGCCTGAGTCGAGCCTCAGCCCTGGCTGGTATTGAACTCGCAACCATGTGGTCTATGAGTGGCTGCAGTACAGGCATTTAACCACTGCGCCACCAGGGCTGAATTTTTTCACATTCCTCAGGTCTAAGTTACACATTTTAATAGCATCAGTGTTTCATAAAAGCTGATCCTTCACTTTTATTCACTGAGATAAAAGTGCATTTGCCAATTTCAAAGTTTTTAGGATTTCTTCCATTAGAAACAAGAAGCCCTAAATCTAAAATTCTATTATGAAAACAAGAAATGACTATATATATATATATATTTCACAAAAACAGCTTGAATTGCACATCTCTCTCAAAACAAAATTATCACATTAATTCCTGCAGGAAAAAGATGGAATATTGAAGTTATCTGCAGACACTGGGAAGAAGTATGCAAATAATAAATGGGGGGAAAGGAGGGCTCCACTAATGGATCATAAAGACCAGAGGATAGTTTATTCTGCAACCAGAAGACAGCAATGGCAAGAAATTGGGATTTACACTTTTGAATACCTGAAAATATCTAGACCTAAATGAATGCTAAATAAATTCCAGTTCATTGCCAGGAAAAGGAGAAAACAATGAATTAAGTTCAGGGTTGTTTGTTTGTTTTGTTCTTTTAAATAGCTTCAATTCAAAGTAAATAAAAACTTATCAATGGAAAAATCTAATCTATGACACTTAACTGTAACAAACATTTTTGTTTGTTTCTTTTATGTTAAGGAAAGGGGGGTTTGAAGCCAATTTGCAGAAAGCTAACCCTAAATACAAATAATCCCCAAGCACTAATTTTCAAGGGCTGTCAAAGATGTTATACATAAGTTGTAATCTTAAAAGTTCCTGGAAAGTCATACCAGGATCAGTATAGCAGACTGTATTTTCTCTCTGACGGTAAAGAGAAAGGCTTGCCCTTGGAGATAGAAATCTGCCCCTGTATGCTCCCCACCAGCTCCTGTGAAAATTTCTCAGGCCTTGACTCTCTGCCACTTATACAAAATAATGCAGATTGGAAGGTATAAAAAAAAAATGAATTTCATGTTTAAACTTGGGTCCCATCTCCAAAATATATCATTATGTATATGCAAATATTTCAAAATTAAAAAAAAAAATCCGAAATCCGAAACACTTCTGATCCCAAGCATTTGGGATAAGGAATATTCAACCCGTAGTTGCGTGTATACTCTAGGATAGGGGTTTTTTTGGTGGTTTTTTTTTTTTTTTTTTTTTTTGATCCAGTGGACGTTAGCTATGTTGGAAAACAACCTTCTTCATTTCCAGCCAGCATGACTGGCCTAAGTGTACAAAAAATGCAAACTATAATTGCAAGTCGTGATTGAGCAAACTGAATTGCTCTAGCTGTGACAGGAAAAGTCAAGGAATGGAATTCCACAGTGGCTGAATACCAGTAATTCTGGGTATGCTGATTTCCAGTGTTGGGAAACCTAGATTTCCAATTAAGTCCTGTCCCTGCACATTGCTATAGCAATCTGGCAGCTATTAGGGAGCAAAGTAGTGCTCAGAGAATTCCTCTTCCTTTCTGTATTGTTGGAAAAACAACAATGGAAGATAGTGGTAACAGAATTCATTAAGTTTCTCTCCTGCATAGTTTCTGAGCAGATCATTACAAGCCTACATAGTTTTTTCCATCTAAACTACACTTGGATAACATTCAGATTCGTCATGAACTACAAGACAAAAATTCTGGTCTTATTTTACCAATTGGCATTCCTTTATATATGTGGCTTTGGACAAAGACTATCAAGCTAGTGATTATTCATGTCCCCAGGGCTGCACCCTGGCTGGGGACATGCATTTGCTGGTCTCTTGAATGGATGCCAGTAACTAACCAGGTACAGTGCATGCCACCATGTTTAGGGATGGCTGGGGTGAAGCCAAGGCTATTTAAGCCAGTGCCACCATGCCCAGTTCCTCTTTTGTTCATTGTCCCATCCTCCCGCCTATTCTTCAGTGTGACTTTAGGTGGTCACTTTTTGGGGCCAGGTAGAAATTTTCTCCCCTTTCCAAGGGCTTGTTTGCCTACCTCACACTGTTGTTTGGGGACTTTTGACAACTGGCTGGGTTGCGGACTTAATTAGGTGGTCACTGTTGGTTTATAGGGAATAATTAGCTGTATTGTGAACACCTCGGTACCCTCTCTAGGTGAAGGATAGACCTCTTAAACTTTCTCCTTAGGTCGTGTGCATAAGGGGTTAGGGTATGAAACCTTCCTTAGGGCTGATCTGGGATATAATCCTCACTCAAGTCCTATGAGTTGGGGGAGGAAATCTCAAGACTGGCGTTCCAGATGAGAGCTGGCTGAGGAGCAACCCAATTATGGGTTTTCTCCACAGAGCTCAGGTGTTTCGCCCAGGGGAAGCTAAGGGAGCGGTCTGAGGAATAGACACCTGCCTCAGCTGTTCCCCCACCAGGTTAATCCCTTCAAGTTTTGCAGGTTTCAAAATCAGTTAAATATGTTAATTTAAATAAAGTGGCCCATTTTACAACTGATGTCATATGTCTTGTCTCATTATTTCAAGTTGCTCAGCAAATAGCCAAAGTTATTCTTGGCTGTGCCGCTTTCTGCAATCTTGTGCTTTAGATATTTTGAACTAGGTAAAATTCGTTAGCTGCAGCAATCAATTAATGAGGAGTTGCAGTCCAAAACATCTAGAGGACACAACATTTGGGAAAGCTCTTTGAGTGATACATTCAAGTTGTACTCTAGGGTGTGTGGGGATGAAAATCAGCCCACATCTCAGGCAAGTATAGTTGCCCACAAGTGTTCGTGATCTTTCAGCACAAACTATCAGAAAAGTCATAGAATGGCGATATATTCTTAACATTTTAGTAAATTCATCTATGGGATCTCAGTATTAATGCTCTTCCTTCCTTTGCTAAAAATAAAATGAGGTGATATTAGTGAAGATCATAGGGAGAGGCAAAATCCGTAGTGCAAAATATTTGGTGGTCTCATCATACTTAGGAATGCAACCTCTCACTATTTTGATGATTAGTCTGGGTGATATGATAAATAGCTGGATTTATTTATTTTTTATTTCATTTATATGCTGTCTTTCTACCAGTGGGACTCAAAGCAGCCACCAAAGGAATAAATTAAAACTTGATAATAAAAATTAAAAACATTTAAAATCACATGAAAACTGTATAAAGCTACTTTCAAAGCATACAAAAGGTGTTAAAAAAAAAAAAGCACATACCCAAATAAGAAATGTGAACAATTACATATTAAAAGCCTACTTGAATGCCAGCATACAAAAGGAGAGCAAGAATGGGCCAGACTAGCCTCCGTGGAAGGTACTTCCAGAGGGTGGGTGCAGCCATTGAGAAAGCTCTTTCTCATATCCTCACCAACTGAGCCTGTGATGGTGGCAGGACAGAGAGAAAGCCCTCCCCTGTAAATCGAGATACTGGCAGGTCCATATAAAGAGATATCATATTTCAGATAGCCTGATCTGCCTTTCATCTGACCAGGAGAAAATGTGTGATGCTTACTGCCAAACCACGTGGAGCATCTTAGCTTACAGTTGTAGAATACTTCTGGGTTCATATCTCGATTCTAATGTCTAAAGTTATGATAGCAGCCAGCATAATTTTTAACCACCTGTACAAAGTAAAAACATGGCAGTCTTAAGCTACAGCCAGCTCTATCATTTATGCATGCCCTTGCAATCACAATGGTTGACAACCACAACTGACTCAATTTAGGGACTGGTGATTGTTCCAGTAAAGCCAGCACACTGCAGTGGTTTGAGCACTAAATTCAGACTCCGGGAGACAAGGGTTTGATTCCCTGCTCAGCCATCAAACTCACTGGCCTTGGGCAAGTCAAACTCTGAGCCTTAAAGGAAGGCAATGGCAAACCTCCTCTGAATAAATCTTGCCAAGGAAGGCATGACAGGGACATCCATAAGCTGGACTTGACTTGAAGAGCCTTAACAACACTGAGAGCCTTTACAGACTGCCAGAAATAATGCAGCTTGAGGCCACTTTAACTGTCTTGGCTCAATGCTAGGGAATCATGGGAACTGTAGGTTTTTCCTGGGACATTGAGCCTTCTCTGTCAGAGAGCTCTGGTGCCACAATAAACTACAGTCCCCATGATTCCTTAGCACTGAGCCAGGACAGTTAAAGTGGCCTCAAGCTGCATTATTTATGGCAGTCTGTAAAGGCCCTAAGAGAGAGTACTCTAAAGCTTCAGCATGGGCCTCCACAATAGAGGTGGTTTATCAGGGATTTATTATATTAGTGCTCCAGCAAATAAACAACATACCCTAAAATATTCCTGGCACAATTTGAATTGCTTGGTGTCAGCATCTAACTGAATCTGTCATAAGTTGTGTGTACATATTGTGTCAATTGATTATTCATGTAGTAATATAGAGGGAGTATTTTAGAGTTGTATAACATATGTACAGTGGGCATGGGGAATGATGGGAGGTGTAGTGTTGGAGAAAATCTTGCTCGAGGTTCATAGTGAAGATAATTACTTGATTCAGGAATGCTGAGATGTTGCTTCTCATGGGATAAAAGGTGCAGAGGGAAAACTGATAGTGTGTGTATGGGGGGGGGGGGCTGGATGATTAGACCAAGAAGGTTGATACATAGATACATATTGATTTATGGACAAATCATAGTGAAGCCTGTGATCTCGTAGGGCAGGACTTGTGAATATTGGGAATAAAGTTATTGCTGTTTGAAATATAGAAGGCTGGTATACTGAACCCCGGGAGGAGGGTTCCTGACACTTGGTTTCGAATGATAAAACAAGAATTTAGATAGCATTCTAAACCCTTACATTCAGAATGCCAGTACACTAAAAGATACCACCAAGGCTGTTTGGGATGCCCTCAATCCCTCCAGATTCCCCAGACCATGTTTTTTCTAACCCAAGCTTAGCAATTCATTTTTAAAACAGCTCCCTTCTACCATCTAACACATTTCCACTCATTTTTTTCAAAACTAGAAATGAACTTCCAGCTGCTTATGACTGGTTTTTGACATTTAGAGCAGTTTATTTCAACCCAGGAACAGTAAATTGGCACAAGAGCCTATTATAAGGCCTTTGCAGACTGCCAGAAATAGTGCAAATTGAGTCCACTTTAACTGCCCTGACTCAGTGCTGGGGAATCATGGGAGCTGTAGTTTATTGTGGCACCAGAGCTCTCTGACAGAGAAGGCTCAATGTCTCAGAAAAAAATACAGTTCCCATGATTCCCTAGCACTGAGCCAGGGCAGTTAAAGTGGACTCAATCTGCACTATTTTTAGCCATCTGCAAAGGCCCATAGTTGCTGATTCTTATTCTAGCATAATGTGCGAATTAGCCATTCAGAACAGAAGATGGCTTTTAAAAGCAGAAGGATACCTCAGAATACCATGCAATAGGTTTCACCAGCAGTGTTTATTAATTGGAATTAAATAATTCCTATAAACTGTATAACATTTAAATTCTAATTAAGTATGTTTTTTTAAAACCAACTTAGAAACAAATACATTTTAAGGACTGACTAATATATATCTTATTTTTTTTAAATGTGATTATGCATATGAAGCTATGCTAGAATGACAATCAAATCTTCACAAAACCCTTAAGAATTACAGGGGGATTTCCACTAAAATCAATCAAGTAATAGTAATGATTTTTTTAAAAAATTCTATCTTGTATGGGGAAACATTTGGTTAAAGATATGCAATGTAAGATGAAAGAAGCCCTGAAACACAGTTACTATCAACATGTAGTAAATACATCACTTTCATTAACTACTGTATTTACTCATGTATAAACTGACCTCATATATAAGTCAAGGGCAGGTTTGGGGACCAAAATTATGAATTATGATATGACCTGTGGATAAGTCAAGGGTAAAACTTGGGGTTACGTAACAAAGGATGTAAAGAACAAAGCAAAGGAAAATGATATCAAAGAACATACAAAATTCTGGCAAGCATAACTGGTTGTTCTCATCCTAAAGTCTTGATGGATGAACAGGGAACTATGGTAAATGGTGGCTTTGTGATGTATGGGGAGGCAATCAGGCACAGGCAGAGCCAAGAAAATGCACATGTCAAAAATGATGTAAAGTCAAGAATTAAGATACAGCATTAACTAAAAATGGAACCATCCCCTTCTCTAAGCAGAGGTGAAAAGTGAGAGCTCTGGTTAGGGACACAGGACTCCCATGAAAGTGGAAAAACTGCAAATTAAAAACCACTTTTTAAAACCTGAAATAACACCTCTCTAGCAATTTTTAGGTTCTCAAGAGCAAATCTATGGTCAACATCCACTGAAGGCTGACCACAGAATTGTGCCAGAGAACTACAAATGCCTAGAGAAGCATTTTCTCTAGGAATCCAGCATGACTTCTGGCAGAAATTGGCCACAGACACACTGGAGGACCTAGAGTTTTCTAGAGAGAACATTAATCAAATCCACAAATAATCAAAACTGCAAAAGTCAAAGTCACAAACATAGAGGGCTGACTGTACATGAGTTTATACAGTGTATCTTAAGGTAACAAATAGAGCACACATAATTGTTGTTGTATAGTACTTACTGGTGGCAGTATAGATTGCATATTTTGATTGGAGTCTGCTATCGTGGCTAGGTAGACCAAGTTTGTATGCAACAACTGCTGATACCTATTTTTTTTTTTAAAAAAAAAGAGCATGTTTCAAAGTTATGGTTGTTGTTCTTGTTAATATTGTTGCTCTTGTTGTTATTAATTCATTTACATCCCACCTTTTTTCCAGTACTCAAACACAGTTAAAACACACAGTCATTGTGACAGCAGCAACGTGGCACTACAAAATCTCTTAAAACATTTTCTCTTGAACTTTTTTGTGCCATTGCTGCCACCAGTTTGTGACAGTGACTTACTTCCCTAAACTACTAAAGGGGGAATTAACACCAAAATATTTTCCATAATGTGGTAGCGTGTAAACTGTGTTAAAGCACTCCAGACAGTTACTCGATGAAACAAAATTATAAGTTTACTTGAAAGTTAAGTCAAATACAGTATCTCTTGTGTTGGATGTTGTTCACATTTGATATGTTACTAAAATACTTTGTTACACTGTTTGACTTTTGTTGTTTCTTGTCTATATACTTGTTTCCTTACATAAACCAAAACACTTAGAATCTTTATTACACTTTTAGTTCCTGCACCTCTTCTAATTATTTATGCCTCACTTATCACTACCCACTATATCTCTGCTAGGACAACAATTCACCCAGGACACTCTTTGTCCTCTCTTGGGTACTTTTAATTTTTTTAACTGCATTTCTCTCAACGGCTCTTCATTCCCTCAGGATAATTCCTATCTTGACCCATCTAACCTCAGCTCTTTCTCTCTTCATCTTTATATCCTTCCTCGCTACACTCTCATTGGCTAATGCTAGGCTCATCCTGAAAGGATGTTGCCAAAGCTCAACTTGCGTGATTAAATCTGCCTTTTTCTCTACAGACATAAATTTAAAGAATACAAAAAGTTATTATTAAAATGTCATTTAATTACCCATAGAAATTAAAACATATCCATTAAAACTGTTAAGATCAACAAAATATCAAAC
Source organism: Phrynosoma platyrhinos (assembly GCA_020142125.1). Lineage (NCBI taxonomy): Eukaryota > Metazoa > Chordata > Lepidosauria > Squamata > Phrynosomatidae > Phrynosoma > Phrynosoma platyrhinos. The sequence continues at coordinate 61,795,124 of CM034706.1, read as the reverse complement.
TATTAAAAGCCTTAGGGGTCGATTTCAAGAATGCTATTTGAACAGTAAAGTTTTTGCTTGCTGATGGAATGACAGCAAAAGCGGGAGCCATCCCCCAGCTGTAGGAAAGGAGTTTCAAAGCCTGAGAGCAGCCACTGAAAAGGCTTTCCTTCTTATTACCACTAAACATGCCTGGGAAGATGGTAGGACTGAGAGAAGGCCCTCCCCCAATAATCTGAGCACTGAATAAACTCATATTGGAATATATGGTCCTTCAAAAAACCTTGACCATAGCTATATAAGGTTTAGTGGTCATAACCAGAACTTTGAATTGTGCCCAGAAATGAATCAGAATTATATGCTCCCTCTATCCTCTAAGTTAAAAATACCAGTCACTCCTATCCAATAATACAATGTAGCTACATAATGATAGCCTCTTATGTAAACTGTCCATCAGGCTATCCTGCCGAGAAAGAGCAACAGATGTAGAATCCAATAGTCCAATGCTGATAACACCACAGAGTAGAATGTATGCACTGACAATCACTTATTTTAGGGCCTGTTACAAGGTGATGTTTTTCACATTTAAAGCTGTGAATAACCCTGCTGCCAGAGACCACATGAAAAAATTTGTCCCATAGGTATCTTCCTGTCCAGGAAGCAATTATGGTGAGAATGTATTTGCTGTTCATTCTTTAACCAGAGTGCATGAAGGTACACGTAAGGATGTGTTCCTCTGACACTGATCTTTTAAAATTCTTCTTTACAATAATCTAGACCCCATCTCTAGGAGCAGGTTGATTTTTTTTTATGAATTTGCAGAGCTGTAGTAATACTGCACAAGTGGAGAACTTGCAATCCTTTACTATACCTACCTGATACTTCACCAGCATGCTGATCTATACTTAGCTGCATTTCACAGAACAGATATAATGGCAACCCAATTGTCCAAGAGGAAATGTTACTTACGCCAAATGATAAAGTAGCACTAATGCTGCATAACCCAATACTGGTGCTCTTTTCTCTATACAGAATCCATACACTAGCTTACACAATTTGTTTCATGCACCTAAAAGAACTGGTCCACTTGCTTGCCATGGTTCCCATGAACATCAATGACATTCATGTAGTCAACTTACTGAGAGCATTCTGAAGTTTTGCCTTTGTTCTGGTAGTCCATTATACACTGAATAAGATGGTTGTTTTCATCCAACATCTGAAATAAAAAAGATGTTGAGAATAAAATTAATCCATTTTAACATACATGCAATTTTATTGTTTAATTGCATATACTCACTTTAGGTCTCAGACTGTGTATACTCAGGTTCAAACTATAACTAATTTTCAGCCATTCTCATGAAATTCTTGAAAATTTTAAAAACTTCACTTTATGCCTTAAAGCCATTTATTATCATATATTTAGGAAAAGCATTCAAGCAGTTTGGTGTTATCACCTATTAAAGTAACAGGTTTACTCACTCTAGATACAACTAGAGTTGTGTTTTATTTGTATTTTTCTTTTCCAGACTAAGAAATCTGTCAGCCCAACCTGTGGGATCACATGTTGATTTCCTTACCTAACAACAACATGCCCTATCTGGAAATTCATCACCCGTGATTTAAACAACATGAAATGAACAACAGTGATGAACCCCTGGCTTGTTCTTATCTCTTATGTACTTCCTGTCTCTTCCTGCAGCCCTCCACAAATTGGAAGGACTAACCTCTACAATATGAAACCAGCTGCAATAATTTCATCTCCCTGTAAAATTTAGAATGCTAGTAAATCAGGCTTCTAAACTGCACAAGGAGCCAATACGATAAAGATTTCCCTCTGCAGAGGTTACTCTTCAATATGTGAATGGAGACAAGAAAAGGCAGCAAAAATGGAGGTAATGAGACAGGGACAACAGGCTTACCCTTGCTATGCCCCATATCATTTTTACACTTTTAATATGATCTGAAGAGCACTCAACTAAAACTCTCTCTCTTGAAAACAACAAGTTTTATTCAGAGTAGATAATGTTTTCAGGAGTACTGTTAAGAGTGTTGGAAATAGTCAACTCAAATATTCAAATTTTGAATAGAAAGTAAAGCATTACTTGAACAGGTGATAATATTTTACATATGGAAACACTAAAGCAGAAATAAACACAATTTCTAGATTTCAAACAAGTTTTGAACAAATAAGAGACTTTAACAAATCTTGTGTGGAAATTGCAGCCTTGATATCTGCAACATGTACCAACAAGTTTTACATTCTCAATAAACTAATTATCATTTTCACAAACTAAGCAACTCCACACGTCATAACACCTACACATTTTCTATACTAATCTTTCCAGTCTTACACGTGTTTGCAAGTTATGCCCTAAGTACAGGTTTAACAGTTCACAGGCCTCCTTGGACCTTCTACCCACCATAATCAGACTTATGTTTCAAATGCACAATTATTTCATATTTTGAATCCACACAATTTAACTACATATTTTTTAATCCTAGCCACATGTTTAAAGAATTACAGTAGTGTCTTCATCGGTCTGTCCACCCTGCATCCTAGGATGTGAAAGATGTGAAAATACATCTATTATCACCTTCAGTGACACTAATCTTGATTTTACTGGACAGTTTAACTCATAACACCTTCCCAGATTATTTAACCTATAGTAGTATTACTTGAGCTAAAATGTATAGCCCTAGGGCAGTGTCCTGGTGCCTTTGAATCCATGAAATTCCAAAGCCCAAACATTGAAGTAGATAATGGGATGGGAAGGGTATCCTTGCCACTATATCTTACAATTAATATTCTAATCCCAAAATATATGGCTTGTTTTATGAACTTCCTCAAGTAACAGGTCCTTCAATATTCAATATACAATTAATATTCTAATCCCAAAAAATATGGCTTGTTTTATGAACTTCCTCAAGTAACAGGTCCTTCAATATT
>CM034706.1:61777016-61788753 GCA_020142125.1 Phrynosoma platyrhinos | reverse complement strand
CCTCCTCCTCCTCCTGTATATTCAGCCCACTTCCCCCGTTTTAGGACCCCTAAACTTACCTGTGCCACAAGCGTAATGCAGTTTGACACCAAACCAAACACACTGCACAAATAATCCAGTTTGAGACGGCTTTAACTGGCTAGGGAATTCTGGGGAGTGTATGAGGGGGTATGGTAAAGTTTTAATTATCACCTTTTTAGAAAATTGACAGAAAGTTTGTTTTGATTTATAGTTGTTAACTTATCTCTAAGTAGTCACCATACAGATTTACACATTTCCCCCCCCCCAGCATTTCTTGACCCTCCGTTATTGTAGAAGTCTGAAAATTGCGCCTTATGAGGATTATACACTTTAGTCACTTCTGACAGAACCTGTCACAAAAATAAAGGACACAGTGAGCTGATTTTCTCCACATCATGTACATGGGGCCTAATGATGACACTGACAAAATTTAATCAATATACCATAATAACATTCATGTGATAATTATTACTTTACGATAGCACCTCGTACTTCTACATCTTAACACTTTAGTCACTTTTGGCACAACCTGTCGTAAAAATAAAGGATGCAATGAGCTGATTTTCTCAACATCATGCAATTGGGGACCAATGGTGACACTGATAAAATTTCATCAATGTTCCATAATAACATTCATGTGATAATTATTACTTTAGAATATCCCTTCATGGTTTTGTGAGACATTTAGCCTTCTCTGTCAGAGAGCTCTGGTGCCACAATAAACTACAATTCCCAGGATTCCCTAGCCTTGAGCCAGGGCAGTTAAAGGGGTCTCAAAGTGGATTATTTCTGCCATGTGTTTTGGACCTTAGTGATGAACCAAGTCATTTTACTACCAATGACAGGAAATCCAAATTATATCCTCTAACAGAAAATATACAATAAACTAAAGAACTATTTGCTACTTAATTAACAGAGGGCCACACAGCAGTGCCAACAACTGGGACACAATGTAAGATAAATCCAGAGTGAAAAACAGTCGTTTTAGTTTCTAACACTTTGTCATTGGGTTATTTATGCAGTCTGTTTTGGAATAAAGTGTTAGAAGCTGAAAAAGAGTTATTCCACAGTTATTTTTATTTATTTATTTATTAAAAATATAATCGTGTTACAGAAATTAGCAAGATGAACTGTCTGGAATGATTTTCAGTAGGATAGGACCCCTTTTATTAAAAGTTGGTTAAAATACTTGTACTACACCCCCCCAAATAAAACAATAATTTCATCAGAGGAATTCAAACTTAAAGCAAACTCTCACCATCAGAAATTCTGCTGATAGCTAAAGAATATACAGGAACACCATAAATCCCCTCTGAACAAATCTTGCTAAGAAAACCCCATGATAGGATTGCCATAAATTGGAAACAATCTGAAGGCCCACAACAACAACAACCTACACTGCAGAAATAATCGAGACTGGCCCTACTTTGTCATGGCTCAGTGCTGTGGAATTCTGGGATTTGCAGTGGCACCAGAGCTCCCTGACAATACAAATACAAATCCCAGAATTTCATAGCACTGAGCCATGACAAAGCAATGTCAGTCTGGGTTATTTCTTCAGTGCAGGTGGTAGCAGTTGTGTGACTTCAGGTCATTTCCAACCTATGGTGACCCTAAAATGATCCTATGATTGAGTTTTCTTAGCAAGATTTATTCAGAAGGGGTTTGCCATGGCCATCCTCTGAGGATGAGAAACTGTGATTTGCCCAGGGTCACCCATGGCCAAGCTGCAATTCAAACCCTGGTAGTTCATAGTCCATTGCTCAAACCACTATGCTACACTGGCTCTAGATTAGATCTTTCAATTACCGGTAATGGGATCTTTACGGTGTTCTTGAGGCGATGCCGAGGCTTTGTAACTGAAACAATCAAGCTTATCGCACGGCACTTACAAAAACGGGAATGGAAAGGAATGGAACAGAAAGTTTTTCATCTTGATATACACTTATTATTTAGTACTTTTTTTCTTGCCTGGATGAATATTGTATCACTAAATTTCTCTAACAGCAAGACTGTGGTTTTGGATAGACTTAACCAAAAGCACAAATGGGTTTTAAATCAAGAAGTCATAGAACAATCTCACTTGTTCAGATATTTGCATGTTGTCTTCAGCAGGTCTCTCTTACAGAAATGCAACAGGGATGTGGTGAAGCTAAGAAAAAATTGTGGGAGCACTGATTAAGTTTTATTTTATTGCAATAAGGGAGGACAGTTGATTGAACCCACACTAAACATTCTTAGTATTAAAATAATAATTCAAATGTTTTATGGTATTGAAATTTCAGGGTTTGATGTTACTACTGTTAAGTCTTTGGAAATAATACAGAATGAATTCTTCCAAAAACGTTTATTTCTCCCATCTGTAATGCTTGCAGCTTTTTTTGTGTGCAGAATCTGATTGACTATCAATTAAGCAGATTGTGTTCAGTTGCGATACTTTAAGCCAGGGGTAGGCAACCTTTCCTTTAAGGTCCGAGGGACTTCAGCTCCCAGAAGCCTCAGCCATGTTGGCCAATAGTCCCATGTTGGCCAATAGCTCCTGGGATTCTGGGAGCTGAAGTCCCTCGGCCCTTAAAGGGGACAGGTTGCCTACCACTGCTTTAAGCAAATTGTCACTCTATCAAATGAATGTGCTCCAGCATTATATTACATGGAAGTGAGCAACAATGAGTACTGGAAGCCAAACTTCTACCAACTCCTCCTTCCCTGAACTTAACTCCTTGGGTATAGTTAAGAGGCAATTAAAGGACTGGCAATTCTGGATAGATTTATGGTCTCTCCTATAAATTCTTTCCATTTTTTCTTTCTCTTTTCTCTCTCTTATTTTTGAAAACAAGATTCTAGAGTTAGTTATTTGACTAAACTGTATATCAGCTTCTCCATGTAATACTTTCATCAAAGTACAGTTTCAAGCTATGCTTCTAGATGGATGCTACAATGTGTCATTTTAAAATTATATTTAAAATTATAATTTTAAAACTATATTTAAATTATATATTTGTGATCAATATCAGGTGGAAGAGCTAATTCAATACATGTTAACCTGTCCCTTGTTGTTGCTGTTGTTGTGTGCCTTCAAGTTGTTTCCAACTTATGGTGACCCCAAGGCTACTTTGTCATGGAGTTTTCTTGGCAAGAAGAGTTCAGAAGGAGTTTGTCATTACCTTCCTCTGAGAGTACATGACTTACCCAAGGTTATGGTTGAGCCGGTACCCCAATCTCCTGGAGTCCTAGTCCAACACTCAAACCACTACACACAACAAAGAGATTTTTGGAACCCTTGCTCACTCAAGTAGGAATGCTCTTGTAGAGGTGGTTCAGTTTCTCAAGTGACACCAGTGGCTACATAACAAAGTATCTCTTTTGCTTTGGTTGCAATAAAACAAAAATAAAAAAATAGAAAGAGAATTAGATAAAATCACTACAAATTGTTTTACCAATTCAGCATATTCATTTGAGTTTGTTATTGCTAATTTTGAAATTCTTTTTATATTATGTGTAACATTATCTGTTATTGACTGTAATTTTATTTCATGTGTTTTTATTTAATTTTAATGAAGATGTCATGGCTTTCACCTAATATAATTTTGATGATGATTCTGTTAACATTACTGCTACGGTAGCTGGTTCAGAAGTTAGTAATTCTATTTATGACATTTGGAGTTTGAGAAACTTACTTTTTTGGACCTCAGCTCCCAGAATCCCCCAACCAGTGTTCATGTCCACTTGAGGGTTCGGGGAGTTGTAATATCTATCTATATCTATATCATATATATATATATATATATATATATATATATATAATATTATATTGTGTATATTATAAACACACACACACACACACACACCAATTTCTCCATGTTCTCATCCTACCAGAACCCTCTTATGATATGTAGCCTTATCCTACCTAATAGAGGCCAGTCCCAAGAACTGTACAAAATGGGGATAAGGATCCAGTTGCCTGAAGGCTGGATGTGGCCTGTTACAAGCATTGTTTTAATATAAAAATCCCTTTGTGGGTCTCCTGTCATGTCGCTAAACCAGAAAAGCCCAAACCTCCATGGATCCAAAGCGAGGACATCACATAGACACCTGAATGGCCACGTCTGCTTCAACAATTCATTAACAAATCAAAAGGCCAGGGTTAGGAGCTGCAAAACAGGACATTTGCACCTAGGAGATTTATGAGTACCAGCCAGGATGTGACCAGCTGAGGATGAGAAAACATCAACACCCCATCTCCCCTTTTTGGAAATTATGTACTTCAAAGAGCATCAATCCAGAATCCTTTTATATACAGTAACAAATCTTTGACTCAGGCTAGGTTTAAGGGTATAAAAGCTCCCCCAAATCTCAGTCACATTGGATCTTGTTAGATTTCGTGGTGATACTGAGCCACTGTGAATTCTGACTTGGGTCCCAACTCTTCCTGTTCTGCTTTTCCTTCATACACGGCTGAGTCTATCCATCTTCATTCAAAAATGGAGCAACCTCCGTCAGGTAATTATCACCATTAAAAAGCCTTCTGTTTCATATCCAAGCTAACTACTTTATTTCTGAGTTCTTGTGTGCTTGAGTGTCTGTGTATGTTTACATCCCCAAATAAATTACAAAACTCATTGAGAAAGCTTTGTGTCTATCAATCCACTTCCTAGCCACCTCCATAAACATAGGATAAAAGATCCCATTGGATACTTGAACTTTTAGCAATTCCCCAGGTTCACATTCCTCTTACAGGCTCTTGTCATCTTCCCATTTGGAAGGGAACCTTCTTGGCTACTATACTGACTGTTGCAGAATAAACAACTTGTTCACCATTAGTTTTGCAAGCTTCCATCTGATCGCCTTGCTTGTGTCTTTTCCCTTGGCATTTCATTCTGCTGAGTTTAGTAACAGAAAAGAAGAGAGAGGGGGATATTTGCATATCAACGCAAATGAGACATTAAAAGCAGCATTTCATATAAGAGAAAAATAAGCTATTTGGCAGATGGCAGGGTAAAAAATATGAGATGAAAAAAAATCTCTCGTGTTTAAGCTAAGGTCCTCAAAATAATTTAATTGAGAGTACTGGCATGAATCTCAGCCAATAAACTCCAATTAGATTTTCATGTTTCTTTTCTTTCTTGTTTTCACAGAAAATTCTGCAAGATTTCTCTGCCATTACTATTTATAATATTGCAACATCCAAAGTACCAATCTATACACAAAGTCTCGCTGGTATTAAACACAACATAACGTGTTAGCATTGTGTGTCTATTTTGTATTTTTGTCCCATGTCAGTCTCTAGAGACTGAGCAGGAAATGAGAATTTAACATGTGCACAGAAAAACTCAACCTTCCCTGCCCCTTTATGACTGATTTTTTTTTCTACAGTTGCACAAATTGGGTACAGCCCACATAAACATGAGTCAAAAACCCCATTGAAATCAATGATACATAGTACTTGGCCCTAATTTGTCTACTTTGAAGCAATGGATCTTATATCTAAGGGACTATGCCTATGATTGCAGCCTTTGGCAATTACTACTTGCTTAAGACTAACTGATTTCAATGAGATTTTTATTCCTGTCTTTCCCTGGATTGTTCCCATAGTCACTGGCATAATAGATAATGAGGTGTCATATCTTTGCTCATGAAAACAGCTTTGTGGGGTGATGTGATGTAGCTTTTCTTATGATGCTGTTTTATTGCATATAAGGGATTATATCAACAGGGAAGGATGCCTTGAATTTACTCCATTTATTGGTTTATTTTGTCTTACTTGGCTTTTTCAGTTTTGACATTTATGATTTGCATTGGATATTGGGTGGAAGATTAAAAGTGTAACAGTTGATATGTGAGTCTCTGTGTCCCAATGTAAAAATGAACTACAAAGAAACACAGCACATTTGCAAAGGTATAGGTATCTGAGATAACTTCCAGAGAGATCATAATGAAACAAAAGATAGTCACAGGAATGCTAAATTTTGATTCTACTCTATGACATGTTAGTTGGCAAATATAAATATTTTAGAATAAGAAAATACATATCTTCCTGGGTAGTCAGAACTAATGGGAGGATGTGGGATTGCCTTAGTGAAAAATATTTCAAACTCCTGACTTTATTTTTTGAAAGGGAGTCTCCTACTTGTAAGATGGTGTTCATAAATAAAAATTAATATGGCACTATCTTGTCTAATGTCCCTTAGGATTAAATGTCTAAGAAGGTTTTCTTTCTTTTCTTTTTAAAGAAAGCTCTGTATCAATCATGTTTGTATCCTCCTTTCCTCCAAAGGGTTTATGGCTCAGTAGCTTATTCCCCCTCATGCCTTAATAATCAGCTTGGGGGGAAAATAACATTAGACAGAACTGTGAGCTTAAAGAAGTCTGATGAGTTTTATTATTAATTAATTATAATTAGCCTGCAAAAAACAGTTGCACAATTTAAAACAACAAAATAATTAAATAAACTAAAAACATATTAAACTGCAGTAATTAGTTAAAAACAGATTTATGACTGAAAGGATATTTGAACTATCTCACATTTTATCCATGACAACAGTCGTTCTCAACCTCTGGTCTTCCAAATATTTTAGAATTTTCAGAAATTCCAACCAGTGTAGTCAATGATCAGGGATTTGGATGATGGCTTGTGTTATTTCGCTGAGAACTGAATGAGATCCCACAAGACTGTGTTTTTGTGTGTTTGAAAGCAAGAATCCTAGTCCTTTAAATCATTTATCACTGTTTCCAGATCCTATTGGGACTATTCTGTCCTTTAGGAATGTATGGCCCTCTTGTTCCTGTTATATGAGTGACTGCAACAAAGTGTTTAATTACTAGATTGGAGTACACATTTGTGTACTTAGAATGCTTGATTGTTTAATGAATTGAATGTAATTAGGCTTACAATGTAATTAAGCTCAGATTATTCAATTAGATTCTGCATATGCCCAAAATTCGGGGCACTCACATTATTTTGTATGCAAAAGTCTGTTAATCTTGGTCCCTTACTTTCTAGGAAACTCTTGATGATTGCTGAGAACAAACCAGACCTCAGGGTTAGTGTCTTCTTTTGTTTTGAAGTCAATTTGCTAGATGATTTTCCCCTTTTCTGTGCTTGGAGTTCAGACTGCACCCAGATTTAGAAACTTCTCATCATCGTAATAAATTCAGTAGTTTCCAATCTGCTCACAAATTTGGTCGGTGCTGGAAATGACATTCCTAAGGGGAAATATGATAGTGGGTGGGTAATTGATAGCATCACTACACACAATAACATTACAAGCTAGAAGAACAGTAGTAGACAAGCTTTATTTTCTGTATTCTTAATGAGAGAGCTCATAAAAGAGCCCTGATGGCGCAGTGGTTAAATGCCTGTACTGCAGCCACTCACTCGCAATCCCAGCCAAAGGGCTCAGGCTCTCAGGCTTGCATCCTTCTGAGGTTGCTAAAATGAGTACCCAGATTGTTGTCCCTTAGAGTACCCAATTAGCTTACATATTGTAAACCGCTTAGAGAGTGCTTAAGTTAAGCACACTGATAAGCGGTATAGAAATGTACTTGCTATTGCTGTAAAAACTGGGCCAATGCCAATTAAACTGAGCAGTGTCATCACTAGGGGTGGCATCACTAGGTGGGCTAACTCATGGTGTCACCCACCCCATTGACCTCCTTCCATCCTACACCATATAGAAACCTCAGTAATGTTTTTTGTACTAATGTTACAATAAATTGTAATCCCTATATATCACTGAATGTAATGGTAATAGTTGTGACATAAACAACTAGCAAAATTAAATTATAACTTTAAAATATCATACAATATCATACATATAGCCTAAATGTATTTACATGTACATAGTTTCATGTGGTTAAAGTAAAAATTTAGTAAGATGTTATTTTAAAAAAAATAATTAATTAAAATGGAAAAAACTCTTGAGGCCTCTCCTTTCTCCTCCCACTGAGCATTACCCCACTCACACCACCTCTTCTGCTGAGCTCCAGCATTTTAAAGGAATGCAGGTGAATGCCAGAGCCCATTTCTGCCAAAAGACAGAAGTATGAAGAATAGTGGTGTCATTCCCCTCATAGGTCACCTGGTGTGGTCTGAATCCCCCTTGCTCCCCCCACCCCAGTGATGCCACTATAACTGAGATGATTTCCATCAATCCAGTCATTTCTAAAGACTCAAGTGCTATTTTTCTTAGTAGATGGAATTCATATATGCTGATATCTGTGGGCAAGACAGCCCAGATGTTGTTAGATTGCAAAGTCTATCATCTGTCACTATTGGGTATTCTGATGGTTGTCTAACCACTTAACTCCTTAATACACATAATATTAGAAGCTAAGCAAGGTCAGGCCTGGTTAGTACTTCAATGGAAGACCATCAAGTAACAGCAGGGGCCTCCAGGTAAGCTAGGAAAAGAAATCATACCTGAAATCCTAAAGAGCTGCTGTCAGTAAGAGTGGACAATACTGGGTTGAGCAGGACCAATGGTCTGACTCATGAGACAGGATCTTATGTTCCAATGTAGTGAGAGTTACAATCCAAAAACATCTGCAGAGCCACATATCTCCCATCACTGGCCTAGGTCATGTTCTTCAGAAAAAATATTTGTAGACTCTTTGGTACAGCAGTCACTTCTCTGCAAGTTTTTAAAATCTACAATAGTCCAATACAATAAGAGATAATGCAGTCACTATATCCCTCGCCTGCCTCTCTTGCCTGCTGTGCTGCAATAGAGCAATCTGGCTGCCTATAACAGGTAAAAGGAGAAGGGCAGAGTGGAAATGAACAGTTATATCATCTCCTCTCATATTTTTCCTGAGGCATACCATAATGAATAATTTCTGGATTAAAAACCTAGCAACCCTACAGAGAAAAACAATAACATCTGTCAGTGAAGCATCAAAGTTGCAAACAGTGATCTGTTAGAAATAATGGAGTACTGTAAATCTCCATTGTAAGTCATACAAGCAGTATTTCTCCAGTGGTTCTTTAGTACTTTTGACATGAGGGTGGAGAAACCTGTGACTCTTTAGAGATTTTGGACTACAGTGGGCCCTTGGTGTCCACTGGGGTTTGATTCCACGAACCTTTGTGGATACCAAAATCTGTGAATGTTCAAGTCCCATTACATTCAATGACGTAGTAAAATGGTGTCCCTTATATAAAGGAGCAAAATCAAGGTTTGCCTTTTGGAATGTATTAAAAAAATACATTCAAGCCATTAGGATCTGTGGATGCAGAATTCATGGATATGAGGGCTGAGTTTACAACACTCCACAGTACCTTTCTATTGGCCATGCTGGATTGTGCTGGCAGCCCAAAACATCTGGAGAGCAAAATGTTTCTTTGTTTTTAACTACCTGATTTCAATCAGAAATGTAGCATGTTACGATTACTCCCAACATGAAGATGAAGTAATGGGGAAAGTTTGCCCTGTTAATTTCTGTGTGGCATATATTTGTTAAAAAATAGCCAAGAAAGAAAATCTGGCCACAATTGGTGGTGAGAACAACATAAGAAAATGGATTTTGTGGGTGACTTCTTGCATGGCATTAGACCATTGGAAAAAGACTTGCCACAATTCATATAAGTGGAAATTACAGAGATGTACAGGAAGCTCCTGTTGATCTGATGAGCAAGGAACTGGAAAACTGTGAGACCCTGGAATTGGTTGAAAAGTGGAATCCAGGTTTTGTCTGGGAAATGCATTTTGGACACTGAAAATATAAATAACACACTATATATCACTTTTGAATACATACAAAAGCTAAATTAACACACTGTCATCAGTGATGAATTCAAGTCTTCTACTTCAAGTCTCAAGTCAAGTCAATTCTCAAGTTCTTTCAAGGACTTTCAAGATACCTGCAAGTCAAGTCTCAAGTCTGGAAGCCAACTTTAACAGAAAAATAGAGGAGGCAGTAGTATGTGTGTGTGTGTGTGTGTGTAATTTTAATAGCTAGAAAATCAAGAAATTGTGTACAAAGTTAGGTAAAAATTACATTATAATAGACAAGTTCAATAAAGCTTTATTTAAACAAAGCTGTGCTGTTAATCAAATTTATCAAGATTGTCAATGGGGGCCAGCAGTCTCCTGCCTCAGGGTTTAGGAGGACAGAGAATCCCTGGATTCCTCCTGCACCCCACTCCCAAATCAGGAAGCTACTGTCTCCCATTGACACAAGAGTCTCCTGCTTTGGGAGTTAGGAGGATGAAGAATTCCCAGATTCTCTCCACACACCAGTCCTGAAGCTGGTGGCTCTTGTGCCGTGAGTTCAGCCGAACAGAGCCAGTGTATCATAGAATCATAGAATCATAGAGTTGAAAGAGACCACAAGGGCCATCCAGTCCAACTCCCTGACATGCAGGAACTCCCAATCAAAGCATCCCTGACAGATGGCCATCCAGCCTCTGCTTAAAGACCTCCAGGGAAGGAGACTCCACTACTCTCCGGGGTATCATTTATTATGGAGTCAAGCCAAGTCATTGAAGCAACTTGAGTCCTATCTCAATAGGCTCAATATCTCAGAAAAAAATGCAATTCCCTTGATTCCCTAGCACTGAGCCAGGGCAGTTAAAATGGACTCAATTTGCACTATTTTTGCCAGTCTGTAAAGGCCCCCAGTCAATAAAAAGAAGGGATATAAGGAGCCAAAGGGGAAGGCAATGGGAAACCTTTTCTGAACAAATCTTGCCAAAAAAAACCCATGATAGATTTGCCTTAAGGTTGCCATAAGCTGAAAATGACTTGAAGGCATACAACAACAACAACAACAACAACAATCCAAATAAAGTCCTAAATAATGCTACTAATAAATAGACTTTGCTTTGACAATAGGAAGCCATCTGTTTCAGGTATGAATGATTGATTAAACAGGAATAAACAAATGTCACCTGTATCGAATTGGTATAAATTATTCTATCCAACAACTGTGCCTTCCAATTGAAAATTTATGAAGTGCACAAGGTGTCTCCCAGCATCTGGTGGTATAACATTATGTGACTTCTGTTGTCTCTGTCTCTAGACCGACAATGCTGTGAGCTATAGTAATTGATGCTAATTTATAATATACTGCAAGAAGCCCCATATTGAGAACATTACGGGTATAAAAGGGTTTTGCAAAAGCATATGAAAACATAATTTTGTGTATTATTTAGGGGGAAATTACCATCCTAATTTCCACAGTGTGACAATCAGTTTTGTTAACATACAATTCTGAAGTATAGTCTTTACAATTAATATTTCAGAGAAAACATACCACAGCTTTCATGATTGCTTTTGTGCATCTGCCACAGTGGGAAAGATATACTCAAGGCAGAAAAAATTAAATGGAGAAATATGGCACATACAGAGAATGTTTAGAGGTGTGTGTGAGAGAAGAGAAGCCAGTTCCTCACTTGAAGTACAAAAACTATTTTGTTAATATAATCTATGATATCATCAGCTGCTGTATACATTCACATGCTTTTAGGTGTTTTTTTCTGTGTCGTATAATGTGGATCTATATAAAGGCCAACCTATTTATATTCATATTTATATACTGGGGATGAATTCAATGTGAGTAAATGTGATTAAGATCATGAACCTGGTTGAAATATTTACAACACATCCTATGTGTGTTTACTCTGAAGTGAGTCCCACCATATTCAGTGGCACTTTCTCCCAGGTAAGCATCAAAAATGTGGCAGTAATTATGCAACAGAGCATATTACTGAAACTAC
>CM034706.1:61734270-61746705 GCA_020142125.1 Phrynosoma platyrhinos | reverse complement strand
ATACAATCTAAGCAGAACATAAAAATCCCGAATCCCACCCGTCCTTTAAGAAGTAACGGTTCTTCTTCTAATTCTAGGCCTGATGCTGCTTTCTGTGGAGCCAAGAATACATGTACAGAGTTAAAGCAAATGTCTAATCTAGCTCTAGTGACACATGATTTAGTTGCATCCCATTTGGATTCCTGTAATATACCTTACATTGGTCTGCCATTGGTAAATGTTCAGAACCTTCAGCTGGACCAAGGAGATGCAGCCATACTGTTGTCTGGGGCTGGTAATAGGGACCAGCTCCACTGGCTACTGTTATGTTTTTGAGCAGAGTTCAGAGTGTTGGTTATAACCTACCAACCCTACACGGATTGGGTTCAGGTTGTCTAAAGTACCATATTCTTCCATATAAGCCTGACTGGGCTCTGATACCTTTTTATGTGAGGACCTTCTCTTGATCCTGCCAGCCTCACAGGTGCATTTACTACAGAGATCACTAAGGGCTTTTATCATGTTCGCTCCTAGTCTGTAGCATTCTCTTCCAGGATTTTGGAATACCTGTATTTGCATATACGTACATAGTGAGATAACATGGAGATGGGACCCAAGTCTCCAACTACAAAATTCATTTATATTTCATATACTTCTTATACACATTGTCTGAGAGTAATTTTATACAATATTTTAGAATAATTTTGTGCATGAAACAAAATTTGTGTACACCTGAACCATCACAAAGCAAAGGTGTTATTATCTCAGCCGCCCCTGAAGAAGGTTTTGTCTTCTAGAAATACAGTAGCACAAAATGTTCAGCCTTATATCATTGCTTTTAGTTATTTGCCTAGAGAGAACAGTATAGGGCAGGCTTTAGACTTGTAACTGAAGAACTGGGTTGAAATTCTTTCTTGTGCGTAAAGCTCAGTGAGTAGGGCTACTTCCCCTACCTGGTTGGTTGCAACATAAAAACACCCCTCTAAGCAGACACAATTTGATACAAATGCATGAGCAACCTCATGAAGATACTATTAAAAGTTAAAGAAATATAAATAAAGGTTAAATTAAAGGAACAGTGTAAAGAACAATGCCCTTGATATATTTGTTTATCTAAATATAAACTCTAGTATAAACTCTTCTGTTAAAGAAGAAACTGATGGCTTTTATATCCCAATAAAGGACTGCAGCTTGTTAGTTTTTGCTCCAGGTGGTAAGCTACTGTTTCTCTATACTTTCAAAGCTAGATTTAACTCTAGTACTGGAGAATGCCAACCCAATTCTACTCTTGCTTTCTGTTGACTTCACTTACCCTTTCTCACATTGGTGAGCAAGGCTGGCAACTTCTCTGCCCCATGCTCAGTTGGTAATTGATTAGATAGACCAGTGGCCAATGGCCCAACCCAGTACAAAGAAGCTTCATGGGGTCTGATCTAAGAGATTTCCACACATATGCCATTCACATTTTTAACTTTGAAGTTCCCAAAACACACTGCAGAAATCATTAGGTTTGAGACTGCTTTAACTGCCCTGACTCAGTGATGGGGAATTCTGAGAATTGTAGTTTGTTGTGGCACCAGAGCTCTCTGACAGAGGAGGCTAAATGTCTCCAGTACCAGAGTTAAGTCTAGCTTTGAAAACTTTGAAAGTATGGAGCATTTCTGTATAGATACTGTCCATCTGTAGACTTTGACTCCTAGTAGACAAGATCTTTTTTAAAATGTCATTTGACATGATAAACAATAGCTTATGTAATCAGTGATACATAGGCAGTAATAATAGCTTGCATAATCAGTGCAGTGATACTTTTTTGCCATTACTAATTTGCTGCCTTACTGGCAATGTGTTGTTGTCCAGTTTGAGAGAAGCAGGTTTAAAAATATTTCTGTGCAGAGGAACATGCAACCCCAGAGGTGTGGCTTTCTAAAATAGTGAAACATTTGCCCTCCACAGAGAGAATACTTCAATTCAGTATTATAATTTTGTAGGCATGCCTTTATATATAAATTTGTATAGGGCTAGTGAGTTAGGGCTAGCGAGTTCATGCACTCTGGAACTTTTTGTGATAAACACCTGGGTTTCATGAAGACAAAAGTGTTCATTAGCTGCTCCATTAGATGGCAGTGTTGTACAACCTTTGTGTACTTTATAGACAGGGATCATAAAAGCAGTTACACTGGTTAGGCCATGTGCCTCAGTCTAAAGGGCATTTTGACACATGACACCAAAATCAGCCCTGGGCCTTTTATGCAGCCCATCTACACAGTGAATGTCAAAGTCAGAAAGCAGAAGAAAGCTATTTTAAAGCTGCTTTGCATCTTAGTCCATATAGAACTTGCATTTTGATACAGAAATGTAAAAGCAGTTTTAACCATCAGTAGTAAAAAGTCTCTTAACCTGAGTTTATATGTACTTGACTATGACTAAGACTCATTGTATATGTGACATTTGTTTCCATATTTTATTGCAAGTCATTCTGGTAACTTTCTTTTGCAAATGACATAAATACATGCATCAAAGATTGCTGCTTTAGATTACAAAATTATATTTTTGGTGCCAAGTTCTGAACTTGATATTAGGGTTTTGTTAGTTCTCTATGCTCCTTCTTTATATTCTGTATTTCCTGTACATTCTCAGTTATTGTACTGTTCCTGTGCATTCTGTTTTTCCTTGCTAATGTTCTATATCTCCATGCTCATCTCTTTCTCTCCTCTTTTACCTCTTAATTCTTCTTAGTTCTTTCTTAGTGAGACCTAAGAGTTCTCTGGCTGAGAATTCTAAATGCCCCTCCCTAAACTACAAATCCCAGGATTCCACAGGATGCAGCCATAGTAGTTAAAAGTGGAATAATAGCACTATAACAGTATAGTGTGACACTATCCCAAGTCTAGTATAGCCAAATTTATCATTCTTCCATTCTCCTTGTGCCAGATCTTTTTCTCTACCTATGTACAAGGCTCCTTAGTCAAGTGCACAGCAGCAGAATTGAGAGAAGCTATGAAAGGGCTGTCATCTGGTGTTTGATTTCTATATTAGGGAGTGTCAGATGGTTGTGGCCAGGGCCTCCTCCCCACAAACCATGATGTTGTGAACACTCATTCCATTCTTTCTACTGATAAAGGGATTTTGGGAATCTCACATTTTAAAAGCTGATTTTACCAGAAGTGACAGTGGAACAAAAGGAATGTGCTTTCCTCTCTTTGCTTTGAACTCTTTAAGCAAGGGGTGGGGAAAAAACACTTATTGATCAGATTACTTTGAGGGAAATAGCTACTACAAGCATGATCTTAAAAGAGGCATTCCCATTTTTTGCTGGAAGATCTTTGCATGCTCCTCCCCCCTTAGACAGGGATTCCTACTTGCAACCTCCTCCCCCCCCCTCATTCAAACTAACCATGTGAGTTAGGTCACTCCCTCTTGGGACTAACAGATTTTCTCTCAAGGATTTCAACTGGGCTGTTCTCATCTTCCTGCTCTCTAAAGATGATGAGATCTTTTCTCTTTACCTAAACCATCACTGGTTAGATCAGGATATAGGGGTTTTTTTAAATGTAAATGTAGATTAAAGCCATTGTTTTGAACTACAAGCTATGTGTTTGTTGTTTTTGAGTCAGTCTCAGTTCTTAAGGAAACATAGGGCCTTTGCAGACTGCCAAAAATAGTGCAAATTGAGTCTATTTTAACTGTCCTGGCTCAGTGCTAGGGAATCATGGGAATTTTATTTTTTTCTGAGACATTGAGCCTTCTCTGTCAGAGAGTTCTGGTGCCACAATAAACTACACTTCCCATGATTCCCTAGCACTGAGTCAGGGCAGTTAAAGTGGCCTCAATTTCTGGCAGTCGGCAAAGGCCCATAGTTAGGCAAAGTCACTCTTCTGCTACTCTGCTAATTTAAAGCCAGACTTGTAACAGACTTGGCTTTCATGTTTTGATTTTTGTTTCCTTTAAAAAGGCTGAAGCCTCGGAAAACTTAAATTATCCCACATTCTTTCACATAGAAAAGATGCCTCTTCAAAGATGACACATACATGCATCACTTAAAAATACAACTGTGGTCTTAAAAGAGGCATTCTCATTCCTTCACATAGGAAAGGATGCCTTTTCAGATGTGTCACTTGTTGATGAAACATGCATATATCATCTAAAAGTGTTTAAAAATTGCTTCAGAACTTTTGCCTTTACACATAAGCAGATTTAAGCAGTAGTTATTCTAGTGCAGGACTGGGAAATATATGGCCCTCCAGATGTTGCTTGTTTGCAACTTTCATCACTTCTAGCCAGCATAGAGAAGGGTAATAGATAATGGAAGCTGCAGGCCAGTGACATCTGGAGAACCACTCCATCCCTGTTCTAAGCTGTTTGTATTTTGTGGCAAACACTCTGGTGTTAGTTCTGGGATTAATGAAAAACAGGCCTACTACACAGTTCTGGAAATTTTCTCTGCTGAATCTTAGCTCTTTTTAAAATGCTGTTGAAGGCTTCTTTAGAAATAGAAGCATACTGTGAATTAAACATTGCATCTTCACTCTCTGAAGGAGAGTCGTTATGGCTTCTGTAGCCTTAAGAGTTCATTGAGAGTGCCAGTAAGCACAATCTGGTTAATGTTGTGTATTTGCCCTTTCAAAAACCTCTGGAAATGATTCCTCACCAAAGGCTGCTGAACAGACTTCACAGTCATAGAATTAGAGGAGAGGTCTCTGCAAGGGTATAGCTATGGAGGAAGTAAAATGAGGATTGTCCCTCAAATAAGAATTCTGAACTCCAGAAAATTTTACATCTATCTCCAAATTTTTAGCACTGTAGTAAATGAAACTTCTGGTTGAGCCTTTAGAAATACAGTTTAGACAACCAATGCAAAGAGGCAGGCAGAGTGACCAAGGGAAAGCAAACATAGCAAATAGAAAATGTTTAGATGTGAACAGGTTTCGATGTCTCTCTTTCAGTAATGGTAAAAATTTGGGGACTGAAGGAAACTTTCATGAGAAGAAGCAGAATTCTTATGGACTGGTGATAGTAATATCTTTCCTCTTCCTCCCATAACTACACATCTAGGTCTTCGTGTGGACAGAAAGTAAGATGCAGATGACAGGAATAAATGGATAGTTTTCATATGGAATACAAACAATAATATAAGTAAATAATGCCATTCCTCAAAGATCTGTGTTGGGACAAATCCTGTAACTTACTCATTAATCATCTGGAGTCAAACATGAACAGTGGGATGGTCAGGTTTGCTGAAAACATAAGACGTACCCCCTCTGCAGACCAGGGCGTTTGGGACGCCCTGGTCCGGAGCGCCGCGGGGCTATGGCAGCCCCACCGCGGCGCTCCTAGAGCGACCCAGAAAGGAGCTCCAAATTGGCGCTCCTTTCATAAGTCAGAAAAAGGGCGCCCTAAAAGCGGCGGGCGCCCTTTCTCTGACTTATCCCCCGCAGCGCGTCCGGACGCTGCGGGAGGAGGTCGCCCTGAACGCGCCGGGCGTCCGGTGGCCCGGAAGTGTTCAGGGCGACCTCAGGAAGAGGAAGGGCCGCCGCGCGTGCGGTGGCCCCTCCTCTTCCTGGCCTTGGAGACGGCTCAATAAGCCGTCTGCCGAGGCCATAAGATAGGTATAGTGAAGATCTCCAAAAGGATTTCATACTGTGGGAGGGGACTTTAAAATGGCAAAAGTGTGAAGAAATGCACCAGAGGGGTGGGGTGGGGGGAAGAATCCTAAATTCTTATATGTGCTGATGGATCTGAGTTGATAGTGATAGTTGCAAAAGAGATCTCGGGATTGTGGTGCATAGTTTAGTGAAAATGATGACCCAGTGTGTGGCAGCTGTAAGAGAAGTCATTTCCATGTTGTGGCCATTAGGAAATGATTTGAAAAGCTAATAAAATCTATGGTGTGAATACATTTGCAACACTATTAACAGTTCTGGGCCTGTAAACTATGTACAATTTGGGTTATCATACGTCAAAAACTGTGTTTTGGAGCCAGGGAAATCCTTTGGTCCTTTTTACTTTGACAAAAATAATGAGTATTGGCTAGTATGTGCGTGATTTAGTATTTTGTATGATGTAGAAGCATTTACATGGCCCAAAGACAAATGATTAGATTGGTTACTATGAGGTGGCAATGATGGCTATTCGACTGGAAAGCTTTAATGAGGATGAGACCCATTCATGAAGGATATCAATAGCAACTAGCTGACATGTACATCTACCTTTAGTATTATAGGCAGCATACTTCTGCAGACCATGTCTCTGTTGGCAGCAATGAGCAACAGGGTGTTGCTCTACTTGTGTCATATATTTATGGGGTCTCCATGAGTGTCTGGACACTGTGATAATGTTTAGTACTGTTGCACTAGATACATCCTCTTTGTGGATACTCAGGATTCATGTCCCCTTTCCCAAATGATTGGGAAATCTTCCAAATCTGCTAGCGAGTTTTCATCCCTTCCCAGACTGTCAGTGATGTTAACACTGTATCATGGTGCTCAGCTCTAAGTTAAAGAGTGCTTTAATAACTGATACTATCTGTTACATAAAATGGTTGTTCAACAGGATTTGTAATGTACTTTTATGACCCTGGCAGGTCTGTACAAGTTGGAAATGCTGTCTGGGGAGCACATGTGTGTATGTGTGTGTGCACCTGTGAGGCATACGTCTTCTGTAAAGGTCTGCAAGATCATAAATATTGGTGAATGACTCAAATCAGTATTAAAATGCTAGATCTCAGAACTGTGCATCTAGTAACAATGATGGCTAGCATGAACACCCAGTGATGTTCCTAGAAAAAAATTAAATGCCTAAGGGCTAATTCATAAGATCTGTTTTGGGTTGCATGCTGTCATCCTCCTCTCCCTGTTTCTCTGCAATTCTTGTGTGGAAAGTTATAGCTGTTCACACATCCAGTAACAATGTGCTAATTAAAAGGGGTGTTTGAAACAAGTCAAATAGCAGAGCTCTGAAAGTTAATAACATATGTTTCTACTGCGTTGGCAAATGAATTTCTTAAGAATAAAGCAACAAAAGTGTAATCTGTTTCTCCACTTAGTCCAAAGGCCTTTTTCCAGTTTGAGGGGAGTTGGAAGAAATTATGGCGACTGTTTTCCTCCTAGTGTCCTGACAATTGACATAATATGTGCAATATGAGACCAATCCTTTTTATCTTGAATAATGCTAGTGGAAATGTGTCTACAGATGAAAGAAGACTTATTGCACCAGTAGATGCTGTTGTAACGATGTGCAGAAAATGTCTGTGACTGGTTTTTTAGTATAGAGAAGCACAAAAGTGCGAGATGCGTGTGTCCTTCAGAAGATCTGCACTTTCCTGTATAAAAAAAAGTTGTGGGGACTTCTGGTCATGGGCTCGAGGCACTTGGATGAGCGGCGGTGGAGCTCCTGCTCTGGAGCGCCCCATGCGTCTACTGAGAGCCACAAGTGGTGTTTGGGACTCCCAGCTGCTAGCCGCAGCGATCGAGGCTAGTAAGCTTCAATAGTGGCAGTCCCCCCCCCCGATAACAACAGCGGCAGCGGCACTGGGAACTCCTAAGCGCCAAAACCCAGACCCCGGAGAAGGGGTTCGGAAATCGGGGCTCGAAGAAGGTTCCAGAGTTCAGGAGAAAACCGAAGAACTGAAGAGCAACTGGGCTGGCTCAGCAGGTCGCCCTGGAAACATTGTTGGAAAGGGCACAAGCCTCCATGTGACCTTATATTCTATTTTTTATTCTTAAGCTATAAGAATAGCTTATAGAATGAGAAACATTTGTGTGCTGATTATGTGAAGAGCTTCCTTTTTGTAACTTCTGTCAGAGAGTGAAGTAAGACACTACTTTTTTTTGAAACTATACTTATCACATAAATAAAAAAAAGAAAAGAAAAGAGATTTGAGAAATTAAGCAGCAAAGGGGGGAAGCAGACGGCTAAAAGGGCCGCCTTGGGGGCAGGGAAGGGGAGGGGCAGCTGTACGGTGGGCTCCCTAACCCCTTCCTGAAGTCATTGTCGGAGCGCCGGCCCCTCCGCACGGCTGACACTCTGACAATGATTTCCTGCTGCAGCGTTCGCACACGCTGTGGCGGAAGATTCGCCAAAGGTGCACCATCAGCCTTTTGTGGCGCACCTTCAGCGACTTGTGGAAGGAGCGCTATTTTAGCGCTCCTTCCAGGGGCGGCGAAGCTGCGCCACGGGGCCGAGGTGTGGGGATACCTCGGCCCCGCTGCGCAGCTTCCCGGGGTGGCCCATGGCCTCCCATCTGCTTAGCCCCTTAGTTTGTCTGCCCGTCCGGTAGGCCATTCCACAGTCTGGGAGTGGTTGCAGAGAAGGTCCTCTGGGAGGTCCGCACCAGCCTAGTTTTTATTGGCTGTAAGAGGCGGTCCCTAAGATAAGATGGACCCAAGCCATGTAGGGCTTTAAAGGTCAAAACCAACACCTTGTACTGTGCCCGGAAACTAATCGGCAGCCATAAGAAATATGAGTACAAGCTTAAAGCATATGCGGATGACCTTGTCATCTTCTTAGAGGACCCAGCTAAAAGTATAAATAAAGTCAGAGAGACAATAATTTCAGTAAAACATCAGGATTCAAAATAAATACTCAAAAGTTGGTGATTATTACAAAAAACATACCATCAATGGAAGAAACTGAACTACAAAAAATAACAAACTGTAAGATTGTAAAAAAGACCAAGTACCGTATTTTCCGGCGTATAATACGACCCGGCGTATAAGACGACCCATTTTTCCAGTCAAAATATAGAGTTTTAGCACCTCTATCCACCTTATCCTTATACTCGGCATATAAGAAGACCCCCCCCCACTTTAACCACAGATTTTGCAGGTTAAAAAGTAGTCTTATACGCAGGAAAATAAGGTACTTGGGAATCTGGATAACAAAGAGAAATACAGAACTCTTTGAGAACAACTATGCTGTCACATGGAAAAAAAATCAAGCAAGATTTGGAAAAATGGTCCAGGTTGAAATTGTTATATGGTAGAATTGTGGCGATTAAAATGTCTGTTTTCCCAAAACGTAACTATCTATTTGCTAATATCCCAATTATCTCAAATAACAAAATATTTGAAACTTGGAATAGGGACCTAAGGAGATTTCTGGGGTGGGTGGGAAAAACCCGAGAGTAAAGTGACACTAACAGACACTAATATAAAAGTGACATTAACAGACACTAATATAAATGGAGGATGTAATCTCCCTGATTTACTACTTTATTTCCAGGCTATTTGTTTGATTTGGATAAGAGACTGGGTGAACCTACATAATACCAAATTGCTTAATCTGGAGGGATTATGTGCTATGGTTGGTATGCATATTTCTGGTATGGAAAGACTTTGATCCTCATTTTATTTGCAGAGCCGTCCTAGCTAATTGGAACAAAATAAAACACACATTTTATAGAAAAATCTCTGGATGGATCTCTCCGCATGAAGCTTTCTTTAGCAGGACCCAATTAATAAGATGGCTAAGATATGAAGATATCATAGTCAAGAACAATTAAAATACCTTTACTCTTAAACCTGTGGAAAAAATAGAAATGATAGAAATACAGAAAAACTGGTTCCTTTATCATCAGCTTTCAGAGAGATTCAAAAAAGACCTGAACCAAGACAATTTTGAAATAGAAAAAAATGAATTAGATAATTTATTAACAAAAGAAAACCAAAAATTAACATCAAAATTTTACACATTATTGTAATAAAGGAAATTAGAACAAGATGTAATAAAAGATTTGATGCTTCAGAGGGCAAAAGATGTGGGTAGAGAAATTAGCTTAGTTAGTTGGCAAAATGCCAGGAAAAGAACTAAAATTTACACGAAGCCAAAATCTGCATGAGAACTACCTGAAGATGGAATTCTGATGGCATTTTACACCTGCAAAAATTGCCAAAATCTATAAAGGAACAAAAAATACATGTTGGAAATGTCAGTCTGCGGTGGGTACATGGTACCACGTATGGTGGGAATGCCCAAAAATAAAGACTTCTGGAATCACATTCATGCCGAGATAAGAAACATTTTGGAAATAAAATATATATGATTCCAGAAATATATCTCTTGAACATGAGAGATAAGCTACCAAAGAGAGTGGAAACTCAAAACTGGAAAAAAATTATATATGATATCAGTGGGAAGACTACTGGTGGCCCAAAAATGGAAAACGGACACTTTACCCACTACAGATGAGTAGCTATTAAAATTACAGGACATGATAGAAATGGATCGACTGACAAATATGATACAAAGGAAGTCGGAAGAAGTGACTGAGAAGGACTGGGACATGGTGGTTACATACTGTAAAAATAGATGGAAATTTAAAAAAAATCAACAGTATTTGTTATAGAAGGATAACAGGATCTGAAAAACATTGGAAAGCAATGGTAATACTGAAGTTAACAGTGACCATAACTTTAAGTGGAAGTGAGTTTAAACATGTCAAAAACAATCACACAATACAAATGTTATCAAAAGAAGTACAAATAGTTAAAGCAGAAAAGGAAAGTTTAAAAACTTTTTAAAGAGGACAACCATTAGGCTAAGTAATCACAAGTGTATACACACACACACACACACGCACACATATATACATATACATATATTTTGGTTTTTTCTTTGATGCTCTTTTTTAGTTCAAAATATTTAAAGTTGGATATTAAAAAACTAGCTAAGCAGATAAGAATTGTAACGTAATGTAAATATGCACTTATAAATAAATAAGTTGTGCACAGATATGACACTTGTTAATGATACATACATATATCTAAAAGGTGTTTAAAAATTGCTTCAGAACTTTTGCCTTTACACATAGGCAGATTTAAGCAATTTAAGTGTCATATTCATGCACAATTATTTTGTTTGTTTGTTTGTTTAAATTTGTGCTTCTTTAAGATATTTCTGTGTCACCTCCCAGCCCCCTGTGGCTCCAAAGTGATGAAGAAATTAAAGCAATTAAAACTACAAATATAAAACATTTTAAGAGTTTGAAAATTTAGGGGTTTTCCATTCTTAATCTATGCAAACTATTCCAGTCAGATGTTTTGGGTTGTATTAGCTGTTTGTTCCAAGGTCCTTTAAGAATATGACAACCAGCATGTAGTGGTTTGAGCATTAGACTACAACTCTGGGGGCCAGGGTTTGAAACCATGAAAACCCATTGAGTGACCTTGGGAAAGTCACACTCTCTTAGCCTCAGAGGAAGGCATAAGCAAACCCCATCTTGCCAAGAAATCCCCGTGATAGGGCTTTTTTGGGGTTGTCATAAGTTGGAAACAACTTGGAGGCACATATCATTCTGGCAGTGTCCTTCATAAGGGCATCATTTTGGATGTGTGTGTATGGAATTTGTTTGTGGGGAAGATCTGCAGTGCAGAGCATGAATGCATGAAGATTGATGGGCACATATGTATTCTACAAGGTTATTTCCTTTGGTATGTTGCACATACACAAAGAGCTTGGCTGGCATAAGCAACATGACTGTCAAAGAATTTATAATTTGTCTCTTCCTTATAGTGAATCTGATAGGCATAAATAGATCAAGATACAATAGTGTATTTTGGAACCAGTATTAGTTATATTGACACTATCTACTCATCCTTATTCTCCTGCAGTCCTTTTTGGTGCTAAAAACCTGCTTTAGAGTCTTTCCAGCCTTCTGGATTCAGTTTTTGAGATGCATGAGAGCCTGTAGGACAGGGGTAGGCAACCTAAGGCCCGGGGGCCGGATGCGGCCCGCCGAGGCCTTTGGACCGGCCCCAAGCAGGTCCTGCTGCCACCGCCCCCTGCCACTGCCGCCGCCCGCCATGATGATATTGATTATTGTTGTTATTACTTGTTCTTGGGGTTTTCTTGGCAAAATCTCCACAGGGGTTTTGCCATGGCTTTTCTGGGGCTGAGAAAGTGTGCATGCATATTTTTTTTTAAAAAAATTAATTTTTATTTATTTATTTATTTATTTTTGGTGCTTCGGCCCCCCAATTGTCTTAGGGACAGCAACCCGACCCCCGGCTCAAAAAGGTTGCCTACCTCTGGTGTAGGAGGAAGGAGCAGATCACTGATTTTGGTGGAAGCAGTGGAGTCCATAAATACACCATGAGTCCTATTCAAGACAGGATACACCGTATTTTTCTGGCGTATAAGATGACTGGGCTTATAAGACAACCCCCAACTTTTCCAATTAAAATATAGAGTTTGGGATATACTCGCCATATAAGACTACCCCTCTTCCAACGCACACCAAATAAAAACTTTTTAAAAAATTCAATATGGTTATTTTATTTCAAATGCTTATGACATGCAGGTACTTAGCAGGAAGTACACAACAAACTACAGCTCCCATATTCCCTAGCATTTATTTCTGCAGTGTGTTTCGGACCTTATTATTTCTGCAGTGTGTTTTGGACCTTACTTTTGAAAAAATAGTCCACATTTAAATGCTGCTTTAAAAATTATTTCCATCTC
>CM034706.1:61691605-61719215 GCA_020142125.1 Phrynosoma platyrhinos | reverse complement strand
GGTCGACTGAGGGAGTTAGGAATTGGAGGCACTGTTCTTCAGTGGTTCTGTTCCTTTCTCTCGGGACGATCCCAGAGGGTGAGGCTCGGGGACAGTTGCTCTTCCAAAATCGAGCTTAATTGTGGCATCCCTCAGGGCGCCATCCTGTCCCCGATGCTATTTAACATTTATATGAAGCCGCTGGGTGAGATCATCCGGAGGCATGGAGCTCAGTGCCATCAGTACGCAGATGACACTCAGATATATTTCTCCATGACCAGATCATCGGCTCAGACTTCAGATGGCGTCTCGCCTCTTAATGACTGTCTCAGAGCGGTAATGGATTGGATGAGGAAAAACAGATTGAAGCTGAATCCAGACAAAACAGAGGTACTGACAGTCACGGGCCCGAAACCAGATTTGGGAATACAGTCTCCAGTCCTGGATGGAGTCACACTCTCCTCTAAGGACTGTGTTCGCAGTCTGGGGGTTCTCCTAAATTCATCGCTTCACATGACTAGTCAGGTGAATGTGGTGGTCAGGAACGCCTGTTATCAGCTTCGGCTGATACACCAACTGCGCCCTTATCTGGACATGAGGGACCTGGAAACTGTGGTACATACTCTGGTAACCTCACGTCTGGATTTCTGTAACACACTCTACATGGGGCTATCTTTGTGCCTAACCCGGGAACTGCAACTGGTACAGAATATGGCAGCCAGGTTGATCAGAGGAACATCGAGGAGGGAGCACATAACACCAGTGCTAAAGTTCCTCCACTGGCTGCCGATTAGTTTCCGGGCACAGTACAAGGTGTTGGTTTTAACCTTTAAAGCCCTACATGGCTTGGGTCCATCTTATCTTAGGGACTGCCTCTCCCCATATAATCCCTCCCGCACACTACGGTCCTCTGGGAGGAACCTGCTGCAGCCAATAAAGACCAGGCTCTTGCAGACCTCCCAGAGGGCCTTCTCTGCAACCGCTCCCAGACTTTGGAATGGCCTGCCGGATGAGATCTGTCTTATTACCACTCTTACTGCCTTTAAAAAGACAGTAAAGACGGATCTCTTCTGGCAGGCTTTCCTAGAATAACCGCCCGGCCTGAAATATTGAAGTGTTGAAATATTTTGATATTTCAGTGTTGATATATGGAATGTTGATGCAGATATGTTGACATATTGTAATGTTAATATTGTGATATTGTGAAGGTGTTCTGCTGTACTGTACTGTATTTTACCTCGGCTGTTTTAATTTTATGATGGTTTAATTCAGTTTTAAGGGGTGGGTGGGTAAGAGGTGGGAAGTAGAAATTGTTTTACTTGTTGTATTTTTAATTCTGATGTACGCTGCCCCGATTGCCGAGCAGAGGGGCGGGTTATAAATAAAATTTATTATTATTATTATTATTATTATTATTATTATTATTATTATTATTATTATTATTATTACAGTGGTAGCTAGGGGTAAGTTGTTAGTCTTTGTATGAAGTGAAAAGCCCCTAGCAAATTCATCTTTGTAGAAGGTAGCAGAGAAGTGGCTGTAGTTGTTGTACAAAGGTAACTAACTGCAGTTGGCCATTGTTTTATTTATATTCCACTTTCTGGAAGTTTTGAAATTCCAAATGGAAGGAATTTAAAATTTAAAACAAATGTAGATAAAAGCTCCCCATAGTAAAAATGCATACAGACTTATCAAAAGAGCTAAAAGCAATTCAGAGACATATCCATGAAGAAGCATGAAATAAGAACAGTACAGCACCTTCTTAAAAGCCCTTTGCTCATAAATAGTCCACAAAACAAAAAGCCCACCAAAACAAACTTAAGTTGTCACCTACCCTGGGAAGGAAATCATGAAGGCAGCCAGCCTAACCATCCTAGGAATGGAGTTCCTCAACCTGTTGCCACCAGATGTGCTTCCTCTGAAGGCGTAAAAGCCTGAGCAGACTCACTAGTGCATTAGCACAGTCAGACCAAAGGTGAGCCAAAAACAAACAAAAAACCTTAGTCGTCCAGATGTTACTGGGCTGCACTTGCCCTGGGCTTTACTTAGCAAAACCAATAGGGAACAATGCTAGGAGTTAAAATCCAGCAACATCCAGAATGCTTGCATTACCCACCTTTAGCTCAGAGAATGGATAGAGAAGAAGAGTTTCTTGGTTGGCCTGTTAATACACTTATCTAAGCCTGGGTATGAACTGGCTGTGGCATTGTTCTGCCCCTTCATGTGTTGGTCCCCAGCCTTGCCCCATTAACTAGTACTACATTGTTTTAACTGCACCAAAGAGTAGCAAAAAGTCCATGCTTTGCACAAGATTTTTTGGAAAGAGACGGAATGAAACTAGCATCTTGTATTGAAAGATTTAGACCACAACTTTACTTAGTTTAAAACATTTTACATACAATCATATATTTCACTTAAACATATAAAAGTGTATAAAGGGATCTTGTAGCATCTTCAAGCCTAACTGAAAGAAAGAAGCTGGTAGCATGAGCTTTTGTAGACCATGCACCTGAGGAAGTAGACTCTAGTTTATGAAAGCTCATGCTACCAGCTTTTTTTTTCAATTAATTTCAAATGTGTTACCAGATCCCTTTGCATACTGATTTTCCAGACTAACATGGCTATGACATTGAATTCTACCACCATATAAACATATATTGCATATATTTGATGGAGGTTAGCTCTTTGTATTGCTTGTGAAGCATATACAGAGTCTGTGGGGCTAACTCACATATTGCTGTTGTGAAATGTAATGTGGAGATGAATTGAACATCCTCATTTGGTTTCTTTCTAGAAATAAGAAATATTGTGTGCAACTTAAGTACCCTCTGGAGCACTGTGATTAATTCTCTGTGTTGTGTGCTTTTCACAAAATATGTGAACTAGTTCTGATTCTGATGTGCATCTGGATAATGCTGGATAATGTTAATGCAAAGCTGTTTGAGGTATAATAGAAGACAATGGAGTCAAATGAATAAAATAGCTACTTAATATCTGATAGCACTATCTACCTAATCCTACATTAAATTTAAATTGCACCATGCAGATTTTGATTAGCAGCCTTTGGCTGACATCCCACAGGCTGTAGTTCAAGCTTGTCCTTATTTTTAGAACAATGAAGTAATTAAAATGGAATTAAATGTATGTGGCCAGTGTTTGAACAGCAGAGGGTGCTGAAGGCTTGCTCAGTTTATATGATTTCTTGTTTGATAACATACTAAACAAGATGCATGAAATTGGAAGACCAGAAGGATCTTGCTGTAGATTCCATTCAAAGATATGATTAGATCATACTTGAGGACATGCGAAGAAGCTAAATTGTTAAGAAGCCTAAGTAGAGAAGAGACTTCTGTAATGTATGGAATATGCTAGATGACTCCACATGAATACTTTGTGGCAGTAATTTATAAACATCAAAGAGCAAAATATCTGTGCTGCCAGTTTGAAACTAAATAATAGCAGTAGCAATAATAATAACAGTAATACCAGAATGCCTTGTTCTTCTGTTTTGTTGTGTGTACCCTAACACCCTCAAATCTTGAATATCTTATGCTACTCTGCTTGTGCATTTTTATTAGGGATTTCCATTTCCCTGAATGAATCCCAGACTTAAGCAGAACATTGTAGAGAGATTCAGGACTCATCCAAATTGAAATGGGTGTTCCAGAGGAGTCAAATTATAATTGGGTGCTTCTTAAAGCTTTTCATGGACAACAGATTGTGTTTAACATAGGAAAGGATTGATTTCATCAAACGCTCACCCTGTAAGGAAAAAGCCTAGTAGGGGAAAGAAGGGAATATAGGTTTTTTGTTTGGGTGGTTTTTTGTTTGTTTGTTTGTTTGTTTGGACTGGCAGTCTTACCTTTCAACCAGAGGATAGCATTACCAGGGCTCGTGTTCCTTCCACTCACAATGCTATTGAGAGGGATATGAAAAGAATAACTTGTCAGTTGATGTCAATTAAAAAACAATATCAGCTTTCATTGATCAGAGCTCCCTGGTACTTCCATCTATCTGTCTGCCTGTCCAAAATATTTCAGGTTACTTATCTGGGGACACCATTACACTGTGTTGTTTTCATACAGTTGGTCCACAAAATCATTGGAGAAGAGAAATGTGCACGCACCCATCCTCTGTGAGGGCTGTTTGCACACCCGCCCACACACCACATGTATCTTATCTGGTTTTGTCCACTAAAAAATGACTATGCCTGCAGGCATGATTCATTTGTGTAAGGAAATGCAATACAGCATGTCTCTTTTATGGCCTAAATACCCTAAAAGCACCAGATTATGTCTGATCTTGGAAACCAAGCAGGGTCATCTCTGGTAAGTACTTGGATGGGAGACTGTCAACAAATACCAGATGTGTAAACTGTATTTTAGAAGAAGGTATTGGCAAAACCACCTCTTGAGTATTCCTTGTTTAAGAACACCTTTTTAAATTCATGGGGTCACCATAAGTTGAAAGGAGACTTGAAGACATGGGTGTAACAGTAACACATTAAAGAGAACACACCCACTCACTGCACAGAGCCATTTAGGAAATGCAAAACTTGAGATTTTCCACAATAAGGTAGTGAGTCAAATCAAATAGTTTATGAACCAACACTAAAATCAAGCCTTTCCCTAATTGAGCATCTACTAATATGGCCCTAGCTTGCATTGATAAGTGCCCTGAAATGTGAACAGATAGGTCCAAATTTCACCTTATAGTACTAGTATTTGCAATACCGCCACATTTAATCGCCAAAAGAAGTATCTTTTCTTCTTGTCCCCATCAAATGCTGTGGTGGACTAGAACATGCTTAGTTGGCTTATCCGTTCTCTTAAATTCTCTGAAGTGTTGCACCCATGATGCAATATGTTCCTGTTAATGACACTGGAGAACACATTTTCTTAGATTGATACCAGTCTTATTTTTTTGCTTCACTGTTACTTAAAGCAGTGGTTCTCAAATAAATGTTGATCCTCTAGATGTTTTGGAGACCATTGGCCAATCTAACCAGGGTTTCTGGGCTAATAATAGGAACTGAATGTTAAATCTTAGATAAAACGTGGGAATAACCGCACTTGGCCTTGACTGCTAACATGAAGTCACTTGACTGTTAAAGTTCATCAAATGTTCCTAGAAAAGCAGCATTAACAGCCTTAATGGACTTCCTAAGTAATATATAAGTTGGTGTAAGAATTTGATACAAGTTTGTGGAAAGCTCCAGAAGTTAGATCTGCTACTTTTTGTATGTTTTATCGCAAAATATTTGTAGATCTGTTTGTTCTAAAACTCTATCCTGATGGTTGTTTAGAAACTCTATTCTGATGAGCACTGTACCTTTGTTTATGCATCACCCTTTACTAAGCTTTTCCAAAACAGAATAGATTTCAACAAATGTGCCTTGGTGTTTTGAATTCATTGTTTGCTGTGCTAATCTATACTGATAGAAATGGAGAATGTCTATTTAGCAGTATCCCAAGTGATAAGTGGTACATTTTTTCAAAAATCCAAGCTGCTGTTGTGTTTTTTTAAATTATATTTTCATGTGTACTGTATTCTTATAAGCTTCATTTTGAGAGCAGTATACCTCAAAAGTGTGTTTCAACATTTCTTTAAACAGTGGTGGTGTATAATACTGCCACTATTAAGTGTGTGTCTTATTTCTGACTAGGCTAACCTAAGGGTAA
This sequence comes from Phrynosoma platyrhinos, assembly GCA_020142125.1. NCBI lineage: Eukaryota > Metazoa > Chordata > Lepidosauria > Squamata > Phrynosomatidae > Phrynosoma > Phrynosoma platyrhinos. Next base: position 61,713,555 of record CM034706.1, on the reverse strand, counting down.
AATACACAGTGCATGTAGATAAAACTTTATCCAGACACTCCTTTTTCACTCAGATTTTTCAATTAGGGGAAGTGGAGTTAAGCAAAAGCTGATAGGGTCAACGGTTAATTTATTCTTCCCAGTCACTACTTGACTATATCAAATAACCTTAGCATCAGTTTCTTCCTTAGCAGGATTGCAAATGACATCCTCTCCCACTCATTCTAGATCTCTTTATGTTCTTAAGGTTACACACCAGTCGATCTTAATTTGTTTCTACTTAAGGAGGAGGCAGGAATACCAAAGTCAAAAAGTTTACCTAAATGTTCTTCTAGCTCAGAGAAGCGAAGTAATAGTTTACATTGCACCTACAGTTCCATTGTTAAATGTAGTTATTTTATGGAATGGTTTTGTTTTACTGCAATACTATAAGAGAAGTTGTTTTTTTGGTAGGGATGAAGATGATATCAATGATGTGACTTCTATGGCTGGAGTCAACTTGAGTGAAGAGAGTGCATGCATATTGACAACAAATTCTGAAGTAGTTGGTGCAGTTGTCCGATCTTGTCCTGAGGAATTGCTCCTTTCTTCAGATACACTGCAGAAGAAGATCTTAGAAATAGGTGAAAAATTTAAATTTGGTGATCATAACATGGGCAATGTATATATTAGCCTTGAGACTCCTTTCCTTTAATGTACTGTCATCACTCTGTACTGAACACCAAGACTTGTTTGAAGTCAAATTGTCCAGTTAAAGTGGCAAACTAATTGCTATCTTATTCCTGTTGTAAATTAGATCTTCTTAACATACAGTTTTTTTCTTAGAAACTGGAGACTATTAATTTAAAGTCAATTTGACTGATGCTTGGCCTTGGCCTATTCTGCTTCTTGGAACTCAAATGTAGTCTGTATGTGCAGGTGGACACTTTGAAATTTGTCCAAGAAATCCTAAAGCTTCATGTTTAGTCTGATAGCAGAATTGTATCTAGTACTAACAACAGCCACCTAGGAGCCTCGATAGTGAATCTGATAGTTAGGGCCCTTTGAGCTCAGAGGTTAGCCCCTGTTGATGCACTGAATAGTGCTGTTACTTTAGGACTTGATCAGCAAATGAACCTGGGCCAAGAAGTGCAAGAACTGTTTCTGCACCTGGGCTTGCTGGCATTTCTGCATCTTTCTTGGTATTCCTTGGAGAACACTGTTTCTACAGTACATTTCAATTTGGGAAAGATGTAATGCTGTACCTCTGCAGGTCTGCTTTCAGTGATAGGTTAGGGAGCATTATAGACCAAGCAATTTGCAAAACTTCCACTGATGAATTGTGTACTACTTGGGAGAAGGCCAAAAGTGCTAGAAGCCACTGCAGTGACATCAACCCTCTGGAACCATCTCCCCAAGAATTATTTTTAGGGAAGATGAGGTGCTAATGGTTGGCTTAGAAGTGGTCAGCAGCCATCAGACTAGGTAGTAAAAGAGGTCTCTATACTGGCTCTGCTTCTGACTTGATGAATTCCCATATTTTATTTAATAGGACAGGTGCTTCTAAAGTGGTCTTTCTCAAGAATGTTTCTTTTGTTTGGCAAGTCAACTCTTTCATCTTGAGGTGGAAGAGGAACAAATTCTGTATGAGTTGTGCTTGGGAGGGGGGCAATTACATCACGGTGAGGAAGTAAAAGCTTGCCAAATTGGCAATTGTTCCTTTAAACTGTAGATAGCTGTCTTCACTATTCTGGGAAGTTGGTGGGCAGGGTTTGGGGACAATAGTTTTCAGGTATGGAGAGAGTATGAGAAGTGTATTGGCACAAAGTGATCTTAGATTAGTGTGGGCAACTTTGGAAGGCTGGGGAGTCACATTAGCTCTCCAGGAGACGAGGGCTGCAGCCTCCCTGCACCCCCTAGCAATAATAATAATAATAATAATCCCCCCAAATGTCCTATAGGGGGATAGGGCATCTGTGCCATGTTTTCAGCCTCCCCAGTCATATTGGATACATCTTTATTTAAAATTTAGTACAGGCACCATGTAAAGATGAAATTGTTTGGGGAGCCACATATCACCCAGGGATTGCATACTGGTCATCCCTACTCTAAACCATATTTGGCTTTTCATTTTGTTTACCACATCCTATTGTCTAATTTTAAGTAAATGCTTGAAAACTACTTGAAGGAAGCTACCCTGCATCAACAAATAGCACTATCAAAATCTGACACTTAACTGGCAAAGAACACATGCCAACAATTTAATGCAAGACAACTGTTTCTTGTTAAATAGTGGCTTGTCTGTTTGTTCTTACAGTAGAAGTCAGGAGCCACAAATGTCCATTTTGAGTATACATTTTATGCTTGATGTAAAATTAGATACCTTTTATGCACCAACATATATTTTGTGTTCTTCAGTCACCACATGCCACTGGCTATGGGTTTAAGTCACTTGCTGTTGTAACACTGAATTGGAGATGCACTCTTACCTCACTAAGCCTGTGCTGATGGAGGTCAGTTGTCAACCAGAGAAAACTTTCATTAATGTATTTGCAGCTTAAGGGCATTGCAAAGGTGATGCATAGCCTTAGCACAGGGTTCAAGAGCTTCACTAAAAGCAAATGGCCTTAGTGTTGTTGCAGTGAAAATACCAAGAGGAGGGAGGATGGTGAGGCAAAAGGGCAGAAGCAGGGCTCATCTAGCCAAGTTGCAGAAATAATGGTAGTGAGGGAAGGGAATGCTTTAGGTACCTAATTGAGTTAGCTGTTTTCCAAGTCATTCTCTTGGAAGTGGGGGTCATCTTGTCATCTGTTGTTGGGATGGCTGGGGTACAGAAAGGGCTCAGACTAAGATGCCTGGAGTATGTTACAAAAACCATCTCTGTTCATTAGCACGTCAAGATTTAACAAGCACCATGTCAAACAGGGCAAAATGTAATTCTATATTTCTTAATTACTGAAATTAACAGAATATGGCACTAATTTCTACAGCTACTGCTTCTCTGCTTCTCCAAACCAAAAGGCTTGATTTCTGTATTCTTATTAATTTTGTCCTATAAATGACCTTGCAGGGAGAGTGATTCTAGAGGCTAAGTGAAACAATGTCTGTTTTCTGAAGCTGTGGGCTAGGTTTTATTAATGTAATGTCTAAGATCTTTGAAGTTGTGACTTTACCAGGAAAATCACAATCTCCCAAACCTTTATTCATAATGGGTATGACTTCCAGGGGGAACAGAATACCTGCTGTGCTAATTATTTCAATTATCAGCTAGTACTAAAACATGTAATGGATTTTCTCTGCCTCCACAGGTAAAAGGCATGGCATTACGGAAGTTAATTCCGATATTCTGAACTTGATCTCCCATGCTACACAGGAGAGATTAAGAGGGCTTCTGGAGAAACTAACTGTAATTGCTCAACATCACATGATGACCTATAAGGTAAAAACCTTGTTAAGTTTCTAGGTCTGAACGGTATTCTGTTAAGTGGTATTTTAAAGTAATGTTTAAATTGGGATCATGCATCTTAAGTCCAGGATAAAGAATGATAACATTGATGCATGGTAACCTCTTGGTTTTTAGACTGTAATAAACCCTAGCTTGACTATAAGGATGGATGATTACTTCAAGGACCAAAAGTCCTTATTTTATTTATTTATTTATTTATTTATTACAGCCATTAGGCCAGTATAAACAAAAGTCCTTATACCATTGCAACCTGGAGAACACATATACTGGGAGCTTTTTTTCTTGCATGTGTAGAAGTGGGTGCAGAACATGCACAGTAACAAGTGATTTTAACTTTGTGCAATCTAGAGGACATTTGACCATGTGGAATCTGAACATGGCCCATGAAAAAAAACTTGAATGGGTATCATTCTTAAAAATACCTCCCAGTTTGAGTTTTTCACAACCAAGCTGTCTCATCTAAAGTTTTTCCATATATCAGCAGTTTTTAAAATTTAATATAGGAAGTATGGAGTTTAGGCTTTGGGGGATCTTCTTGCTGTTGTGTGCTTTCAAGTCATTTCTGACCTGTGGTGACCCTAAGACAAACCTATTATGGGGTTTTCTTGGCGAGATTTGTTCAGAAGGGGTTTTCTTTTGCCTTCCTCTGAGGCTGAGAGAGTTGCCCAAGGTCACCCAGTGGGTTTCCATGGCATAATGAGGATTCATACCCTGGTCTTCTAGAGTCCTAGTCCAACATTCAACCTACTACATCATGCTGGCTCCACCTTTAGTTTAGGGAGGAGAATTTAAAATTCTAGCATGGCATAATTTGAGCATTGCACTGTGATTCTGGAGACCAGAGTTCACATCCTGCTCAGCCATGAAACCCACTGGGTGTCCTTGGGCAAGTCACATTCTCTCAACTTCAGGGAAAGGCAACAGCAAATCTCTGAACAAATCTTGCCAAGAATCCCATGATAGGTTTCCCTTAGGATTGCCATAAGTTGAAAATAACTTGAAGGCTCACCACACACACATTTAAAATTCCCAGCCAGAGAACTTTGGCACCTTACCAACCTGCCTACATAGTCTATAGGATGTAGCTGTGGCAGTTAAAGGGGGGTCATGGTGCTTAAACTATGTAACGTGGGATTTCTATTCCATGACTGAGTGGGAATTCAAATTCTGGTTTCCAGAGTCATAGTCCTGTGCTCAAGCTATTACACCATGCTGGCTCTCTTTGACCCCTTTTGGTTTTATCAGAACTTCAAGGTCTGCCAGGTAGAAACAGGTGGCTGAAACATATAGCCAATTATCTACTGCACCTTAAGAACTTTATACTGAGATGACCTTTATACAGAGATGCACATTTGAATTACGAGAGATCAGGAATTCCAACAGTTTGATTTAGTCCTAAAAATGGCTATTCAGTTTTTCAGAGCTAAATATCTTTTTCTGTCTATCTCAGATTTTCTTTCCATCTCTCAAATGTTATAATTTTTAAAATCTATTGAAAATGTTATAGTTGGGTAGGAGATGATGTGAAATAACTTTTCTAAAGTTCTAGTCTTCACATGTAGAAAAAATGATTTTTTAAATTCAAGAGTTAGCCACTGTGGTGGCTCTGAAGGCCAACATTCTGTCCATCCCTTCTGCATGCCAATGATGGGGAACCTGTGACCTTCCACATATTGTTGGACTGTTGTAATCAACCTTGATCATTGGCCATGCTGACTGGGACTGATGGGGGTTGAAGTTGAGTAGCATCTGGAGCAGCACAGGTTTCCCAGCTCTGCTTCATAAAGTGCCATGTGTTAGACTCACTGACCATTTGAGAACAGCTTGAATATTGCCAATTCCAACCATGGGAGCATTCAGAAATTGACATAAATGGGACATTAGGAATGGAAATACACAAACCAGTTGCAGACACTTCCATCTCAGACCTCAAAACAGTGGTCCTTGAACAAAAGAACTACAAAGAAAGATTGGAAAAAGAAATAGCAGAATTGGGATGTATTCACAGACTCCAGTCCATCAGCAGTGGGTTGAAAAGAGATAATGGTTTCCTGGGCACACTACACATTTAAGCACTATCTAATCCCCTGGCCTCATGAGAGTGCCCTTGGCCAATTAATCACATCTCCTCTCTGGTTGCCACACTACATTCCAATACTCATTCATATGGTTATCTATGTTCCTTGGCTTTAGACAACATCCTTTCTCCTGCCTTTGTCCCCTAAAGACCATAGTTAAAACTGAGCTTGCCACCTCATCTTCATACTCACAAGGTTTGGAATTTCAGTTGACATTCTCACATACAATCAGCTTATATAGGTGGACTCTGCCTGTACTCTCCATTCCATCCTACACATCTGAGGAAGTATGCTCAAATCCATGAAAGCTCATGCTACCAGTTTCTTTCTTTAGTTAGTCTCAAAGGTGCTACTAGATCCCTTTGCATACTGATACATTTTCTTAAACCACCTGATATGTAAGAAGAAGTATGGACACGGCTTTTCTGACCTATGTAACTTTCTTTCCTGGTCATAGTTGATGCCACAGGGGAGGGGAGGCAGTGAGAGGATGGCTCGTTACCTAAATTGCAGGGGGTCCCAAGAGGGCACCCACAAATTGAATTAAATGGGGAAATTAGAAACAGCAAGAAGGCTTTGGTAACATAAAGCCAGGATCTAGGCCTTTGTATACTGGTTCCAAACCCAGAGAACTCCAGTGGCAGGTTCTAAATCAATTTAATTTTTTAACGAATAAAAAGGGGAATCACTACATAAGTACATTTTCTTGCACACACACATAAGAAATAAGAATGCAAAGTCAGTAAAAGTGAGTTGAAGGGTTGTAAAGAGGCACTACTATTCTGATCTTGAATCATAGCTTCAATTGCAGGGTTACCAGAATGAGGATGGCTTAATAGTTGCCTGCGAAACATGAGGTGGCCAGCTACTGAGGTATCCAGCTGAAAATGAACAGAGGTTCTGTTAGCTTCAAACTAGACCAATGTGCTGCTGTCTAGGCACATGTATTTATAGCAAGAAATGGGTCCTGAGAACAGTGTTTCAGAAGTTAAATGGTTTTTCCAAAAGTTAAATGACTTTTCCAGGGGAGAGGAATGGAAGAAAAAGGTTTCATTCCCAGAAGGAAAGTCCCCTTTTCAGTTGTTAGCAGACAATTTCCAAGTCCAATGCTCCACCATCACTTTCCTCAATGAAGGAATTATGTGATATTGATCTTGAGCAACATCAACAAAGTGTCTTTGGCTTCTTCCATGCTGAGCCATCTAGATGCCAATATAGTATGGCTGGTTTCCTGTGCTGGAGAGTCCCATTGCAGCAACCTGCCTGCAACATCCCTTTTTGATACTAATTTGGTATCGGGTTGGAGAGGGCTGGATCCAAGGGTAACATTGTTTTTTCTCTTCTGAGAAAATATGAATGATTTATGCCTGACAACCAATTTTAAATGACACAGTGCAAAATCTTAATTTGCTTCAGCTGCTAAAATAAAAATTTAATATGTTAGAAGATTAGAATTTAAAATTATTTTAACTAATTCTTGGAGCATTTGCAAGTAGCTGTGGTTACTGTGCAAAGACTTTCTCAGTTGTATAAGTACAATCAAAATTAAAAGAATTCAGTCAGAGCATTGCATGCCTGATACTATACCTGCTACTGGGTACAGTTGGCCCTCGGTATCCGCAGGGGATCCGTTCTGGAACACCCCCACCCCCACAGATACCAAAATCCACAGATGCAGTGGCATATGCACATGGCTGCACTGCCATTGGGGACAATGGAACTTAATAGTAGTGTGGCTGTGTGCACGTGCCACCATGAGATAGTGGGGGCTGTCCCTAATGGCAGTGCAGCCTGGTGCATGTGCTACCATTGGGGACAACACAGGTATGCTGTCCATGGATGCTTGGATCCGCGGATGGTGAGTCTACGAATGCTGAGGGCCGGCTTTATTTTCTCAGTAACTCTGTGCTTTCAAATATTTGCAAGATAGACGCTATGCAGACAAGTGTGCAAATGTCATAAATTTAAAAATACCAATTCATCAAAAACTGATCCAGTATTGTTCAGAAAAGTATCAAATCTCAGCACCTCAGATTAGCACAAAACAAACATCTGGAAGTAGGATAAGGAGGGATAACTGAGGAACTTTGATAATGGATGTATATAAGAATATATGGAAATGGAAATAAAAGAAATTTAATTTAATGATAGTGAATTGTCTTTGGAAAGGTATAAGGAATAAGAATTATGCATAGGTATATAATTACAACCTTAGTTTAATCTACAAATAAGAAGAAAGGTTACTTTGAAGTTTAGTAACAGAAATAATTTGACAAAGGATCCAGGAAGTCCTTTGGATTCACTGGTCTAGGTTGTGTATTGTATGTATTTTTGTATGTTTTGTATGGTATTTTCTGTATGTATTTTATTTTTTGTTTTATGTTTTTGTCCTTGTTTTGTATCTTAAGTGTTAAAGGTATTTTTAACAAAATAAAGTTTATTTTTAAAAAAAATCTGAAAAGCCTTTAAATGATATAAATAAAAGCTGAAGATTCTTTCCCTAGTAGATACTGAATTTTCCAATCATTTTTTTCTGTCTTTAATAAAGTGCAGGAAGTAGAATATAGGAAACTGATGTGTACCAGACCAGACTGTTATGTCCATCCAATGTGTTGTCTGTGTTTGCCTTGCAGTGGCAGTTCAGGATGTCAGCCAGAGGCCTTTCTCATCACCTGCTAGCTAATCTTTTTAAACTAGAAATGACAGGAGTTCAGTCTAGGACCTTCTACATGCAAACTGTGTCCTCTTCCAGTGAGATAGTTTATTCATTCTGCACTCCTTTTGAGTTTCTTCAGGCATCAGTTGAACCATTCCTTGGTATTGGCCATATTTTTTTCTGAATAGGCACTGGCCGCTTATAACAAAACATAGCCTAAATTGGTTAACAACAAGGTTTCTTTCTTTCTTTCACAGGCAGGGACAACTGACTTAATAGCTAGTATCTTGGGTCTAGCTGCAGAGGTTCCAAATTGCCTGAGAGAGTAATTCTAGTCTCTAAAAGAATTGGTAATCAGATCACTTTCACAGAAACCTTAAAAGATGTGAGTATCTGCAGGCTGGTCAGTAGCATTTCCTTCCTAGGTAAATCTAGGTACTACTGTGGAATGAAACTAGTTTTCTAGTTGCATTTCAGTTGGACATGTCTGGTTTTGGAAAGTTACCTTTGCCAAGGGGGTTAGTAGGTGCGAAACCCAGTTGAAATGCTTAGCAAAATACTGATTCTGCATGTGCTGTATCCCCAGTCAGGATCTTCCCCATGCTTGTAATAAAGATCATTAAAAGGAGACATGCTTATGTATTAACATTAGGTTTAGCCGCTTGTTCAATCAAATCAAAACAGGTGTTAGAAGGTGATTTCTAGCTTATTGGAGTTACACTGATGGGGGGGGGGTTGCAGCTTCCTTAAAAGATTGAAATTGTTGTATGTGAGTGCTCCTGTTTTATATTAGTTCATGCTTTAGTAACTTCACACTTAAAATCTTCAGCTGCTTCAAAATAGAATGGGGGGATGGCCAGTTAGTTGGACTGGTGGATATTGTTTGTATAATGCTATTGCTTGGTCATCTGAGTCTTCAGTTTATTTCTAAAGCTAGTTCTAAGAGTTACTGCCTGTTTTAAGCTTTAAATAGTCTAGAGCTTTAAGTGTCCTAGGGCCAAGAAATCCAAAGAACTAGCACCTAACATGGATGCCTACCTGGATCCAAGGATCATTTTCTGGGGCCTTTCCCCTTGTGTCCCACTAAAGGAAATGAAGCAGGTAGCTGCTTAGAAGCTGTGCCTGTGAAAAAAACATAAGTTCTCCAATGCCTTAAGAGGTTCACGTGGTGCCTATGTGGCCTGCCTGATACCAGGTGAAGTCCTTCTTACTTGCTGAACCTTTTAATTTGTGAACATCTCTTCATAACCTATAGATTTGGAGATGTTCTTATTAATTTTTGCATAAACTTTGTTAAATTGTTTATGATAGTTCTTTTCATGGCTTTCTGGTTTCACTGTTATATCTGTTTCTAAACAAGTAATGTAAACAAACTAGATACCTGTATGTTGTTAAGCCGAATGTACACACTGTTAAATAAATAAAATAAACTAGATATGGATAGCTGACTTGGTAGTGCTTAAACGTGAGTATTTCCAACAGATGCTAAACAAAATGTCAATTTTAATTGTTTTCACATTAAGCTAATGCATCTTCACCATTAATAACAAAGAAACAGGAATCTGTTTTCAAGCTGAAGAGTCCTGTGGGTCTTGATTCATTTTGTATATAAAATCGTAACCATATATTCACTCTTTTCCCCCTTTTAGGAGAGTGACAAGTACATAGTATCTAGTGATACGCGGGCTCAACTTAGGTTTCTTGAGCAGCTGGATCATGTAGAGAAGCAGAGGAAGGATGAAGAAGAAAGAGAGAAATTGTTACGTTTAGCCAAGGTGAGAGAATGCAGAAGGGCATGGCAATCTCAAATGATGCATGGTTTGCTCAATAATCTTGAGACCTGGGCCCATTGGTAAAAGTTATATACCAAGCATTCCGTATACTACATGCACATTTACAGTAATTACATTCCTTGAGAATTGGGCTCCATAAAAGAGGAGATGCAAGGGATCTCTCCTTTAGTTAAAGGGTTCTGTAGGTGTTTGCCAACAGCTGGAAGCTATTAGTAGTAAGAAGAAACTTAGGGAAGACCCAAGTTGACTGTACACAGCACCCAGAACCACTGTCTATCTTGCCAGTGGCCTAAATCCAGTAGAGCCATTGGGAACTTGGTAAGTCAGCACTTAACCTGCTGTGGTCAGGACAAATAATTATGTGGCTACTTATTTTCTGTGCTTTTGTTTGTGTCTGTGATGCCTATTGCATGCTTCTAATTTGTCATGCATAGGAAAGAGAAACCAAGAAAATACTGAAAGTGAAGTTTAAAACAAATAAGAAAATGCTGTGTACTTATCTTTTGGTAGACTGACTACTTAACACATTTTCTTTAAAAACTTGTAGTTAAACCTGTACTTTGACTGTACCATTCTGGAGTATGAGTGGATGTTCACATTAACTGAAAGTTCCTCTTTAAGAAACACAACCTCAAACACGTTTAAAATAGAAAATTAGATGTTGAGAAGGTTTTGACCTGCTGTCTCCCATTAGCCCTCAGTGTGGAGGGTTTTTTTTAAAATGAAGGAATATTCAGTAACATGTCTTCTACTGAAGTTAAGAATATTAATTTCAAATGGTAATATTTTCTTTCCAGCTGCAAGCTTTTCACCCATTGTTCCCCTTAGTGGTAGATACCACTGAACATGGGTGTCTGAAGTTCCATTAGTTTCCACTGAATTATGAACATAGGAAATGAAAACCATACTAACATTAGAAATTAACCACAGATTTTCCAAGCCCTTACAGATACTTCACCTAAGTTTGAAAATGCCTAGTTTACTTTCAAAAGAAATTCAAAACTCTTTTTGCTATTCCAACAACAACCCAGTCAGTGCTGCCTAGATGTCTGGGAAAGTGGCCAAGAATGCTGATAGCCAAAGTCCAAACAAAATACAAAGGAAACTGCTCATGGAGCTTTGTGAAGTTTAAAGCAAAGAAGATACAAAGCAAAATCCAAGGTGCAAACCATAGAGTAGTCGAGCAGTTCAAGGACAAGGGTTCCATTGAGACAAGATGTTCAGGCAGTCTAAGGTCAGAAGTTCCAGAGAGTCAAGATGTCTAGGCAGTTCGATAGTCAAGGGTCCAGACCGAGAAAACAAGGAAGGTCAAGATCAAGCATGCTTTCACAAGCAAACTCAGATAATCTCTGACAATTGGTCTGGCTTCCCTCACCTGTTTATATTTCCAGCTCTCATGAGCTCAGCTGTTTGTTGATTAGATGGCATTTCTCATAAAGTGTCCTTGAATGCTGGAGGCACGCCCTTTCAGCTCTTCACTGGTTGAAGGTAGGTATGTTATCTTCCTTCCATGCCTGAAGGATCTGGTGCCAGGAGGCTTGGTTGCTGAGCCTCCTTGGAGGCCACAGACTCTGCTTGAGCTTGCAGGGCAGAACTAGGTTCAGGCTCAGGTTCAGGCTCAATTTCAAACTGAGACTCTGGCTCAGCCTCCTCAGCCTCCTCTGAATACTCAGGCTGGCTGGGCATGACCCTAGAGGAGACACCCCCCCCCATTTGTTAAACCATTTCAGCCATTTTTTCATCAAATTTCTCAGAATTGGCAGCTGGCATCTCTCACCAAAGATCTCCATATCAAATGTCACTATGGGGTGAGTCACAAGATTCTTCTGCTGATAATGAAGAACACACAATTAAATCCATTTTTAAATATAAATTGGCTCTTCTGCTTCCTGAAAGCTTGCTCCAGAAGCTTACCCCTTCCCTTGGGAGCAGATTTTGAGGGTGTGTGGTTGTTGTAGGTGGAAGCAGGAATGGATACCCCACCCATTTCCGATTATGGAAGCCATTCCATTAACATTGATCCCAATGTCTTTATTAAAGAACTACAAGAATGCATGTACATTCTTTCTAAGTGCTGAAAGTGTTTGACACTGGTTTTGCACAGATCTCACTTTGACTCCTGAAGTATAAATTATCAGAAGTGAGTAATAGTTTAGAGATAATGACTTCTGACTTGCAACCCATGATTAGTAAGGGAGCCAATATTGATCATTAAACTGAATTTCTGAAAAGATTTGTGGGGTAAAATTTGGCTGTCTGGATTTTTTGAAACTTCAGTTTTAAAAAGCTCTAGCCAGCATATTTGGTGCTGAGGGTCTGTGAGAGCTGAAAGCTACAGGTTTTTCACAGCTGTTTTAAAATAACAGCATAATCCAGGTCAGCATTGTCTCTTTAATGGAGATGTGCCTATTGATTTTAGCAAATCTGTGGGGTGCCATTTTAGTTTTCCAGGGTGTTAACCCTTTTAAAGGTAAATATGCAGGTATGAAAGTTAAACTTGTTAGAGTTTAGCTTTCATTAACATAGCAGCAAAAAGTGTGGGTCAGACTATTATTTTAAATATGCTTTCCTAGAGAATAAAGATTAACAAATCTGGCTACAGACCGAAGAGCCTGTGCACGGACAACAGAATTGAATTTGTCAATGCTGAATTTGATGAATTTTTGAAAGAACATGGCATTGAGCATCAGATTGCACATGGTTATTCTACAGAACAAAATGGTATAGCAGAGAGAATGAACAGAATTCTCAAGGAGATGGCAGTCACTATGCTTTTGGAAGCTAATATGCCTAAACGCTATTGGTCTAAGGCCATCATGACTGCAACATATCTGTCGAACAGACTGCCACCCAAATCTAAAGATGTAACCCCATTCCAATTATGGCATGGAGTTAAGCCTAAATTAAACCATCTGAAGGTTTTTGGAAGCAAAGCATTTATCTATATTCCCAAGCGGAAAAGAGGTAAATCTGACTGCCAAAGCGAAGAGGCAATTTTTATTGGTTATGCTAGAAATGGTTACAGAATTCTAAATCCAGATGGATGCACAATAAAATTAACAAGTGCTGTTTATATTGATGGAAGACCACAGCCCAAATCCAATCCAAACCAAGATGTCTATCAAGATTTATTTGCAATAGAAAAAGACTCCCACCAGTGACCAGAGCATGTGGAGTTCTTTCATCCTCCAAAGGTCTAGTATCCAGAAAGGGCTACACCTGCAGTGGACCAGCCTAACGATGAGGAGCCGTACATTATGCAAGAAGTGGAGCCAGGTATCCAAATCCAGGTGAGAAGGTCAGAACGTTCCAATAAAGGTATGCCATCTGACAGATTATCTTATCAAGCCACAGAGGAAATAATTCCAAAACCCTCTGATTGGAAAGATCAAGGGAATGCCAAAGACAGATTCTGAGAAGTGGGTGCAAGCTGCTAGTGAGGAAATGCATTATAAAAACAAGACGGGTTTGTCAGAATTGCCAGAAGGAAAAAGAGCAGTAGGCTGTAGATGGGCCTTTACCACAAAGCTAGATGCAGACGGGGAGATTCAGAGATACAATGCAACACTTGTTGCTAAAGGTTATACTCAAAAGTATGGTGAAGACTGCAACAAAACTGTTGCTGGAGTAGTCAGTCACACAACCATCAGAACTCCCCTAGCTGTCGCAGCTTACAAGAAAATGAATGTTCAACATCTGGACATTCACACAGCTTTTCTGCATGGTGATCTTACTGAACAACTTTATATGGAACAACCTCCAGGATTCCAAATATCTGGAAAGGAACATCTTGTTTGCAAATTACAAAAGAGCATTTATGGTTTAAAGCAAGCCACTAGAGCATGGAATGAGAAACTGAACCAGCTTCTTATCAAGGAGGGATTCACTTCAGGCACTGTTGACAAATGTGTATACAAGAGATTCAGAAATAACAAACGTACTTATATCACAAGTTATGTGGATGATCTGATCCTGTGCAGATAGTGATCCAAAGCAGATAGTGAAGAGATAATCCAAAATCTCAAGAAAGAGAGTGATATCAAAAATGTGATATCAAAAATGTAGGAGAAATCTCACACTAAACTGGAGTGCAAATACAAAGGGGCAGTGATGGAAGTTTCTTCCCGAATCAAAAACAGATGATACTGAGTCTTCTGGATTGTCTTGGAATGAAAGACACAAATGCTATGCCAACTCTAATGGAAGTAGGATTCTTAAAGGACATTAAGAAATCAGAATCTTTGAGAAATGGAGACAAGTATATGACTGCATTTGGAAAACTCCTATACAACTTCACCAGATCTGACATTGCAAATGCTGTTGGCATCTTATGCAGAATGGTAAACTCTCCTACTGAAAAAGGTTTTATTGCAGTAAAGAGAGTTGCCACAAATTTAAAAAGAACAGCAAAACAGCAGATGCTACCAGCCTGACACCAACCACAGCTGATTGCTTGTGCAGATGCAGACTGAGCTCCAAATCTGGAAGACAGAAAGTCAACCCTGGAAATCTGATCTTCTATGGTGGAGAAGCTAAGTGGTACAAGTAAGAAGCAATCTACAATCACAGATTCTTCTACAGGTGCTGAGTGTGTTTCACCAAAAGCAGCATGTGACTGCACAACTTACTCATGGGCTTTAGGATTACAGACCCCAAACCAACAACTTTGATGCAAGATAATCAGAGTTGCATCAGGATTTCTGGAAGCAAAAAGCCACTTAAGAAAAATATTGACATTGCATTTTACAAAGTGCAAGAGATGTACAATAATGGACTTGTCCAACTGGAATACTTCAACACTGAACAGATAATTGTAGATATCCTCACTTAGACCTCTACCAAAAGATCGGTTTCAGAGACTACGTGAAGGAATGAAGATCCCTGACATCGCTTCAAGAGAATGAGAAGGGGATTGTTGGAAGAAACCTATGCATTCTCTTCTCTTTAAGACTAACTATCTTCTTTGAAGATTATGAACTCCCAGTAAGCAGTCAGATGCAGTCTCTCCCTCCTATATGAAAGATGGCAATGACTTCTCTCCTTACCCAAACCATCTCCAGTTAGATTAGGGTTTAGTTATTTTTATAAATATTTATTAAAGCCATTATTGTTTGTTTTTAAACCACAAACTACATGTTTGTCTTTTTTGAGTTAATCTAGAAGAATGTATGATGTTTTGCCTGCATCTGTTTCTGGCATCTTCAGAGAATGGTGACATGGAGGTGTGCGGGGTATATATACTGTGTAGCATGTAAATCTGTATATTATTCTGTTGAGGCAAGGCCTCTAGGTGGGAGGATATACAAGTGTCTATTTAATTAATGGTCCATTGTTTGCTGGGAAACCCCCTGACCCTAGGTGAGGTTCGTTTGCATTTGCTGAGTCCTAACTTTGGTGTTTTTAAGGACTGGTAGCCAAACTTCGTTTACTTTCAAGGTTTCTTCTTTCCTGTTGAAATTGTCCAGGTGTTTGTGGATTTCAAGGGTTTCCCTGTGCATTCTGACCCGATAGTTGTTGGCATGGTTCAGAATTTCAGTGTTTTCAAATAGCATTTTGTACCCAGATTGGCTTATAATGTGTTCTGCCACTGCTGATTTTTCAGGCTGGCCCAGTCTGCAGTGTCTCTTGTGTTCCTTGATTCTCGTTTAAACACTGTATTTTGTGGTCCCTATGTGGACTTGTCCACAGACAAATACACAGATTTACATGCTAATTCTCAGCAGACAATGGACCATTAATTAAATAGAAACTAATCCTCCCACCCAGAGGCCTTGCCTCAACAGAACAATACACAGATTTACATGCTACACAACATATATACCACACACCCCTCCATGCCACCATTCTGTGAAGATGCCAGCCACAGATGCAGGCAAAATGTTATACATTCTTCTAGAACATGGCCTCACAGCCTGCAAACCCCACAAAAACCTATGGATGCTGGCTGTGAAAGCTTTTGACTTCACATTTTAAATATTTTTCATTATTAGGGCATGCTTTGCAACCTCTTGATTAGCCAGTGTCTTAATATTTTGAACACTTTGATGAGCAAATCTGCATGCCATAATGTTGAACAGTGTCTGTGTTTATATCTGATCATACTGTTCACAGATGAGCATAAAATCTGCATCTGATAATATCCATGAGGTCATAAGGCTGCTCTGAAAATCAAAATTTTGTCATGAAAACCAAAACAGATTTGCTTTCTGAAACTGACATGGTTGCCTCTTGAGGTTGTGGTTTGCACACTGTAAAAGGAGGCTTGCAAATCCAGTACATAATAAGCACCTGGGATTTTTTCCAGATTCTGTCAGGACCAAGTTTTGTTTGTAAAATAACAGTCCCTTTTCCTTGTGCAAAAACTTCTTGACCATTAGCAAGATAGACAGGAAAAGTTACATTTGTATCAGAATCAACAAACATTATTTGTTGTTGAAATAATGTGCACTTGCTCCACTCTTAATTAGAACTTAGTTTTTATATTTATCGCCAGCAATTTGAAATAATTGTTGTTGAATCAAACTGATATCAACATGACAGGAAAATTTTTGTTTAGGATTAAAAGCTTCTTTCTTAAAGTTGCTTTTAGTATTCAGTCCCTGACTTTGCAGCTTTTGCAGCTCTGCTCTAGTCTTTGATTTATTAACATTGCTTCTATTTGATTTAAAAGATTTTTTTTTCAAATCCTCTGCAGAAAATTCTATGTCTGCTGTTTTTGTAATTCCAGCATGTTTTGTCTGTTTTGAAATTCAACATCTTGAGCACTTGCATTTTGTAAGGAAACACCTCCCTTAACTTGTAAAGCATTGATTATTGGAGAGTAATATTTTGGAAGACTTCCAAAACCAGTCCAAATTTAGCATATTCTGGAAAAGATTCTCCAGCTGCCTGTCATAAAGCCATTAATATGCTGATTTAAAAATTGAGGGAGATGCAACTTTGTGTTAAGTTTAATCATGAGAGCTGTTCGATTAGAAGTACTTGGAGAATTAAATACTTTCTGTAGTTTATCCCATTTTTGTATTGCATCAGTTAAATCTTGAATATGGTCAGCAATGCTGGGCCCTACAGACAAGCAAACGTATGCTGCTGCTTTCTCTGCATTTTCATCAAACTGTTGTTGATGTATTCCTGCTTCTGTGGGTCTCTGTCCATTTATTGCTTTAAATAAACCCATTGTAGTCAAGTACGTTTGCATTTTCCATGACCACTTTTTATAATTTGTTCCAGTTAAAATTTCAGTAAGCATTGTTGGATTAGGATTAGCAGAAGCCATTCTCTATTGTTTGAGTATAAAAAAAACTTTTTCTTGAAGTCAGTATCTTCAGGAAAAGCTGTTTAAAAATAATCTGAAACCTCTTCTGAGACCTCACTGTGTCTTAACTGGGACTCTTTTTGGGCCCATAACCCAAAAATGTGGAGTGCAATTTTAGTTTCCCAGGGTGTTAACCCTTTTAAAGGTAAACTAAAATATGCAGGTATGAAAGTTAAACTTGTTAGAGTTTAGCTTTCATCAGCAGATCAGCAAAAATCGTGGGTCAGACTACTATTTTAAATATGCTTTCCTAAAAATAAAAACTTACTCAAAAAACAACAAACATGTAGTTTGTGGTTTAAAAACAGACAATAATGGCTTTAATAAATATTTATAAATAAGACTGCAACTGATGGCTTACTGGCAGTTTACACTCTTCAGAGAAAGACAGTTAATCATAAAGAGAAGAGGGGAGAGAGGAAGGCCCTATCTAGATCATGAGGGGAAGAGAATGCATGGTTGCTTCCAACAAAATCTTAACATATAGCTAAGAATTAGCTAGGAGTTTAAACCTCAGACCAGTCTGTCACTAGACCTGGAAGTCTTTCCTTTCCATGTCTGATCATTCATTGGTGACTGTTTGAAACAAACAAACAAACAAAAGCTGTCATCATAACCTTTGTAAATGTTCTATGTTAATACTTATCTAATATTATCTACAATGTTAAAATTTTAAAAGTAAGCTCTTAAGCAGGTCATCTGTGCTCCCAAAATGTGTTGGATCTTCTTTTCCATCTGTGCTGCTTTTCTCACCACCACCCCTCTCTTTTTCCCAATGTCTGCTGCTGACATGAACATCATCACGCCTAGGCTGGACCTGACTGACAATGTTAGCATCATTTTTAGTTCAAGCTTCCTCTGGGCTAGAATGGAGGCAGCAGTCCCTGATGAAGGGATGCTTGTGGGGCGGGGGAGTGTGTACCAATCTTGCTTGAGGCATCAAGCCCCTACAGCTAAGGTTTCCAATCAGAAGAGGAAAAATGTGGCTTATTAAATATTTAAAGATACGTTGTGTTTGGGTGCTAGTTAATTCCTATTGAATATCTCCCCCCCCCCATTTTTTTTTTTAATAGAGTCGTTCCAATAAAGAAGATCCGGAACAGCTGCGATTAAAGCAGAAAGCAAAAGAGGTAGGACTTTTAAGTTACCATGCTTGCCTTTGTATTCTGAGGGAAGGTTGTCAGCCCTCTCCTGGCAATTAGGTCAGGGTTTATTTTGCTGTTGCATACCATTTGCAGAGGCCTTGGGGAAGGACAGGAACTGCTACAGGCAAGGGCAACACTTCAAATGAGGTCAATGAATTATGAGCTCTTAACATTTTATTTTCATAGTTTACAAAGAACTATTTCTAGACAGGCCTAAACTACAGCAGTGTGCTTGGTAGGAATATAATGTGGGATTAGAAAAAAAAAGACACTTTGAGATTTAGCATCTGGGACCATACAATAGGCTACATTTTTCCAGGGTAATTGTTCGTTTTGTAAATCTGATACTGCTTATAATTCTTTGGCTGGGAGGCGGTACTGGGATTTAGTTTTAAATGGAAAATGCCTCTGGCTTTTAATTTTCTGGGCCCAGCAGTTTTCTGTTCTGGAATGGAGCCCTTGTTTCACACAGTTCATGTTTAGCTGCAGGGGTTTTAGTTTATAGCTTAGACTGGTTAAGCTTTTACTCCCAGAGGCCTCTGCATAGCAACTGCAGAAATCAACAAATAAGTTCATTTATGTCTGCTGCAGCCTCCTCTCAGTAGCTGACTTTTTACATTTCCCAATATCCATTTCCTGACTTTTCTAGCCGGAGAGAAAAAAGCTCCACTAATTGGAGCTTATTTTAATTGAGCCTTAATATTGGATCTCACTGGAGTTGCCCCCAGAGCTACTGGGAACAGAATTAAATGAAAATACCTAAGGTTGAAGACTGAGAGTGAGAATTTTTTTACTTGACCTACAGATTCTTTTCCCTGCTGAATAAATCAAGCCTGTTCACATTTCTGATTAAGGATCTGACAGCAGACAATAATAAAGACAATTGAGGTGTGAGATGTGTGATACAGAGCTGAAGAAATTGGTTTCTATAGTTACTTGACTGATTTCATGCCATTTTTAAGGATCTCTGTGGTAAATGAGTGATTTTTTTTCCCTGAGCAACCTTTTTCTTAACTGTGCCTCTTGAACTATGAAATTTGTTGTTGCTTAACATTGCTACGGTTGGCTTCTAGGTGCCAATAGCAGCAGCAGTAGGTTATTTATGTATGTTCTAAAGGCCCTTATTGTTTGGATTAATGTAGGAGGCGAGGCAAAACAAATGGCAATATAGTCAAATGGTCTCAAAATCAATGCACTGGATTTTCAGACAAAGTAATGTCTGCAAAAGGGGAGGAGAGCAGGAATGAAGAAACTTGTCACCCTGTCATGACTGTAGGATCCTGGAGGCTTGCTAGAGAGCTGTGCCGGTGGAGTTCAGAGGAGTGGGCTTGAGCCCTCTACTAAAAAATTCTGTGTACTCATCCAACCATAAATCCAAGGATTCCATCAGATGGAGCCATGGCAGTCCATGTGGTATCAAACTCTGAGGTGATACTCCTTTAGTTTGTGCTCCTCTTAAGGTTTTCACATCAGTGAAACCACAACAAAACTGAATTTCTTCAAAGGTGGCCCTGGATATATTCAAGGAGAAAAAGAAGCCCTTAGTCATGTGATCAGTAAAGATGGAATGTAGAGGCATTTTTACTTCCTAGTACCATCAGTGTATTCAGAATACAAAAAGACAGGTTTTTGCCATTTGGGATTTACAGTCTAAAATCCAAGAGATGAGAAGGGAAAGAGAGTAAACATGGTAGAAGCAATATGCATTCTCATTTACACATGCTTAGGTTTAGTTGCATCAAGGCAGGGGTAAGTGAGTTTGTGCCCTTCAGATATTTTGTGCAATGACTCTGATAACACAGGTCTGCAAAATTGAGAGTAAAAAAAAAATCGATGTAATCTAGTTTTATAGGAATTTGGCATTCTAAATCCAAAAATGACCTCAGATTTTCTCCATCGTGTACAGTTTTTTCACAACTTGCTTTGGCATTTCTGTGTTAGAATATGTGACTAATGAAATAATCCTGCTAATAATTATCCTGCAAAGAGTAAAAACGCTTAAAGTCTTCTTACAGACTTTCAAAACACTTTAATTCATTGATATGAAGCAAACAAACAAAATCTGTTCAAAAGCTCCAAAAGAAATCACATTGGAACATCAACATCTGCTGTTTTTTTCAAATTCAGCACCTAAAAATAACATTTTAAATGGCTAAAATATTGAAAAAAGCTTTTTGTCACAAGCCCCTGTAATCCCTGACTATTGGCCATGATGTCTAGGGCCTTTAGGAACTGTAGTCCAAAATGTCTGAAGGACACCAGGTTGGTTACAGCCTGTGTGAGGCCTTGGGAACCTGGGAGTTGAGTAAGTGGGAAATGAACAAAGAGAAGATATCATTAGTCTAGATGAGAAATGATGGTGCATACAGGAGGGTTTTAGCAGTAGATAAGCCAAGGGGAGAGTTTGTGCTGTGGTGCCAGTCACTGCTCTTACTCAGTAAGTGTGTTTAATCTAATACATTTTTTGTTATTTTTATACATTTTTTGTTATTTTTTTTACTCTGTTGTTATCATGCTGTTGAATTAATAAAAAAAATTAATAAAAAAGTAAGTGCGTTTAATCTAGAATGAGACAATCTACAGCTGCATCCTCCAGATAACATCAGTCAGTAATGTCCATGGGGGAATCAACTGAACTAATAACTTGGTAAAACCATCTGTGGCAAGTCACTAGGCACATTTTCCAAACAGCCAATCCTGATTCAAGCTGGCTGTAAAGGAGGGGCTGCTGTGGAAGGAGTAACTATATGTCATGTTTGGTAGCTGGAGACTTGAAGAACCAGGACAGCATTGTAATGAAAATTAACTATTGTTTTATTCTGGATTCTAAGACACACAAAACTACCCCACAACAGTTAGAAACTCTGAGTTTTTCCAAGTTAAACAACACTTTAAAAATCCTTTGTCCAGCCCTTCCTCATACTTGTAGCCAGTACCATATGCACCATTTCAAAGAGTGCTTTGAAGTTTGCCCCTTCTCAATTTCTATCTCCTCACCATCTCCCAAGAAAGGAAGGCACCATCATAAACAGCCCCAGTTTTCTTGCTGCAGTCATCTGCCCCAATCTGCAACTTCCTTTGATTTTCACCCATCACCATCCACACTACTTTGTTGTTAGAGTCCTATGGGAATCATGACACTCAAAGTCACATCTCGTATCATCATAGCCATATGTGTGTGACAGCACTTTGATGGCAGGTTTCCGTGGATTCATAAGAACATGACACAACACTTTGTCCGTTCCCCCACACATAACACTTTGATGGCAGGCTTCTGTGGATTCATAGGAACATCTATAAATGGAGAGTGTGGTGAATAGAATGTCCAGCTGGCCAATCAGGAGGCCAGCCAATAGAATTCAAGCTGGGAGCACTTGAAAAAAAATTCAAGCTGATAGTTGGGAGAGAGCAGTTGGGGATTGGGGAGAGTTAAGCCAGAGAGAGAGAGAGAGCTTCATTTCTGGGAGTTCCTGAGGGAACTGTAAATTCCATTAGTTGGAGTCCAGACGGGAGGGACTCAGGACACATACAGAACTCTA
>CM034706.1:61680638-61691505 GCA_020142125.1 Phrynosoma platyrhinos | reverse complement strand
GGCAAGAGGATTCACCACAGGGAGGAGCAAATTAAAGTCAAGGGAAAGTACGTCAGTTTAAGTGTCAGTTCAGAGCTGTTCTATTCTGAGAGTTGTCAGTTAGGACAAGCCAATGTACCTCAGCAGAATTCATTGTTCTGTTAAAGGAGAAGCAGTTTAGAAGCATAAGAAAATAGGTTTAAAGGAAACAGGAAACAGTTTACTTTTGAAAGAGTTCAGTGAGGGAACTGAATAAGAAATAACTTGTAACCATTAAAGTACTGTGACTACTGTAACCATACAATCTGTGAAACATACTTGAAAAGATACAATCTTCACACATGCTTTTAAATAATGTTAGTGTTTTATTTTGCTTCCAACAGTTATTGGCCTGAGTGTTCACAGACAACACACTGCCAAAGATAACGCACATATAAGAGGACAACACTGAGGACTCCAATCTTAATTCATTTAAAGGAAAGTGTATTAAGGGTAGAAGTGGCGCAGGTGTCTAGGACCAAGGGGTCTTCAGATGTATATGAGGTGAAAAGACAGTCGCAAAGCATTGATGAGGAGACTGCCTTGGTCATATCTTGCCATCTCATCCCTATTGAGGAAGTGCATTCAAATTAAAGAGTCCAGTTAAGTTTGGTCTGACTTCTCAGTTTTTTGCACACAGAACTTTACAGACAGCTATGCAGAGACAATACCGAAAATGATGTTCAAATTGGTGTCTCACCAATTTCTTTTACCAATGAGAAATCAAGCTAAAAAAATCTGAAATGTAAAACCTAGATATGCTCATGTCATAGGAAAACATGAAAGGACTTTTTAAGTAGATGCATAGAAGCTGCATCCAATATCATATCAGAATCAAGTAGTGATGTATAATCAGATTTTCAAATCAATTAAATAGTTGATGAAATTAATTATATAATAGTACTGTCATTCTTCTAACCAAGCTATGCTGGTAAACTTGAGGTGGTAAAAGACAGTGGTGAGACAGTTGTGATGTGGGATTTCAACTAACTTACTACATTGTACAGGTGTTTTATGCTGGGTTCAACTAACTCTTCTATAGCATAGTTATTCTCTCTGGAGCTGTCAAAAAGGGAGGTAAGTGTTAATATACTAATCAGAATACAGGATCTAGTCAAAGATATAAATACAATTGAACCTCTTGTGGAAGAGGCCACAATGCCAAAAGTCAGCTTTCAAGCAAGTAGAAAGTTTCTCAGAAAGTTCAAAAGATGAAACTTTTTTAATTATGAGATTAGTTGAAAAGGAAGTTGAAAAGAGGAGAGTCAGGAGGGTCAAATCTCTTTAGGGAACTTGGAAATTTGTTTAAAACCACTGCACTAGAAATTTACTATACCCCAGATCAGAAATGTGGTGAACTCAAGCCAAAAAAAGAAAAGAAAAAAAAAGCCAGAATGTCTAAATTTCACAGTTAAGGAAGGTGTAAGTGGTTGTAAGATTTCTTTTTCAAAAGCAGAAATCTTTACCAAATAAATAAAATAATTTCTGAAAAAGCTAATGTAAACTAAAGCAATACAACAAGGAATTTCAGAAGCAGATGGCTAGAGATGTACTAAAACAAATGTTAAAATAAACTAGGAAGATCTTTAATATGGAAGCGAGCATGGTGGTGTGGTCTGAGCATTGGACTCCGATTCTACAGAATAGGGTTTGAATCCCTGCTTAGCCATGGAAACCCACTGGCTAACCTTAAGCAAGTCACAGACTCTCAGCCTCACAGGAAGGCAAACCCCTTTATGTATAAATCTTCCCAAGAAACCTTCATGATACATTCACCTTAGTGTCATCATAAGCCAGAACCAAATTGAAGGCAAACAACAGCATAGAAGGAAAACCTTAAAATTGATATGTCCATGTAAGAGTACTGTTGGCTATTATTTTTTATTTTATTTTATTGTTGCTGTGTTAAGTGGCTTCACTTTCTTCCTCACATGTTGAAGAAAGTGAAGTGGGAAACACTTGAATATGGTTAGAGAGATAGATAACTGTCATTTGGGAAACTTGACTTCTTGGTTCAGAATGAAGTGATACTACTTCGTGGAGTCAGGATTTATACTCCACTTAGGGCCTTTGCAGACTGCCAGAAATAGTGCAAATTGAGTCCACTTTAAGGGTTAGGGTTAGGGTTAGGGAATCATGGGAACTATATTTTATTGTGGCACCAGAGCTCTCTGACAGAGAAGGCTCAATGTCTCAGGAAAAGAAAAAAACCCAATTCCCACGACTCCCTAGCACTAACCCTAACCCTTAAAGTGGATTCAATTTGAACTATTTTTGGCAGTCTGCAAAGGCAGTTAGTTTACATTTCTGAAGTAAGTAGGTAATCCCCCCCCCCATTCAGTTTCATCTTGGGGATGGTTCTCCTTCAGCCTTTACCCAGCCTCTTCACCTAGATCTTTTCAAAAATCCATATAGATAGTTGTTTTCTGAGGAAAAAGTAATGTTCAATTACTTAAATTATTGAGTAGTTGCAACTTTCATCTGTCATACACAGCAAATGTCAATAGAACTAGTTAGACAGAATTAACAATCCCTTAATAGACTTGTATTTTGTTCCATCTCAGTAAATACATTCCTGAAAGCAAGAAAATCTTTATTTTTTCAAACTCACTTTTAAATTATCTCTAGCTTCTGATCCTGAACCTTCATTTTGAACTTAAGAAAACAGAAGGCTGGCAAAAATGGAAAATGAATATCTCAACTTCCGTGTGTTTTTTTTGTGTTAAAAACATTTCAAAAATATGTTTTCAAAATATTTGTTAGACTTTTCCACTTGAAGCTGAAAAATGGAAGAATGTGAAGCAAGGTCAGGTACAGGTGCAATTTGTCTTGTAGATTCTGAGCAGTCCTATATTGAATGTCTGTGTATTGTATTCTGAAATACTTGAAAGTGCTTTTCCCACAAAGTCTTAAATTTTCAGCACCAATCAGTGCAGCAGCACTGTTACTACTAACCCCACTAGCTTTGAATCTTGAATCTGTCTGTGTGTAAATTATCAGTATAGCATTATCCATAAAATACTGTTTTAGGGGGTGTAAAGGTAGGGAATGCCCAAACTTTCTCAATTTTTAGCCTGTATTCTAAATCATTTGTTGTAGGCTTTTTAGAGTGGTATTTTGTGCTTTCTTCACATATCTAATTTTGAATGAGGGTACTTCTCAAAACCTGCATGAAAGATTAGTGGAAATGTAAACATGCCCAAACAGGGAAGGAGAAAGAATACAGTTGAGTATACTTGTGAGAACAAAGTTTTCGATATGGAAGTGGTTGATAATTTAGTTGCATGAACAAGAGCTTGCATTCTTTTAAAATTTTATCATATTTATTGAAATTTTAAGGCATATATACATCTAATAGACATACAATACATGCAGCACATAACCATATACACTTACAGACTTAAACCTTCTGCCCACTCACCAACCCTTCTTAAAACTTGCTTACTTTCTCCCAACTAGACATTTTACCACCCTGTTCCTCCCTCCCCCTTAAAAAAACCCAATTGACTTCCCACTTTTCTCAGAATATATCTTCATAAATTATTCAGTAATACCCCTAGTAATGTTTTCTTATTTACACTTTAAACAAATCCCCATTATTATGCAACCTTGCCTTCATCAATATTCCTTTCTGTATATAAATTGAAAAGTATATGTCTCACCTGCTAATTCTCAAAACCATAAATAGTTACATTTCCTCAGTCTTGTTTCATACATTCTATAAAAGGTCTCTAAATAGAAAATTTTCTAAAGCATTCCCTTTAATCAAGTTGGTTAGGTTTTCCATTTCTGCGATTTCCATTATTTTTTCCACACATTCCATAAGATCTGGTAAATTATTCGTTTTCCCGTGCCTTGCTAATACAACTCCAGCAGCTATTACCATGTATTTCATTAAATTGTCATGCTTTTTAATCACTTTCTCTTCCTCACCTGTCATATTTAACAAAAACCTCTCTGGTTTCAAAATAAATTTAACCCCAATAATATTTTGTACTCATTTACTTACTTTGAACCAGTATTTCTTAACTCTTGCAGCTCCACCACATGTGGAAAAATCAACCAATTTGTTCCCCACATTCCTAGCACAACATCATCTTAGATAGATTTCTTTGAGATTATTTGTACCTATAAAGCTTGGACCCTTTACTCCAATTCCCTCCCATTCATCTATTCGAATATCATGACCCAGCTAATCATAACTCTTTCTTCTTCTGTGTTGAACCTAAGTAATAATTTATATGTTTTGCTTATTAATTGGTTATCGTCTGTACAAAGTGCAGTCTCCCCTCCTTTTTTGTGGAGATCTGTTCCGGACTCCCCCCTCACAAGCAAAAAAGGAAAAATGCAAATATTCAAATCCTGTAGGCTTGAATGGAGGTTTGTGTCTGTGGGGCGAGTGGGCATGAGTTTTTGTGCCCCTCCATTCATCCCTCATGGATAAGCAAAGGTTGTGGACTTCAAGTCCATGAAAATTGGGGGACAACTGTAATTTTCAAACTGATTTATCTCCCTCGTATTGCCAGATCTTCAAATCTTTCTTTATCCTTTCTCTTAGTTGATAACATGCCAACTATAGTAATCAAAACCCCTCTTTTTCCAATTCTTTGTTTCTCTTAATTTTCCAAGCCGCCTAATTTTTTTTAATAAGTCTCTATATCCACTTTCCTTGTTTCAGTTAATGATTACAAAAGGCCTCTTGTGAGACAATCCGTATTTTTGAAAAGGACTTCTTACCATATGATTTTTAAATTTTAACTTTACTTTACCATAGATATCCATGCCTCCCAGCTATTAATTCATTACCTTCCAACTCTAAATTACTTTTATTTTCTAATGTAATTGCTTGCTTGAACCATAGCTTCAAATAGATGGCCCAAAAAGACCGCTGTTGGGGAGGGGTATGCACATGATGCACCCCCCGAATGTGGCCTGACAGCGGCCCTTTTGAGCCATTGGTTGTGGCCATAGTTAATTAAAAATAACGAGTCTAAATTATCAAATGCTTTTTTTGCATAGAGAAAAAAAAATCAAAACACCTTTAATTTCAGTATGATAATTGAAATACTCTATTATATTAATAATTGTTCTTATATTACCTCTAATTTGTTATTAAATGTAAATCCATTTTGGACCTGGTGAATAATTTCATGGTGATGAATTTTTACTACCCAAAATTGACACAAAGATTTTATAGACTTCATTTAATGGTGAAATTGGTTGTTTCGATTGTTTTAAGGTGATTTTATTGTAAGCCGCTTTGAGACTTTAGGATAAGGGGATGGATATAAATATTTTAATAAATACATAAATAAATGGCCAGGGATTAAGTATGGTTAAAACTTGTTAATAGTCTCCTAGAAAGATACAATGTGAAGCAAGTGGATCATGACACTCAGAGAATTTTGCACTGCGAAGTCAGTGATGGAGTATTAATATTTGTTCAGCAAAGATGAGTACAGGTTGAGTATCCCTTATTTGGAAATTGAAATACTCCAAAATTGTCCACATGGATGGCTGAGATAGTGACACATTTGTTTTCTGATGGTTCAGTGTACACAAACTTTGTTTCATGCACAGAATTATTAAAAGATACTATATATAAAACTACTTTCAGACTGTGTGTGTAAGGTATAGATGAAACATAAATGAATTTTGCATTTAGACATGGATCCCATCTCCAAGATATCTCTTTATGCAAGTATTCCAAAGTCCAAAACCCCCCAAACCCAAAACACTTCTAGTCCCCAGAATTTCTGATAAGGGATATTCACTCTATATATGAAGGGTCACCATACTGGTTTCTGTGAAGACTGAATAGTATGGCAGGAGAAAACAGCAGCATAAAACCACATACCTAATGGATGTTTTTGATGGGAGGTGGTTGACCTAAGTGGTAGCACAAAGTCTAAATATCTTGCATATGGCCTGTTCTCTTGTCATTTTTTGAGAAACTGCCTCACCGATTGATCTAATGCTGGTCAGGTGTGGAAACACTTGATCCATATTTTCATTGAAAGTATTGAATACTAGTGCTTCTCTTATTCTGATTGTGTGCCTTGTGCTTTTAAATTATGATCAAAGATTTGTCCATAACAGGGGTCAGCAACCTACAGCCCATGGGCCGCACCCAGCCCACTGAGGCCCGCCGACCGGCCCCTGCCCGGTCCTGCTGCCGCCACCTTTCACAGCTGCGGGGGTCCTCCAGGGCACCATTTTATGTTCCAAAATGGCGCCCGGAGTCTTGCGCGACCTTTCCCGTCCTGCTCCGCGACAGGAAAGGTCGTGTGAGGCTCCAAAATGGCACCCCGGAGAACCCCCGTGACCATGCGGGGCCTCTCTGAAGCCTGGCGTGGTCAAGGGAGCCCTCCTGGGGGACCCCCAAGGCCCGGCGTGATCGAGGGAGCCCTCCTGGCAGCACACCACAGCGGTGGTAGCGCGTGTGCGCGCACACACCACCACGGCCCAGGGGCATCAGGGGACAGGGACCGGCCCCACCCCCAAAAAGGTTGCCGACCCCTGGTCTATAACATGGTTAATAATACGTTGTATTGAGGCACCGCTCTGGTCTTATGCCAATCAGAACCAATCCAAATATGCTGACAGTAAAGTCAAAGGCTATTCTAATTTACAATGCATATGAGAAATGTCATCTTTAAGAAGTTATCTTGCAAATCAAAACTTCCACTGTCAAGAAAAAGGCTGGGCTAAGTGAAATTCATTTTGTGACTTGTCACACTTGGCTTAATCCAAATTCTTAACTTGCAATCCATGGGCTTCATGAGATCCTTCAAGTAGGCACGAACCATTGTATTTTTCTTTGATTTCCTTTTAAAATTCCTTTTAACTTTTAAAATTGCTCTTGTATATCTGAATGATTTTATGTCAAATCATGTTACTAAAGCATGTTTCACTTCAAAAAGGTGTAGGGTAGCGCAATTCAGAATTCTACTTATACATATTAATGTAACAAAGTTGTCACTGCCATGTTTTGAAGAGGTGGTCCGTAACTTTTATCAGATTCTTGAAGGGTCTGTAACACCCAAGTTGGGAACCGCTCTACCTCATGCTTTACCTGCACATTCCCTCAGATTCTTCAAGAAAAAAAGGACAGGATAAAAAGAATAAAATGGCCTTTTTCATGGCATTTTAAATTATGTAATCATCCAATCATCCCCTAACATGTTTATCAATCCAGCTATAGTTTAATTAGACATCAGCATGAGTGGCTGTGATAGCATCATAGCACCAGAATAGGTAGTGTGACCTAGCCATATGGAATGGTATGAAGATGAAGGGGCTTGCTGAAAGAGTGCCATCATACCACCCCCACGCCCACTCTCATCAAAACCCAAAAACCAAAAGATGAGTTCTGCCAGATCAAACTACACTAGAATCCTCCTTTCATTTCTTGTGTATTCCTAAACTTCCCTTTCTTCTCTCTCATTTCTGGGGGCTCCAGATTTTATCAAGGTGTTGTAAAAACTATGGAAAATCCTCACTCAGAATCAAACTCCTCTTATCTCCCAAATATCAAAACAAACTCTCCACTTTGGAGACTCTTCTCAGGTTCCATTGAGAGGCAAGCTTTTGGTTTCCTACAGAACCTCTATGGATTGGAATTGCCTTTTATGGTATAAGTATCACCTAAAAACATAATCTTTTTGTTGCAGTCCCCCCCTCCCAATGTATGATGACTGTTGCTCTCAGGCCAGTCAGGGTCCTTTTGTTCTGTTTTTGTTCACCTCCTGAAGCCTACATACCGTATTTTCCGGCGTATAAGACGACCCGCGTATAAGACGACTCCCCCATTTCCCCAGTCAAAATATAGAGTTTTAGCACCTCTATCCTCATTATCTTTATATCCGGCGTATAAGATGACCCCCCCACTTTAGCCACAGATTTTGCAGGTAAAAAAGTAGTCTTATACGCAGGAAAATAAGGTACTTAAGCCTCACAGCTTGAGGCTTCATACTTCCCAGCTTTCTGTGGACCCTTTTCTCCAAGACAGGTAGCTATTACCTCATCCAGCCTTAAGACTCTGCTTCCTCCCTTATTTTTTTTTTTTTTTGTTTCACTTAGCTCTTTACACAGGTTGTTTGAATGGATTATCTTTGTGTGTTCTTTTATATTATAATAAACATTAATGCAGTTCCCCATGCCTGGAGTCTCTTGCAGTGATTATTGGTATAGCTGGTTCTTAGTTCCTGCATATGTTATCCCCTCTCACAAAACTAAGCTAAATATTCCCCAAATTAATTAAAGATTGCAGGTATCAGTGGAGGCTCTACAAGCCACACATACTTAGGGTAACAATTATTACCAGATTCTTCGCTCAGTATATATTCCAAGATATCCAAGTGCCTGGACAAAATAATATAATAGTGGAAATGGTCACAGACTGCAATCTGTAGTATTAACATTAGCAACAAATCAATACACTTGGCTTTCCCGTTTATACTGAGTTGGTGTGGATGGTAGTGTAAACTTCATAAAAAGTGAAAAATGTAATTTTTTTGAAATGGAAAGCAAATCTATTGTCTGCTCAGTTTTAAGAAAAGAGGTTTCCTCTTCTTAAAAATTGCTTCATGTGATTACAGCTATGCTGCAAATGCCATTTCACTATTCGGAAGGACTTTAAAAAATGTCCCTCTGCTTTATTTGTGCTTCAGGTCAGATTAACTAAAATGGTTATTGTGTCACATAGAAACTCCTGACAGCTTCAACATCAGACTTTTTTTTTTAAAAAAACCCCTATATATTATTATTATTAAAAAAGCCAGCAGCTACAAATACCATTTTACCATTTCTGCAACGTTTTCATAGCAATTTGATCTTTACACAGTTTTAAAAAAGAAAATCTTTGTACTTGGAGCAGATGGAAAAATCGAAGAAGGAAAAATGGGCTTGAAATACTTTTTGACTGGCTTCTGATCTCAAGACTTTGCCCTTTTAGCAATGTCCAAAAGTTTAGAAGAATACTCTGTGATATGGGTGATATGGTGGGCCACATTTTGCTTCCTCTGGTTTAGGAATCAGTACCGTAATATTCCTACTCTGTAAGCATTTGTGGCTATTGGCTTAGTGCTAACCACTGTCAACTACATCAGGAATTAAAGGCACATAACTGGTATACATATACTTATCAGTGACTGCAGTATGAAATTACTTACATGCGTGAATTAATAACGATTTAGATCCAACATCTCTGAATTCATCTATTTCCTCTCATTACCTAAAGTACAATACTTTTCAGTGGAATTGGTTCATACATTTTGCCCTTATACTGCAGAGGTGCACTCTTGTCTGCACATATACAAAGTCCATGTTCCTATGACTGTGAAGCTATTTCATCATGTTTTAAATGGCATCCAAAATGGGATGTAGGTACATGTTTGTATATTGAATCTGTTTTCTGTAAGTTGGAAGGAAAACTGAAATGCTTATTTTAATATAGGTTTTTTCAGGGAAAATGGGAATGTCCATTCCATATAATTTGTTTTTATTTAAATGCTGTTTTGACTATTTTGGGCCATACTGATGGCTACACAAAACACTGTGCAATCATTCTTGATGTAGATGTTTTAATCCTAATGTATTGTACTCTTTAATTAATTGCCACTAAGTACACATTGCACTGAACCCTCCTGCTTTGAAACTCTATATCGGATCAGATTGCAACATGATAGAGTCTTTAAAATTTGTAAGCTTCTTACTGAACAAAAGGCAAGTAAGAGTTAAAAGACTGGGCTGATAGGGTCAAACTGTTACTTTAGGATGCTGAAGTCTATTTTATTCCTTCCTGTTTCTCTTTTCCTTTTAAATTAGATGCAGCGATTAGAGCTTGCACAGATGCAGCAAAGGGAGGCTAATCGTGCAGCTCTCGCAGCTATTGGGCCAAGAAAGAAGAGACCACTGGAATCTTCTAGTCTTGCCTCTGGATTTGAGGTGTGTACAGTCATGTTGCATCTCCTCTTCAGATTACAAATCATAGAACTGAGGTGTTGACTCCTCTTGGACATGTCATATAGCTGAGTATTTCTATCCATTTTATAGGAAGTGAAGAAATTGTTTGGCATGCAGAGAAGTCTTTTTGATTGTAGTGTGTTCACTTCTGAGGGACTTGTTTTAGTGCTGCTGCAGAAAAATGTAGTACACAGGAAGAGAAGTGCTCCTCCATTTCCTGTAAGTGTGACTGATGAGATTTAAAAATAAATATTAGGGGTGCTACTTGTGCAAATGCCAGTTTGCACCAGTTACTTAATAACCATAAGGCAAGTCACATATCTCTTTCTACCTATTGTCTACATAGAATTATAATTTTAGAACACTTAGCTTATGACAGGCTTTTATTGTTATTTACACCCTCCACTACATAACACACTCCTGCTTAAAGAGCTTTTCCAGCCCTTATTCACTTTATGGTAATTAGGCCCAAAATTGTTCTCAGCAGAGAAACTTTTTTCTTGACTGATGTTTACTTTTATTGCTAATTCATTGGAACAAAAATACATAAAATCAAAATGCATTTGTCATGTTCCCCACACCTACCCCTCTGTAGAGGATGGTACCCCTGAAGGTCATCTAGCTGAGCTGCCACCATTCACTGATTTTAAGCCTTTGGAACCAGTAATTGGTTCAAGGGGGCTAAAGTCAGTGCGTGGTGGCCTGAAACTGACATTTGCACAACTAGCATCCCCAATATTTCTTTTTAAACCACACATTAGCCACAGGAAATAGAGGACCACGTCTCTACCCTTACACTACATTTTGCTGCAAAAGCACTAAAATACTGTTAGCATGGTGACGCAGCATGTGGGAACCACGTAACGTGAAGCACCAGGATCCA
>CM034706.1:61650785-61666024 GCA_020142125.1 Phrynosoma platyrhinos | reverse complement strand
CATCTAAATGTTGAATCTCAGACATGGCTTTTAATTCCAATTGGTTTTAGGCAAATATTTCAAGAGTGGCAAAAAGACTAGAGGGAATTTATTTGGAAAAGTAAAAAAGCGAGAATCAATTGGCTAACAATGACAAGACAAAGTAAAGATGGAGGGAGGAATGTACCAGATTTAGAACTCTACCACAAAGCGAACGTCTTAGATTGGCTATCCGAATGGATAACATTAGAAGACCAGGATATATTGAACTTGGAGGGGTTCAACAATAGATTCAGATGGCATGGATATCTATGTTATGATAAGGATAGAGTTCATAAAGAATTTCAGCATCATGTAATACGAAGAAGCTTACTTAAAACTTGGAAAGAAGTTAAAAAAAAACAATATACACTAAAATACCCTTATGGACTTCACCACACGAAGCTTTTTTTGGAAGATGGACAGCCCTTCGAATTTGGTTAAAATATAAAGAGATACTGGAGAAGTCAGTATCTCCCTTTTGAGAAACTCCTACCCATCCTGAACTTCCTTCTTCCAGTGTTTCCCTAGGTTTGTTGAAATCAGCTCTCCTAAAGTCTAGAATGAGTGTTTGACTATGCCTAGCTTCTCCTTTCCACTGTATAAGAAACTCCAGGAGAACAAGATCACTCCCACCTAAGGATCCCATCACTTGCACCCCATTTACCAGGTCATCCCTGTTGGTTAGGATCAGATCTAAAATAGCTTATCTCCTTGTAGCCTCTTCTACCTTTTGTACAAAGTCAACAGGTAATTTGAATGCGCACATACACCTGAATCAGATGTGTGGTTTAGGTTGTGGACAAAATCTGGGACAAGTTAGAATTCAAGACAGAATTCTTATGTCGATGAACAGCACAGAATAAACACTTTGCAAGATGCAATTTCTTGAAACTTTTGAAAAGTTATATACATTTTGTTTTAGAGTTACTATTTGTAGAAATTCTGTAGAAACAGAATTGTGCAGTCATGGTATTTGTATGAAGAGGTCAGGATTCACCATGGGGAGACAGAGCCTCAAGTTTTTCTGAGACAGCTCTATGTCCTTCCCACAGGAATTGTCCCTCCTAGGTTCACTCCCAACATGGTTATATAGTCACTGAGAAGCATCCAGCTAGGTCCCCCACACATAGTAACAAAGGCATCCTCCAGGCCCTTTAGAGGGTTCCCTGGAGATCATTTTGTATCTGGCTATAGGGACATAGCTGAATGCCTCTGAGCCTTCCCTGGCCATGTTGATGGGATGCACAGGAGGATGGTGCATCTCAAGCATTGTTGTACAAGGGAGGTAATAAATTTCTCTCCATGCAAGGACCATAAAAAAAATCATTATTACATCATTAACAGGATGTTAACCATAGTGTTCTGAAGGGTCATGTATCCAAAAAGTGCCACCCATGAAACTGCATCTTCTGATTGCAGTTGGAGGTCTACTGTAACTTTTAACATTGGGGGAAGTTTTGCTAGATTATGTTATTCAGATAGTTAATAAAATAGAGGTTTGAGGATTGGATTAGGACTCTGGAGACCAGGAATCAAATCCCTGCTAGGCCATGGAAACCCACTGGGTGACTTTGGGCAAGTCATATGCTCCCAGCCTCAGGGGAAGGCAATGATAAACCACCTCTGAACAAATCTTTTTGAATAAAATTCCACGATAATTTGTCTTAGGGTCACCATAAATCGGAAACAACTTGAAGGCACAATTGCAAAAACAAAATATTTAATTGTAAAGCACCAAATTGTAGTTATTAGATTCTTAAATTAAAATTAATGTAGTCCTGTATACATTGCAAGTATCCACTGCAGCTGGAGGAATTTCGTCATGTACATGGTTGAGCAAGGTAACATACAGATGGGGAAAATGTTCTGACAGGGCAGCTGTTATTGGTTTGGTGAAAATGACAAAGCTTTATTTCAATTTAAAAACTATCATGAAATAAAAACTTTATTTCAGTTTAAAAACAGTCATGGCATAAGTTTCCATATACTGTTTTTTTTCTCTAAAAGCATTTTAAAATGGGTGTGTGCATATTGGGAACCAATGTTTTATTATACTCTTTATTTTGCAGTAGGAGAGAATCGGTGGATTTGTGTGTGAATGCTAAGTAGTAAGTCTTCTAGGCTAATCTCTGTTTAGAAAGTAAATACTTCCACCTCCCTAAAGTTCTTTGATTTCTGAAGAACATGACTATTGGATTGCTGAAAATCCCCTAGGGTTTGTTTCATTTAAAATATTGCCTGGGGTCTCCATCCACATCCTGTTGGATTGACCTTTTTTACAAGCCTGTAGCTGTACTACAAAGTTAGTTCTTGTCCCCCCACCCATCTCCTTAAGAAGTTGTCTTGCTTTGAACTGTGACCCCTTTGTGGCTTACCAGGACTGAAGGGACTCCCTCCCCCTCAACCATGGTAAGTAGCCAATAATCTTCCTTGTACCCCTGTTCTGTTCCAAGCCATTGAACACATGGAAAGCTTCAAACAATGGCATTTTTATTGTTTTGGTTTAAATCAACAAATGGTGCTGTGTTATATTAGCAGAAAAAATACTGCCTTTATTGAAAAGTAGATTATATCAACTATTTAAAGTGTATCTTCAGTATGTTTGTTGACTTTAAATTAATTTCGCACCTCCCCCCTTCCCCCCTCTTTTTTTCTTGCCACATATTTATTTCTTATGCCAGTTGTGGAACTATGAAGATTGACGTTAACTTTAATCCTTATACTTTTCAGATGAATGCAATAGGCATGGTTCTGGAACCATGGGAATTAAAATAGTAGAATCATTAAAATGGAATTGTAATGCTAAAATTATATAATATGAAAGGACCCCTGAAGACTCAACGGTTCTACGATCTGTTCTATGCTTACTTTTAAAAGCAATAAGATGAAGATACGAGGGGGTATTGTAAAGTAATAATTATCGCCCAGAAGTTATTATGGTATATTGATGAAATTTTGTCAGTGTCATCATTGGTCCCTAAGTGCATGATGTTGAGAAAATCAACTCTTTGTGGCCTTTATTTTTGTTACAGGTTGTGCCAGAAGTGACTAATGTGTAAGATGGAGAAGATTGAGTCTCACAGCGTGACAAAGTTCCTGCATCTGAAGGGGAATAGTGCCTGGCAAATTCATGATGAAATGAAGGTAGTTTAGGAAATGATTGCCCATCTTATGACACTATTGTGAGGTGGAAAACGAATTTCCAAACTAGTCACATGTAGCTCAGAAATGAGCCAAGACCATCATTGACAGACAAGTCCACAGTGAAGAAAGTGGAGTGTTTAATCCTGGAAGACAGATGAGCAACCATCCATATGATCATGAATGAAACTGGTCTCAGTTATGATAGTGTGTGGAAAATTGTTCATGACAAACTGCACATGTCTAAGGTGTCTGCACACTGGGTTCCATGTTTCCTAATCCCTTTCCAGAAACAAACATAGTTTGACCTTTCAAAACCGATCTTGACGCTGTTGGAACAAGAAGAAGAGGATTTTTTTTTTTTTTTTTTGGTCATCTGGTAACCATGGATGAATCTTGGATCAGGATGATCCAGAAACCAAATCCATGGGCATGGAATGGAAGCATACCGATTCCCAAAAAGGCAAAGGTGAAAAATCAGCAAGAAAGGTCATGCTCTTTGATTTTTGAGACTGTTGTGGAGTCATTCTCACAGATTAACTTGCAAAGGGACAAACCATCACTGTCACATACTACACCAATCTTCTGGACAATG
Organism: Phrynosoma platyrhinos; assembly: GCA_020142125.1. Classification (NCBI taxonomy): domain Eukaryota; kingdom Metazoa; phylum Chordata; class Lepidosauria; order Squamata; family Phrynosomatidae; genus Phrynosoma; species Phrynosoma platyrhinos. The sequence goes on along the minus strand of CM034706.1, from coordinate 61,662,267 downwards.
CGAGATGCTCTGAAAAAGTAATGCCACAGTATGCTCTCCAGAGGCATTCGTCTCCTAGCTGACAAAGCACCAGCTCACTCATCTCAAATTGCAGTTAACAAAGCAAGGGCATGTGGCTTTGAGATCTTGCAGCATCTGTCTTATTCTCCCAACCTCTCACCAAGTAATTTTTTCTTGTTCCCGAAAATGAAAAATTGGCTGCGGGGTCACCAATTTGACAATACAAATGATGTCATTCATGAAGTGCAAGAGTGGTTTAAGGCACAATCTGCATACTTTTACAATAATGGTATTCGGAGGGTCAAGAAACGCTGGGGAAAATGTGTAAATCTATATGGTGATTACGTAGAGATAAGTTAACAACTGCAAATCAAAACAAACTTTCTGTCAAATTTTTTTAAAGTTGATAATTAAAACTTTACGATACCCCCTCATAATGTGAAGCACTGAGAAGGTTTTCACTATACTTCTAAGAATAAATAGAACCTGGCCATCTTTTAGGAAAGAGATGGGGGATTTATGTCCTTCTGATTATATTGGATGCCAACTTCTGCTGCCCAAGAATTTTAAAATTTTAAAATCAACATTTTGATTTTTTTTTTTAAATGAGGCCACAGATACTTACCCATGATTGAAGTTACATTCTGGGGGGGGAGTGGGGGCCATGTGGCTCTCATGGCCACCAGCAGTCCCTGGGAAGGCAGAGCCAGTGGAATGTGGGCTATCTGCTTGAACCTCATTGGCTGGCTTAGTCCAACCAGAGTGGAGACTGCAAGTTTGCAGTCTTCACTCTAGTCCTCTTGAGCAGCATATATTCTTGTGCATCCGACGGCCGAGACGAGTTCACCCAGGACTCCTCAACAATTTTAACATTTTAAAACCAACATTTTGATTTGTTTTTTTGAAAATGCAGATATTGACTGGTAAATATTTCTGCCGAGCAGCTCTTAATAGAAAACATAACAATTGTGGTAGAAACCTGGGTTCTTCAAAAATATGTAGTGATCATGTTGGCTAATTACAGGGACTCATTGCGTTCACAGCAAAAAAAGTAGAGCTTACAGAAAGAGACTTGATTAAATTCCTTTATTGAGTCCATAGGAATACACAGGGAGAGTGACTCAACATTAGAGATTGCTGACAGACAAAAAAAAAGAAAAAGAAAAGAAAAGAAAAGAAAAGAAAAAGAAAGAAAGAAAGAAAGAAAGAAAGAAAGAAAGAGAAATATGAATAGCATAATATATTGAAAATGTTTCTGGTGTAGAATAAAATTCAAGAATACATACAAACTAATAAGGCAGGTACTACTTAGTCACCAAACCTCAGTTCTGTATATTAAATTCTTTATTTTCATAGCACTATATGAACAGAACTATATTACTTAGAATATTTTTTTTACTTAATTATAGTAGTATTCATAAGTTGAAATTTATTAAAATAAATATGGCAAAATCTTGCATTGCTGATTCAGTTCTTTGTTCTAGGTTGAGAATTGGGGCTGATGAATGATTATTTCTGCTTTCAGTTGACTTGATTTTAAATAGAAAGGGACCTTGGTATCTGCGGGGGATCTGTTCCAGACCCCCGCTCCCACGGATACAAAAATATGCAGGACCTCAAGTCCTGTTGTCCCCAATGGCAACACATGCATGCAGCCTTCAATCCCATTGTCCCTAATGAAGGTGAAGTCCTGTTGTCCCTAATGGTGGTGCAGCCGCATGTACATACCACCACTGAGGCAATGGGGGTTGTCTCTAATGGTAGCATAGCCACGTGCATGAACCACCATTGGGGACAACCAGGGCTTGCCATCCACGGACACTTAAATTTGTGGATGGCAAGTTCCGTGGATACTGATGTCCCACTGTACTAACTTATTATAATTGTAATGTAAGTCATTTTTCTCAATGGAAAGTTTCAGGAATCAATACGTGGCAACAGCTGTCCATGAAAATATCTCAGTAAATTTAGAGCAATATGGATGGGTGAAGCTTGAGCATTTAATGCAAGATCTTATTTAAGTTGCCGTGTTGGACATCTTGAATTCTGATTTGAACTAGCTGCTCACCTTTCTTTTGCTGCTTTTGTCTAGGGTTTCAACAGATTGCCCAGCCTTGCAAAGCCATCTCTTCGTCCAAGAATGATGCGCATCTGTCTCAGGGACTTGATCTTCTGTATGGAACAAGAAAAAGAAATGAAGCATTCTCTTGCTTTGTATGAGGTTCTTTTGAAGTAATGGCTAGGCTTCTTTTCCGCTTGGCATTATTTCTTGCCAAACAGTACCTATTTGCTCTGTCTGTTCTGGAAACTAGCCAGTTACAAGGGATATACTGTTAGTGGTCAGTGGGCCCATGCATGCTTCTTAAATGCACTGGAGACAGAAGGCTTTAGGGATCTGTTTTAAGTTCCTTGTCAATTGCCAGTATATCAATCTACAGAATTGTTCCATGAATAGTGTGCCTTCTAATGCTGTGGTTAGGGAAGAAGGGTATGACGAATGTATTTAATCACAAACCAGTAGACTGTCAGATTGCCAGCATATTGCCTGCAGGATCCAACCTCTCTGGATGGCCTAGTTTTTTAAAGCTTGATACTATAGTTGGCTGAAAATGAAACCACTTGGGTGCAAGCCAAAAAAGTGCCAGAGTGAAATCTATAATATACTGCCTCGAAAGGAAGATGGATAAAGGAGGAAGCCATACCAGCATGGTTTGTGTTGCCAATACTGCTGGACAGATCTGCAAGGAAGTTGGAGCTGTAAGATCTATGGGTGGGCAATCTTTAGAAATATTGTTACCCAAATAACTTAGTAAAAACTCTAGTGAATGGAGTTAAAACATGGTGGATGGTCTTTTCATTTCCAGTGTAAACTGACTTAAGATGAATTTAATTTTGCATCAGCATGTGGAATTTAAAGCAGGAACTATCCTTGATGGATAAACAAAGTTTAAGGCACACACTGTTTTCTGTAAAATATAGGATTGTTTGATCTCTTCCTTCCTATATTATAGTGTGAGAAGAATATATTTAGGAAATATCAGGGATCTAATAACAAGACTTGGAAATGATTCTGAAATTTAAAGATGCCCATTTACATTCCCTGAAAGCCCCCATTGGGGTACAGTTGGCCATTGAAATTCTGTTCCACTTTCTAGCCTGTTTCAGGTCCAAAATTGCTGCTGCTGCTGTTTCTTGTCTCCCCCCCCCCCCCCCCCCCCCCCCGCCCCCGATAAAGCAACAACCCATGTCTCTCTGTGTGTGAAAGTGTAAATGAGGTGAGGGTAGCTCCTAGGTCCTTGGCAACTGCCAGCCCTTTTTTTGAAATCTGCTTAGCAGAAGAAAAAGTTTGCTATGCATTTGTGGAAGAGCACAAACGTCTTCAGGGAATCGAAGTGATGGTTCTGCTGCGTTCCAAAAGTTCCTGCTTATTTGTTTGTCCTGGATCACTTGTCAAGGAGTTAGTTGTCAAGAGCCACACACATGAGTATGTAATGGAATGTGTAGGAAAGACAGCAACTGAATGTCATAATTTAAAATCTTTCTTTAAAGGTTCCTTATGCTTTTGCTACACCATTCTACAAATGGTGTTTAGATGGGGGAAGATAGCCATGTAAATTTTTGACGCCAGGACTACTGGCAGTATTTTGAGTTTCTGATGTAGCCATAGTTCCTCTGTTAAGAAAATAGTGAATATGTTAGTTAAACCAACGACGGATTTTCTGAGGCTGAACTTCTGTTTGAAGCACAAGTGGAATCCAGTAAGGGTGGGATATGAATCACCTTTCCCATTGCCTTCCTATGTGAAAAATCTGATTCAGAGTGTTAGGAAAACCTTCTGAAATTGTTTTTGGGCAGCTCTTGACAATCACAGTTGAAGGGAGAGGAAGGAAGGTCCATTTCCCTGGTGCCCTATTGGATTTTAGGCCCAGTGCAGCAAACTGGTCATGTATGTGTGTGTATGAATGTAAAACAATACTCCTTCTGAAGCAGTAAGTACCAAAATATTGATGGGAGCTGGCAAACATGTTTTGTATAATAAATGCTTATCTTTACTTTGTTTGTAAAGTGGGGCATTTGCCTGTTGGTGTATTCAGTCATACTGATAGACGTTCCAAATTTATTTTAAATACTGCATTAAAGTAGCTATTTTATTAAAAATGCTAAGAGTATTTATTGTATAAAGTGTAAAAAGAAGTTATTATTGTATGAAGCACTGTGTCCATGAAGTCCTAGCTGTGATGCCCTTAATTCTTGCCCATTAATATCTAGTTCTTTTTACATTTTTTCTAGCTTTGGCACAACAAAGTAGGGCTGATCCAAACAGGTGAGACAATTGTGTATCCAAGAAAATGTGCTGTTTAATTTAAATGAGGATTGCAGGTGTACTCATTCCACAAAAAGCATGTGTCTCAGAGGACTGAAACTAGCCCCGTCCTCTATTTCATAGTACTCTTTTTCCCATTGTAGTCAGTGGTAGACACAGGGTCCCCAAGTAGTCCTCCATCCACACATTAGCTGGACTTGTACCTGTTTAGGTTTAGCAGCATAGCTGCATAGCATACCCTTAAGCTCAATTTCATTTCTGCCTTTTTCACTTCCACTGTTGGAACTAGGCTGGAGGAAACTGCTTAAATTCTAAGTCTTAAAACAATGGAGGGTGGTAAGACACAGTGATTGTGTTTTACTCCCTTCCTTCATGTGCTTTTCGTGTAATAAATAGACCTGCAACCATGTGTAGACAAACCCCCATGGCACACATTGCTTTACACATGGTTCCAGTGCACATCTGGTTTGGCCCTCAGACCTGCACCCATTATTCACTTGACAAGGAACATTAACTTAAAGCCATATTAAACTTCTGTTAGATAATTCCATCATAAAGTCATTCATTCCCAACAGCTAGGGAGGACACAGAAGTAGTGTGAATTTATCCCAAAAGTATCCACTGTCTGAGGAGGGCACTTACTACAACTCTGCATAATTTGTAACTTTAACCTTCCCTCCCATCAGCCTCTTGGATTATGCATTTCCGTATGGAGAAATAAAATAGTACGTTCCAGCATTTTTTAGGAAACAGAAGAGTCTGATTTCATTTGTCACCATGGGAAGATTCCAAGGATTTGTTAATTTATTATCACTTATTTTTATACTTGAATACGGTTCCTATTAATGTACCTCCAATTCTAATTCAAGAAAGAAGTGCAGATCTGCTGCCAGAACTTGTGTAAAAACCTAAGCAAAAGAAAACCTGCATGGCTGGGTGTACCTTTGGAACACCAATTGTTTTCACCAGTGTTAATTTTGTTTTGGTGATGCGAGAGCTGGACAGTGAAGGAAGCAGATAGAAAGAAAATAAACTCATTTGAAATGTGGTGCTGGAGAAGAGTACTTAGGATACCATGGATAGCCAAGAAGACAAACAAATGGGTTCTTGAACTGGTCAGACTAGGGCTCTCCTTGGAAGCAAAGATGATCATGTTGAGACTCTCGTACTTTGGCCACATAATGAGAAGGCATGGATCACTAGAAGAAACAATGCTAGGAAAGATAGAGGGTAGAAGAAAAAGAGGAAGACCACAAACCAGATGGATAGACTCAATCAGGGAGGTTATGGGGAAGGGCTTGCAGGATTTGGGCAAGGCAGTGGAAGAAAGGGATTCTTGGAGATATCTCATCCACAGGGTTGCCATGAGCCGGAACTGACTCGAGGGCAGCTAACAACAACAAACATCATTTCATGGTGTGATTTCCTTCACAATCATCAATCTTTTTTAAAATTATGGAACAGAGTGATTACTTACAGAATCTGATGTTCAGATAGAGATGATGATGATGATGATGATGTTTATATTATGCTCTAAATTTATATAGCGCTTTAGATTTACACAGTACTGTACATACAATAAATGAAATAGATAAAATAAATAAAGATAAGCCTGCCAATGGTATACATTCTACAAAATAATAAAATAATGGATATTAATACAAAGGAGGCAACAAGTTAAAACATCAAATATAATCATGCAATGCCTGAGAACTCTTCCCTGAACAATATCTTCTTTTAACTCAGCTTTGAAACTAGTTAAAGAAGTGATGCCCCATGCTCATGGGGGAAGGAGGTTCCAGGAATGAAGGGCGGCAAGTGCAAAGGGATGAATCCAGGACGGAGCTGAGACAGCAGACCTTGACTACCAGAATGGAGTGCACAAGTGGGATGGTAAGGGGAAAGAAGCTCTGATAAATAAGGAGGGGCCAACCCATGCAGGGCTTTAAAAATCAACAACAGAAGCTTATATTGAATACTGAAAGGGAGGGGGAGCCAGTGAAGGGATGAGAATAAAGGAGAAATATGGTTGAGATGGTGAGCTCTTGTGATAATGCTTGCAGCAGAATGCTGGACCAAAATTAAAGGACAGAGGTGAGAAAGAAGAAGCCCTGCCAGGAGGAGGTTACAAAAATCAGTCGCGAGACTGCTAGTGCATGCATCAAAATCTTGGCAGTAGAGGTTGAGAGAAATGGTCAAATTCTAGCAATATTATACAAAAGGAATCTACATGCCTTGGCTGTGGCCTAAATCTGAGGGATACACGACAAAGAAGAATCAAAAATAAAATCAAGACGGGGGTTTCCTGGACAGGTCGAATAGAAATATCATCAACAGAAACAGAAAAGGAGTATTGAACAGTAGGCTTTGGTGGAAAAACAAGAAACTCCGTTTTGGACATATTGAGCTTCAAGGGCTGATGGCGCATCCACTGAAAGCTGTAAGACAAGATAAAACTTGTTCAAGACCCAGAGAAAGGTGGAAAGATACAGCTGGTGTGTCATCGGTGTACAGGTGATAGGAGAAGCCAAAAGAACTGATGAGTTTTCCTAGGGACAGTGTGTAAAGAGAGAACAGCAGGGGATCCAAAACAGAGCCCTGGGGAACTTCAACAGATAATGGAACAGAAGACGAAGCCTGACCACCTGTGACCACTGCAAAAGATCTGTCTGACAGATAAGATTTAAACCAGTCAAGGACAGAGTCTGAGAACCCAAGGTCAGAAAGTATATCAAATAAAAGACAGTGATCAATGGTGTCATAGGCTGCAGACAAATTGAGAAGAACAAGAACAGAGTAAAGGCCATTAGCCTTGGCCCGCAGAAGATCATCCGATGCCTTGTTTTCTATAGCTTGATTGCTGCAATTCAAGATGGCAATTCATAACATGTCTCCAGTAAGAAGACTAATTATTAATTGAATTGGATATATTGGGACTAAGTTTATTTGGAACAATTGCCTTATATGCAAGTCAGAATGTTAGTATTTCTAGTTTTATTTCCTTAGACAGTAAAAAATTGTAGATATTATTTCAGCTCTGGTAATGTACATGATAACTTTGTATTTTATTGAGCACACTCTACAAACAATATTTCTATGCAAGGCCAAGTTCCACTTATTTTAGCAAGACATTAGGCAAGTCACATGCTCTCAGCCTCAGGGGAAAGCAATGCCAAACCTTATCTGAACAAGTCTTGCCAAAGAAACCCCATGATAGATTTGCCTTAGGATTGCCACAACTTGAAGACGCACAACTTGAAAACAACTTGAAGACACACAACAACAACAAGGCAAGAAGTTCCTGGTTGAATTGCATCCCAGAATTGATTTGGAATGAATATTTTACATGTCTGTTACAGACCATGCAGATCAGAGTACAAAGGTTTCCAGAATATTAATTGGCATGGTTATGATTCAGAGTTTGAACCTAACAAGTTTAAAATAGTGTAGTTATAATGAATTACCCTGTTTGAGGATGATGAGGTAATATTTCAAAACTAGTGTGGTGTATATTACTAGTGATGTAATATAATGAAACCTTTGGGAGTTGTTTTTTTCTGGTTGTTTAACAAGTAATAGATTAAGCAACATAACAAGTCACTATATTTTTGATACATTAATAGTAGCAAATTACTTTAGGGCATTTTATAATGGATAACATAATATAATTTTTCCTGAAAAATAGAGAGCAGAGATTTATGTATTGAATGACAAAAGAGACCTGATAGGTGAGCATTTTAACAAACTTCCTTGCAGTTCCAAACTTTGCATGTTTACTTTATGAATGTATAGCTATATGGGCGGAGGGAGCAGTATGAAGGAATTAACCCAAATAAGAATTCCACCTCCCCCATGAATTTTTTTTCACTCTTCACATTTCTTGAGATGCTGATAATTGTTTTGCATTCCCCTAATAACTTTGCCTATCCCCTCTTTGCCTATCCCCTCCCTTTTTAAAACATAAAAACTATTTCTAAATGATCACCTAAAGTTTTAAGTTACTGCAAAGTTATAAATTTGGGGTCTGAAGGATAATTCCATGAGGGCAGACTAATTATTAGAGGCCCGTATTCTTATTTTGTCCTCCATTGCAAAAGCCCTAATTATACAGACATCCCATTATGTTCAATGAGGTATACTTAACAGTAAGTTTTATTCTAGGTTCTTTCCAGTTTTATTTTTTCCATTGTTCTATGTATTTTTATGGATTAGCAGTATTTTTGTTCAGGCATTATGCAAGCCGCCTCAGCTGACTCCTTTGGAGATGGATAGGTGAGTTCTAAATAACATGAGTGAATGAATGAGCAAATAAATGTGGTGTGCTTGTAGCCTTAGTCCCATTATTGGAGTTCAGGTAGGAAGGCTATTCCTAGAGTACAAATTATTATCTGAATGTATGAAATCACAGTTAAACAGCTTGGGTTCAGGTACATCTAATTTTTTTCTTCTGCAAAACAGTTTGGTGTATTTTTGCTCCCAGCCCAAAATATCTGAAAGCAAACCTGGCTGGAGGGGAAAAAAAGTGAAACTCTTGGTAAGCCCAGCCCCCTGGAAGAAGCAGCACATTACAACTGGATTTGGTAAAGGTTTCATATTATTTCAAAAAACAAACAAAACAACCCTCTTTGCCTTAAACTAGTGGCAAGCTCTTCATAGTCACTTGAGTGTAACCGAGTAAATGGCTTCTTGGCATTTCTGGTGTTGCCAGTTGTGTAGCCTTTCATAGAATTTAATTACAAAACGAATTTTGGTATCAGGTCATCCATGCCTCTCCAAAATCCTGAGTGAGTACTTGACAAATATCACTACACCCGATTCTTAGCATAGTAAATAGAGTACTTTGTATCATTGGAATCACTAGTCACTGGGTTTTGACAGACACATAGCTAGAATCTCTGACAGAGTAGTAACTCATTCCCATGTGGGAGCTAGCTCTTGGAAATGGATTCAGATTTCTTGCAACAGCCCAAGGCTGCAACATTTGCTTCTTCCTGGATTTGGGGTGTTGCACATGAAACAGGAATGCAGCAATTTCACTAGTGTAAGTCATTGTCCTCCTGTTGCAAAATACAGCTGAAATCATGCTGGGAGGAGATAAACATAATAACAATGGCTTATTACCCAAATGAATCATCATATCCGAGGAATACAAGGTGCAAATGATACCACAGGCAACCTGAACTAAAATATGTGCCTGGCTATTACTCATTTGGAAAGGTGGTTGGTTTTATTTGTAATCCATTATCCTCCTACACTTTCAGGAACATGAAGGCACCTCTCGGCATCACAACAGCTTTGGAAAATAGCTGATGCTGAGTATGTTTTGCTCAAGGACATCTACAGAGCTTTCTATTTAAGAGCAGAAACTAGCATTTCTAACATGCAAATGAATTTGTTCTGCTCCACACATGGCTAATATTTTTTAGTTTGGCATGGTGATGTTGCAAGAAAACATCAAATGTTAGGTAGCTACATATGCCTTACCATATGTAGGTAGGAGAAATCTAAGCATTTGTGACTTGAGGAAGGTTCTCAAAGTACTATTTTTAAAAGCAACAGAAAGTTCAGTCAGTATATAGAGATAATATACTAAATCAAGAAAGGATGGGTGGCTTATCCAGCTGCAGAAGGTGGTGGCCATTCTGTTTCAGATAGGGTTCAATTTAATAGTCTTCCTGAAAAGTAAGAGTCACAGCTGAGGCCACCACCATAACCAAGTCAGAAAAAGAGAAATACTAAAAAAAAAAAAAAAAGTGGCATGGAATAGGGCCTTCTCACACATGGTACCCAAACATGGTACTCTTCTCAGCCATGGTACCCTCCCTCAGAAGCTCAGTTGATGCCAACACCGGTTTCATTTAGATACCAAGTAAAAAAAAATGACTGTTTGTTAAAACCTTTGGGCATTGCTATTTATCTAAAAATGGTTATGAACATTATTTTTTAAAGGTTCTGATCTTTTAAACTTGTTTTTAACTTATTAATTGAATTAAAATATTTTAGCCTATTTATTTTGAACTATTTTAACTTTGTTTACATTAATTTACTTGCACACTGGCCTGAGATCTTTTGATACTGGATAGGATAGAAATATTTTGACAGAAAGATTTATTTTTGTTTAACATTGTAGAGCCAGTGTGATGTAGTAGTTTGAATCTTGGATTAGGAGACCAGGGCTCAAATTCCCTCTGCCGTGGAAACCTACTGGATTATCTTGGACAAATCACACACTCTCACCCTTTGAACAAGACAATAGCAGCCCTTTTCTGAACAAATCTTGCCAAGAAATCCCCATGATAGGTGTGCCTTAGGGTCACTGTAAGTTGGAAATGACATAAAGACAAATTACAATAACAAGGGCAGGTTCAAAAATAGCCCTCGATTTTAAGTAACTGAAAATCTTAATTCTAGATGGGGGGCTTTACAAGCAATGCCCCTCCCAAATAAAAATTCTTTCTCCTCATGAAATTTTCCTTTAGTCCCCAAATTTCTGCCACTGCAGTTATTTAAATTTCTGTTGAACAATTAGAAAAAAACACACAGTTTAGGCCTCCAAAGCAAAGGAACAAAGTAACCAAGGAAATGCAAACACAGCAAATATAAGTGTCCTGGTTGTGAACAATTTTCAGAGCCTGTCTCTGGAATACTAGCAACGTTGGAGACCAAAGGAAAAATTCATTAAGAGGCAGAATTCTTATGGGGGACGGGGCAATACTCATTTTTTTTCTGTTCCTGCACTTTATTATTATTATTATTATTATTATTATTATTATTATTATTATTTATATCTCTTGCCTCTTCCTGCAGATCGAGGTGGGATTACATCAATAAAAAGTATACAACATACACAAAATACAGGATTACAAAAATACATAAAAAGCATAATACCAACACTAAAATATCGACATTATAAAATTCAATAAAAATTTGATTGTCATACACACTCAAAAGCCAAGTAATTAATCAAAATAATACTATTAACGTGGAAGTCCATTAAGAAGTTCATGTGGGTAGGCCCACAGGAAAAGCTCTGTCTTAAGTGCCTTCTTAAAGGTATCTAAATTAGTAGTAAGACGGAGCTCCTCTGGCAGGCTGTTCCATAGTTTAGGGGCTGCGACCGTGAACGATCTTTGGGAAGTTATATTAAGTCTGGTTTTG
>CM034706.1:61633597-61650685 GCA_020142125.1 Phrynosoma platyrhinos | reverse complement strand
GGATGATCTCACCCAGCGGCTTCATGTAAATGTTAAACAGCATGGAGGTTAGCATGCGGGACACCAAAAGTCAGCTCTCTTTTAAAGGAGCAACTATCCCCCAGCCTCACCATCTGGAATCTGCCCGAGAGGTAGGACTGGAGCCACTGAAGCGCAGTGTCCCCAATACCTAACTCCCTCAGCCATTCCAGAAGGATACCATGGTCTATGGTATCGAATGCCGCTGAGATGTCCAAAAGCACCAACAGGGTCACACTTCCCCCATCGATGCCTAGACGGAGATCATCGACTAAGGTGACCATGGCAGTCTCAATTCCGTATCCCGCCCTGAAGCCGGTTTGAAATGGGTCCAGATAATTGGCTTCTTGCAAGACAGTCTGGAGCTAGAAGGTACTGCTTCTGGACCCTATGCCCCAGCCATCAGTTCACAACAGGTGCTTTATTGCTGCATGACTTTATTTTCAATTCTCTGGCAAATACTATTGGATATATCTTTTTTTATGCTGTTAGTATATTTTTGCCTTTTAAATATAGCAAAATGTACTTTGCATATAATATAAAGATGTAATCAAAATTTAAAACTCAGTGTGAACTACCTCAACATTGTGCAGCATTCATGTGTGTGTGTGTATAGGCCTGAGGCCTTTGAGATAAATCTAATACTTGGAGATCCTCTGATAAAAGGTACTATATATGCAAAATACTTTATAAACATTTATTAGCTAATGCTGGAAACTTTGCCATTGGCAAAAATCTTTTTCTTTCTCCCTTAGGTCCGTAATGACAAAAAGTTAATGATTCTTCTCTATGGGAGCACATGTTAATTTGTGCACCGTAGATTTGGTGGTAGCAAAGCTTTGAGGTGATGTCCTCCTCTGAGCAAAAGCAGCTGAGGATGGTTCAGCCATTATATCTTGATAAATATTTTTTCGTGTTAGGCAAGTAGCTGTCCCATCCAATCTGATGGGTTTATCACGACTTGATCTGATAAGGAGTCTGTGAGATAAAATGGGCAGCATGTCAAAGTAACTTTAAAAAACAGATTTTTATTTAGCCAGTTGACTAATTTACTAAACCTTAATTCTTTGCATGGAGTAAACAAAGCAGTTTTGGTAGCTGTTTTGCACTTGTTTATATGTAAGTCCTGGTGTGCTACAAGAATATTGCTATTAAAATGAATATTCATATCTCATACCCATTCATGTATGTATGTGTGTGTGTGTGTATATATATATATATATGTGTGTGTGTGTGTGTGTGTGTGTGTGTGTGTGTATATAATGATAGTGACTAGCTAGGCATTTTGCACAGAAAATCCTTTTCAATTAGTGTCAAGGGATATGAAATAGTCTCTTGAGTTGATAGTACTCTGATTGAAGAGAAATATGGATGGGATGTCTCTTCCTTTAGTTTATTTCCTCATGCAAACTTCTGGGTACCTTGCTAGTGAGTATACAGCAAATAGTCAATATCCAGAAAAATAATGATACTTCTAGTAAGTACAGGCGATGAAGTAGGAGACACAATCAGTTTGGGGGTGATGATTTATCAAATGTTGCTTCAGATATGGAGTCAAATGTTTTGGGTACCTAAAAAAGTACAAATATTTTCCTCCGGTGTGTGCGATGGGTGGGTAGGACCTATATTCTTTAGAGCAGGGTTAGGAATTGTGGACTCTTCCAGGTGATGTTGGACCGAAATGCCCAGCAGCCTTAGACAGTATGATAAGGAGTTGCATTTGGAGGGCCATGTGGTTACTTGCTTTGGTGTCATTATCTTGGACTATCACTGTATCTTGGGACTATCATCTTGGTATTAAAGAACATGTATAAATAGGTGAGACAGTGGCTCAAGTGGTTAACACGCTGACTCTGTTGATTGCAAGATCGGCAGGCTGGCAGTTCGAGGCCCAGGTGCTGCATGATGGGGTGAGCTCCTGTCACTAGTCCCAGCTTCTGCCAACCTAGCAGTTCGAAAGCATGCAAATGCAAGTAGATAAGTAGGTACCACTTTGGTGGGAAGGTAAACAGCATTCTGTGCAATCATGCTGGCCACATGATCACAGAATAGGCTTAGTAATGGACATGAGCACCACCCTCTATGGTTGGACACAACTTGACAACCTTGTCAACGGGGAATACCTTTACCTTATAAATCCTATAACAGCCAGGACTTCCATAACTTTTGGATTACCCACTGATGTTCTAGAGCACTGTCTAGTCTTGGATACATTTGAGGCCTAAAAGTACAATTTCTTTGCTTTGAGCCCTTGACCAATGTTGGCTTATAAACATCTGGGGGAAGAGGCTGACTGGTCCTGTCTTGAGAGTTTTAATTGACTTCGTTTTGTGACTGGGTAGTCCCAGCTATGCCTAAGGAGTCAGCTATGTGTTGATGCCAAAAGACATTTATGATAGCCGCTGAGGATTGTGGTAACTACCATCTTAGCATTTTGTGGCTTTAAAAAAAGAAGCATGCCTTCTTAGTGCATTGCAGATATGGATAAGTGAGGGACTCATAGACTAGTTTACATAATATGCAGAAGCATCTTTTATGTACTCTGTGGTATAGCAAGTAGAATGCCAGATTACGACTGGGGAAACCCCTGTTCAAATCACCAATTAACTATGTAACCTATTGAGTGACCATGGACCATTTGTTACTTTTCAATCTATTTCACAGGGTTGCTGTGAGAATAAAAATGGGGAGAGAGGAAGGGCCATGTATGCTGCCTTTAATTCCTTGGAGAAAATATAGATTTATAGTTAGATAAATAAAGTGTACTAGGGTCTCATAATGGAAAGAGCAAAGGAGGAAGAGAGGCTGCACATGCAGCACTAATGATTGAAATAATTTTATGCATTTCTGACAACCTCATATACCCAAACACCAGCTAAGGTTATGAACTGAGGTATGACTAGCAAAGCCAATTAAGTAATTGCTGTTATTTTTATGTTATATTTTAAAGTAAGCATTTCTTATGAAGAAAACATGAAATATGTTACTAGTATGCCATGTGTTATTGATTTACTGGCTGTAGCACCCAGCACTGTGTGTGAGAATTACTAACCATTGTTAATGAGCAGGGTTTCAAAGGCCCTGGAAGATGAGACCCTATCTCTTTGGGCACTCAAATAAGCGGCATCACTAGGGTTGGTGTCACCCAGTGTGGTAACTCATGGTGTCACCCCCTCATTGACCTCCTCCCATTTCACACCATGCAGAATCCTTAGTAATGCTTTTTTTGTACTAATGTTACTTGTAAATTACTCATAATTCCCATATACTACCAAATGTAATGCTAATAGTTGTGACATAAACTACCAGCAAAATTAAAATTCTACTTTCAAATTACAATATCATATGCACAACCTAAATGTATTTACATATACATAGTGAAGATGTGTTTAAAATGTGATTCTTTTAAAGAAATTTTTAAAAGATTTTTTTAAAAAAACAACAATTTTTAATTTTTCCATTTAAATTGTTTAAATTGTAATTTTAAAAAATTCTGAGGCCTCTCCTTTCTCCTCCCACATCACCTTACTCCACCTTCCCCCACCTATTTCAAAGGGAAGCAGATGAATGCCACAGCTTGTTTCTGCCAAAAGGTAGGTGTTTGAGGAGCAGTGTTGTCACCCCCTCTTAGGGTGTCACCTGGTGCAGTCCACACACCCCTCACTCCCTAGTGATGCTACTGACTCAAATGTTCCTCATGTTATGTATCAGTTTCAATTGCCTTTGAGAGAGCATGCTTCTCCCAACTGGCCACCAAACACACCACTCTCTGAATAAGAAATAATTGGGGTACACCAATCTTCACTCCGATGTGAACTGCATGTATGCCATAGGGCATGTTAAACCAGACCACATCTCATATGTACCTTCTAACTGTCCGGCCAGTGATAAGCAGAAATATATTTTTCTTTATATAGTTACAACAAAATTTCAAAACAGTATTTTTTTACTTTTTTTTTAACTCAGCTTGCTGAAATATTTCAGATGTTGTACCACACTATAATGATTTCAACCCATTTGTTCCAAATTGTTTGGAGAATGTGAAGCTGTAGGCTTTCATGGCTGGCATCCATAGCTTTTTGTGGGTTTTTCGGGCCGTGTGGCCATGTTCTAGAAGAGTTTCTGGCCACACAGCCTGAAAAACCCACCAAAAAAAACCTGTTTGGAGAATATCTATCTATCTATCTATCTATCTATCCTATCCATAGACAGAAGCAGCTTTCTATTCTAGAGGTAGAAGGAATATTCAAAACTGTTCAGAAAATGGTTGAAAAACATGTTTTTTTAGTGTTGAGAAGATCTGATGAGAAGAATCTTGGACTGACGAAATTTTTCACAGTTTGGACTTATTCTGTGCAAAATTGGCACATGGTTGTTTTGTGCAGTAAACAGAATTTTCTGCATGGAAAGTAATATTTTGATGCAGAAATATTAATTCCTGTGCAGAAAATGCTGTAATTAGGGATTTATTCTGTGTAAAATTCACAAATGATTGATTTGCATAGAAAACACCATTTTCTATGCAGAAAGCAGAATTTTATGAACAGGAATTACTATTTCTGCATTGAAATTTATTTCAACACATTGCCCATCCTTGAACTAAACAACAAACTGGGTGGGACTATTAATGCAAGGAGGAAAGTGAAGAGCATTAATATACACCACTAAATATGGTACTGGATTAAAGTTTAGTAAACAGGTAAATAATATAATATGAGATGTCTTATTTTGTGTATGGACAACATAATATATAAGGTAGGTCTTGCTTTGTGGATAAGACTTCCTCCCATCTTAAAAGAAATGCACAGCTAAAGAGATAACTGTGTTACATAGGCTGGTATCCTGTTAGTGGCATATAACTATGTTTTTTTCAGCCTACATATGTTCTTTTGTGGACACTGTGGTAGCTGCTTCACCCTCTGCAGCATCCAAAGCTATCCCACCACCCAGAACTTATCAAGCTTCTGAAGCACCTTTGTTGGCCACCCCATGGTTTGTGGGGAGCAGGCGGGATTCGAAAACACATCTAGCTATGTCCCTGTGGCCAGACATGAAATGAATTCAGCAGTACTAAGACTTCCAAAGGTCCCCAATGGACTTCACTCTTGCTATAATCTTTTAATGTTTGACTATAGGAACATAGCTAGATGCTTCTCTAATCCTTCCCACTCCCCACAAGGCACATAGTGGCCATGCACTGGGACATCACGGGATTTACATTAAATTTTGGTGATAGCAGTTGTGATGGGGAAAATGTGTTTAGAGGTAATAACGTAAGGATCTGTTGAGAAGGAATAACAGTTGGGGTGAAAATGAAAAGAGTAGTCTGAGTGTCAAGTTAAAGTGAGTAGTCTATTAGGTTTAGTTAGTGAGTGCGGTTTAAGCATTTGAATGGATAGGAAAGTTAGGATCTGAGTTAGCTAAGAGGTGAAAGAGTGTGAGAGATGTGTTTGAAATGTATTAAATAATTTGTTATATTATGTTCAAATTTTGTTAATAAAGTAACATATGCTTTTGGGCCTCTGAGACACTTATATTAGAAAGCTTCGGCTCAGACATGGTGTCTGTGGTACAGCAGCTAATAAAGAGGGGGTGGTGTCCAATGGAGATAGTAGATGAATATCTCATATGGAAACCACAAGGACATCTATGAGGTCCCTACAGTTGGTGCCCACAGCAGTGGAACAGGAGGAGGTCCTTACATTGATAGGTGGAGATAAAGAAAAACCCTCACATTTGATGGCACTGGATGAGATTAGTGGAAGTCATCACATTTGGTTTCATAACCAGTTATACAGGAGGTCCTTACATTGATAGGTGGAGATAAAGAAAAGCCCTCACATTTGATGGCACTGGATAAGATTAGTGGAAGTCATCACATTTGGTTTCATAACCAGTTATACCTACCACATTATATAGTTCATCTTAGCATAGGTCTACATACACAGCTACAATACTATGCTGAGCCATATAAGATTGCAGCCTTAGTCTGTCACAGCACAAAAAAGGAAAATGGAGGAGAAGATTTGTAGAAGAGATCTAGTGATATATTTCAGCATGCGCTTTCATGGCCACCCACAAAAACTCAAGTTAAAATAAATAAGTCTTAAAGATACTACCAGATTCTTCCTGCCTCTCCCTGTTTTCTTTTTATGTTGTTGTTTCTAACCAAGCGTAGATTGCTCAAAAGGTAGAGGTATCACATACTAATCACATTGTTTTTTCCTCATATATGTTCTCCCCTACCCACTGTCCCAAAATTTGATCTGCAGTGACTGGAAGCACAAGATTTAATATGGAGTCCCTCCCCTAATATTTCATCTGCTGTAGCAGTGGGGTTGGGAAACCTGTTGACAAAATGCTTGTCTCACTATCCTTCACTGGCCTACTTGGACTAATGGAAACTGGTGCCCATCAGCATCTGCAGAATCAGTTTCCTCAACCATCTGCTGCAGTTGGGTTTTTTTGGGTTTGTTTTTTTTTTTTGTGTGTGTGCTTTTTTTGGGGGGGGGTATGTGTGGTGTATGATTCAGCTACCCTCTTTTGTAATGACAATTGATGTTTAAAATCTATTCATCACAGATATATCTCTATACGATAGGGCTGGGAATTATGTGACCCTTCAGATGTTGAACTGAAACATCCAACATTCTGCCCTATTGGGAGTTGTGGTCCTCCATTTGGAGGACTAAAGGATTCCCACATCTTGTTCTGCCAACATTAGCGGAGATGGACAGTAGTGATATGTACAAGCACACTACCTCCTTGGGAGACTAGCTTTTGTCAAGACCATGTGGCACCCTGGTCTAGAAATCACATGGATGTGGCCACTGAGAGGAACTGAAGCAATAGTAACAGAGTTCAAGTGGCAAGTGCATGCGTCAGCATTTGGTGAGCTGTGCATCATGGGAGACCTGATGCTACATGCACAGTGGATGAGACAAGCCAGATATGCATTACGGGAGGACTGATGCAACAGGCACTGGGATGAAACCAGCAAGGTTTCATTAGTGCTTGGCTGTCACATGTTCCTAAGAAGACCACCTGTATATGGGAGAGAGTCAGAATCTATGTTGTTGGTTAGTTGTGGTTGGTGAAGCACTTTGTTAGTCTGTATAGCTGTGAGTATTCAAGACTGATGTCTGGTACTCTGTATATCTTTATAAATATTTGCAATAAAGATTAAAGCCCTCTCTGAGAGAAGCCTCGCTGTAGAGGTATTCCTTTCTCCAAGCTGAAAGCAGCAGCCTGCATGTGGGAGGTTTTTTCTGGAGCAGACTCTTCACAGAAAACCAGCTTCTGGGTGTTCCTGCCTATGTGCATCTATTCTGCATGTGTGTATGCTAGATCCCGCTCTCTGCATACCACAACAGCTTTAACATCTGTATCTGTCTTTTACTAAATTTGGTGTGTAATGGAAAACTGAGTAATTTGAAAAAGGCTGTGAGAGTGGAAGAGGATATGTATGGTAGAAAACTGTAACTAAATTACAAGTTTATTTCTTACTACAGAATTGTAGCACTTTCAAACTAAACTGTCATGGCTGCATCCTCTTTAATTGGGGATTTGTAGTTTAGTGAAGCAGTTCAAGAACCCATTTGTTTGTCTTCTTGGCTGTCCATGAATTCCTGAGTACTTCTCCAGCACCACATTTCAAACAAATTGATTTTCTTTCTGTCTGCTTCCTTCACTGTCCAGCTCTCGCATCCCATACATGGTAATTGGGAATACAATAGCCTGGACGATTCTGACTTTAATGCTCAGATGTATGTCTTTTCCCATTCTTTTATAGCTACCTTTCCCACGTCTAGTCTTCTTCTTATTTCTTGACTGCAATCTCCATTCTGGTCAATGTTTGATCCTAAATATGGGAATTCTTTAACTATTTCAATTTCCTCATCTAGACTGAATTTGTGTATTTCTTCTGTGGTCATTATTTTTGTTTTCTTTATATTCAGCATCAGACCTGCCTTCGCACTTTCATCTTTGACCTTCCTTATTAATTGTTCCAATTCCTGAATATCTTCTGCTAATAATATAGTGTCGTCATGTTAAATTGTTAAAGTTGTTTCCTCCTATCTTAACTCCTCCTTTTTCTGATTCTAATTCTGCTTTTCTTATGATGTTTTCAGCATACAAGTTAAACAAGTAGGGTGATAGGTTGCAGCCTTGCCTGACTACTTTGCCTATTGGGAACCATTCTGTTCTGACGGTGGCTTCTTGTCCTTGGTACAGATTCCTCAACAGGACTATCAGATGTAGTGGCACTCTCATGTCTATGAACACATTCCATAGCTTTTTGTGATCTATACAATCAAATGCTTTGCTGTAGTCTATGAAACACATGCTGATTCTTGTTTTGAATTCTTTGGTGAGCTCCATTAGTTATCGTATGTTTGCAATGTGGTCCCTAGTGCCCCTTCCTTTTCTGAATCCTGCTTGCACCTCTGGAATTTCTCTCTCTATGTGTGGTTGGAGTCTATGCTGCAGAATTTTGAGCATTATTTTACTTGCATGTGAGATTTGTGCTATTGTCTTATAGTTGCTGCAGTCTTCTGTATCTCCTTTCTTGTGAATTGGTAGAATATCGAGCATTTCCAGTCTGTTGGCCACCACTCTGTTCTCCATTTTTGTTGCCATATTTCAGATGGTAATGAAGTTGCATCTGTCTGTAGGCAATGTAGGAGTTCAAATGGGATATAATCTGTTCCCAGTGATTTGTTTTTCCCCCATTTCCTTCATTGCAGATTCCACTTCACTTCTTAGAATTTGGGGTTTGTTTTCATAGGGCTCCTCATTCCAAATGTAGTTCATTCCCTCATCTCTTTTGTATAACTCTTCTGTGTATTGCCTTCAGCATTTTTTAAAATTTCTTCATGTTCCTGTATTATGTTTTTTCCCCCCTCCATAGAGTATCCCTTCCCTCGGTTTGAACTTGGCTTTAATTTTTTGGATTTGGCTCCACAAAAAGGGAGCTTAACTGTGGGGTCCCTAAAGGGGCCATTCTGTCCTTGATGCTGTTTAATATATATATGAAGCCGCTGGGAGAGATCATCCGGAGACATGGGGCTGGGTGTTATCAGTATGCTGATGACACCCAGATATACTTCTCCATGCCTCGTTCTTCAGCTTCAGCTTTCGTCTCTCTCTTCAATGACTGTCTTAAGGCATTAATGGACTTGATGAGGAAAAACAGATTGAGACTGAATCTGGATAAAACGGAGGTACTCACAGTAGCAGTCCTGAAACCAGGTATAGGGATACAACCTCCAGTCATGGATGGGATCACACTCTCCGTGAAGGACTGTGTTCGCAGTCTGGGGGTGCTCCTGGATCCATCGCTCCAGATGACTAATCAAGTAAATGTGACAGTCAGGAATGCTTGTTATCAGCTTTGGCTGATACGCCAGCTGTGCCCTTTCCTGGAAGTAAGGGACCTTTAAACAGTGGTACACGCGCTGGTAACCTCTTGTCTTGATTTCTGTAACTTCAATTAGTGCAGGATATGGCAGCCAGACTAATATCGGGTACATCTAGGAGAGATCACATAACACTTGTACTAAGATCTCTCCGCTGGCTGCCTATTAGTTTCCGGGCCCAGTATAAAGTGTTGGTTATTACCTTTAAAGCCCTACATAGCTTGGGTCCACCCTATCTCTGGGAACGCCTCCTCCCATACAATCCATCCTGTGCACTTTGATCCTCTGAGAGGAATTTACTATAGCCGATAAAAACTAGGCTGTCGGCAACCTACCAGAGGGCCTTTTCGGCTACCACTCCCAGATTATGGAATGGCCTGCCAGACGAGATCCATTAGATCACAACCTTAACCAGCTTTTGGCAGGCCTTTCCTGATTAGATTCCTGGCTAGAAGTGCCCACTTCCTCCCCCACCTTGGTTAGAGTCACTACTGCTGTTTGCTATTGGCTGCCTGACCTGTTTGAGTTGTTTTAATATGTTAGTATGTTTTAATATACAATGTGTTTAATACTTTTTTAAGGGGTGGGTGGGCTCTGGGATTCTTAGATTTTATGCAATGATGAAATATATTTGTTGGATTTTAATGTTGTAAGCCGCCCCGCTTGCTTGGCAGAGGGGCAGGGTATAAATAAACTTATTATTATTATTATTATTATTATTATTATTATTATTATTATTATTGCACAGCTTACCAAATGCTGATTCATGCATCTGCCACTTGAACTGTAGTAACCATGTTACCATTGCTCCAGTTCTTTCCATTTCCACATCCATGTTATTTTCCAGACCAGGGTGCAACATGGTCTTGACAAGACCAGGGTTCTCCATGGAAGCAAAGATGATCAAGTTGAGACTATTGTACCTTGGCCACATAATGAGAAGGCATGGATCACTAGAAAAAAACAATAATGCTAGGAAAGGTAGAGGATAGAAGAAAGAAAGGAAGACCACAAACCCAGATGGATAGACTTAATCAGGGGAGTTAAGAGGAAGTGCTTGCAAGATCTGGGCAAGGCAGTGGAAGATAGGGATTCTTGGAGATGTCTCATCCACAGGGTTGCCATGAGCCGGAACTGACTCGAGGGCAGCTAACAACAACAACAACTTTGGTGGAAGGCACTTGGAAGTCCCTGATCGAGAGTGATAATGCAGAACTGTTGTTCCAAAGGTATCTTGGGAAGAAGGCTGAAAATTCAACCACTTTGATTCTGTTGTAGTCAGGTGTTGTTTATGTAACTCTGGTGGGGTACAGTTTTTAGCATGATCTGGGGGCATTTCTCATTATTTGGATGAACCATTAGCTATTTTTACTGTTATGGGCCTTTTTGTATATGTCTGTCTGCCTGTCTTTCCCTGCTCCTTTCACCATTGTTGTTACATACTCCATATGAAAACTATGGCTGCAAAAAAGTCTCCCATTTGTATTCCCATCAAATATTTAACATACCTGTCATAAGAAGCAGTGAAGAGAGAGAAAAAAATCACCTGAATAACATGGCTCTAGATCTAGATTTCCACATGAAGTTGGGACTACTCAGGTAGATATTGCACAAGTAGTCGGCATAAAGAACAGGACAAATGTTTTACCACAAGTCTTGTGGTTTGATCTGTGCAACATTTGTTTTAGGATGATTCTGTTGTCATCCCCCCAAATCCAACCATAAAATGAAGGCATTTTATCCTAACAGAGATATGAAAGAGTGTAAAAATCTGGGGTCTTTTAGCACTACACATTTATAGCATTATGATTCTACTTTTAACAGCCATGACAATATCCAGTGGAATCCTAGGATTTAATAGTGAAGAGTACCCTAAAGACACCACCTCTGAGTATTCCTTGCCTAAGAAAACCCTATGAAATTCATGGGGTCGCCATAAGTTGACATGTGACTTGAAGGCAGATATCCATACACACTTAGAATGATCAGCCAGTGAACTCTAGTGCCTCACCAAAATACAAACCCCAAGATTGCATAGGAAGTTGCCATGGCAGTTCATAGTGTTATAATTATGTAGTCTGAAAGGGCTCTTGGCCTCAGGCCACCAGAGCCCAAATATGTAAAATGACTACAGTACACATCTGTCTTCTGCAAGGCCTGGTTAATAAGATAAGAGGTTCTTTTTTCCAAAACAGTTTGCTCTAAAGCACTATGACTGCAGATATGTCCGTCTCCCCCCCACCCCACGACTAAACTCCTCAGTAAAGAAGCTGGTGCTGTTTGAAAAACACTGTAAATTAACCTCCCTTCTCAGTGCCTCTCCAAGCGAACACATCAAATACCTGTACTTCTCTGTAATATTGTAGAAGCACGGGGGATAGGGGGGAGGCGGGTAAACAGCCTGAAAGCAAAATGGTTTTCTCTCTTGCTCTGCTACGCTGCAGGCAAATGCCAACTTTTGCTCTTGTAAAAAGCAATCTAAGGAGCTATGGAAAGAAAGCAAATTCCACCCTGTCCTCTGGCAAGCAAGCAGAACGAGATTGGGGCATTTTTAATTGATGCTTGCAGAACACAGGGATCTGAAGTTGGCATTAAAGAGCACAGCTCTATCTCCCTTCACGCCAAGCACCTCTTTTTTTCTTTCTAAGTCTGGTTTGCCCAGGCATAGCACCAAAGGGCATCAGAGAGTCAACAGCCCTGTGGCGTTTGTCCTTGGGCAACTGCCAGTGAAACCGGTTTCAGCCAGCAGATGTATGTGCAAGCTGCAGTAATTGGTATGTCCTTTCCTGCCCCAGATTTCTTATCTCACGCTGGATACCCCCCCTCCAAACCTCCTCTTTTGTTTGTTTTCACTGCAATTCTTTTATTAGCAAGATGCAAATATAACTGTAGAATTCTGTGGCTGAGGAGAGGTTCTGGGTTATTTCAGATTGCATTTGTATTTCTCTCTGGGTTTTTTCCCAATTTGGTAATGATCTGGAAACAAAGGTTTTCCCTCTTTGTCTGTTGCAAGAAGACCAGGCTGCATTTTAGACAGAGGAAGCTTGCTAAAATGCCTAGCTTGAAGCAGCTGCACCAATAATTGGTGGAGATCAACCCCTAGCCAATAGTATCTCAGCCTGCAACTTTTCCACATGGAAGGTCATTTCAGTCCATACTGCTTTGTGGGAAGTCTGGCAGAGAGGGGAAAAAAGCAGTGGCAGGAGCTGCTGCTAATTTATTTAATACTACTGTACCTTTCTAACAGGCAGAGTGTTTTACAAGCATGATAATGTTAGGCAAATTTGTTTCTTGTTTAGTTTTAGTGTCTCCAATTCCTTTATAAAAATAGAATTGTGTGCATCATGCAATTGATTAATGCGGACAATATGTTAATTTTGCAGAGAAATAGGTCGCTTCAGTATAGGTTAACTGAAGTCAATACTTTTATTTGGTAATTAGGTAGAATAGAAACTTGTTAATCCTGAACGTCATGAATTTTGACTGTTCCTTATTGCTGTTTTACAAACCTGTTAACACCAGGGCTCTGAGAGCCCGGGTGGCACAGTGGT
Source organism: Phrynosoma platyrhinos (assembly GCA_020142125.1). Classification (NCBI taxonomy): domain Eukaryota; kingdom Metazoa; phylum Chordata; class Lepidosauria; order Squamata; family Phrynosomatidae; genus Phrynosoma; species Phrynosoma platyrhinos. The sequence continues at coordinate 61,637,697 of CM034706.1, read as the reverse complement.
TAAATGCCTGTACTGCAGCCACTGACTCGCAAACCATAAGGTTGTGAGTTCAATCCCAGCCAAAGGGCTCAGTCTCAACTCAGGCTTGCATCCTTCTGAGGTTGCTAAAATGAGCACCCAGATTGTTGGGGGCAATTAGCTTACACATGGTAAACCGCTTAGGGAGTGCTTAAGTGCACTGATAAGTGGTATAGAAATATACTTGCTATTGCTATTGCTAGTACATATTCATACATCATAAATGATCATCTATGTCATCAAGAGACAGCCCAACATGCTCCTCTGACTCTGCTGCAGTTATTGTTATCTATTTGTATTTTATTTTAAGTGTGTTTTAAATTGTTCATTGTTTAATGGTATTTTAAGGGGTCGGTGGGATTGTGGGATATGTAGTGTATTTTTAATGTTGTAAACTGCCCCAGTTGCATTACGCAGAGGGGCGGGATAAAAATAATTTTTATTATTATTATTACTAAACTGGCTAAGTGAGGCTTAATGAAGATGGCTGTGGGCACCCCCATATGATTGTTGGATGCAGTTGGTGTGAGATTAGGACAAATTCATTAGCAGGGGAGTTTGTACCTACCCCATTACTTCCTGTGTAGCTTTGCCCAGTCTTCCTCCTAGCCCTGATTGGCACCCTTAATTTGTCTTCCTCAGTGACGGACTGCTACCACTCATGTTTTTAATAACTCTTCTGTCCTAGATATGTGACAATTGAAGCTTATACATTTACTGCAAAAGGCTGACATATTTCCCAGGGCATTCCACGTTAGTGAAGCCAGCAGGTGAATGAAACCAGTGCTCAGACTGGGCAGGAGAGAGAAATCAACATCTTTCTAACTTGAAATATCTGTAAAAGAACCAAGCAGAGAGCAGTTCAGCAACAGTCAGTTGCTCTTGAAATAAGAGAGCCAACAGATGTTGGCTAACTAAATAGATTTATAGAACCAGTGAGTTTGAAGGGGCCTCATGATCCATCTATTGAGTCAAGCCCCCTGCTCAATGCAACATCTCCAGATAAAACATCCCCAGCAGGTTACAAGTGGCACAACCTTTCCATGGTGGTGGGATTGTTTGCTCTTGCAAGGCAAGAGACTTGCTGTTAATCATAGGCAATTGGAATGCAAAAGTAGGAAACAGAGCACAGTATGCATAGAGCTCACCTGGTGGCCAATATAGAAATTAAATAGATGACAAAATTGAAAGCAGAAGATGAAGAAACTCCATTCTGTCTGCAAAAATACAGATCCTGAATTGCTGATATTAAAAAAAAAAATAGAGTAAAGCTAAAGAAGAAACAACCAACCATCATGCCAAAGTACAACCTGAAGAACACCTCCACAGAAATTAAAGATAATGTAGAAAATAGAGTTCAATATTAAGCCTAATTGACCAGGAGTCAGAAGAATTCTAGAATAAAGCCAGGGAGGAATGCAAAAAGACACCACATTTGCAGCCAGAAAGAATGAGAAGCCTCAATGACAGCTGAAATTCTTCAGGCAGTTAAGGACAGACAAGAAAAAAACAACAGTGACTTGTGTGCAGGGACAAAGAGAACTACTATAGTAAACATTGCAGAGAAATAGAAAATGGCAACAAAAAAGGAAGAATGAGACCTCTTCCACAAGATCTGAAAAATCAAAGGGAAATTTAAACCAAGATTGGATATGCTGTATGACCAGCACAAGAACATATTACAGGGCTGAAGAGTCTCTGGAGAAATATCTCTTATCTGTAAAAGGGATTTTCTTTGCCTTTGCCTGAACATCCAAGAAGTAACATCAATTCCAAAATAATGTCCATCCCCTAAAAATGGATTTGATTAGTTATTCCTAGGAACTTCATACATTTGATGTCCTTAATTGTCATCAAGTCAGTTTTGACTTAGGGCAACCCCATAAATGAGATACCTCCACTCTATTAGCAGCAGCCCTGCTCAGGTCTTGCAAATTCAGGACTATGACTTCCTTGATTGTCCAGCCCCTAAAAATGGATTTGATCCAGATTGAATGCAGTGTTCCTCTTTTCCTACTATCTTCTACTTTGCCAAGCATTATTGTCTTTTCTAGTGATTTATGTCTTCTCATGATAAAGCCAAAGTACAACTGCCTCAATAATCTTGGCTTCTAGGCAGAGTCCAGGCTTGAGTCTAGGGCCTGTTTATTTGTTTTTTTCAGCAGTCTACTATATTCTTAGAACTCTTTTCCAGCACTACATCTCCAGCATCTCTTTTTGTCTTCCCAGTGGAACTTGTTTCCTGTAGTATCCACATGGCAGAAAGAGGAAGAGCCTGCTGGCATAAATGTCCAGCCACACCACCTGAACTGAGAACATCTTAATATAATGCAGGTTTGCATATCCTCACCTGGAAGCCATGCCATTAACAACAGAGCAATACCTATTCAACACAGAACAATACACAGTTTACATGGGATTAGTAGACAATAACTTTGAGTGCATTTCCTCCCACCTTGGAGCCATGCCATTAACAACAGAACAATACCTATTCAACACAGAACAACACAGTTCACCTGGGAACCACTCCTACCTACCCAGGGTTTCAAAGTATATATAGACCCATTCTCTTCCATTCCAGTTTTCTCTGAAGATGCCAGCCACAGATGCTGGCAAAACATCAGAAAGAAACTCTTCTAGAACATGGCCACACAGCCCGAAAAACCCACAAAAAACTCATCCCTGTTAGTTAGGATCAAATCTAAAATAGCTGATCCCGTTGTTGCCTCTTCCACCTTTTGGACAAAGAAATTGTCTTTTAGGCAAGTGAGGAATTTGCTAGACCTTGAAGTATTGGCTGAGTTTGACTTCCAGCAAATATCAGGATAGTTGAAGTCACCCATCACTGCTATATCTCTCCTTTCTGAGTGTGTGGTCATCTGTTTTAGAAAGGCATCATCTAATTCCTCACTCTGACTTGGGGGTCTGTAGTAGATTCCCACAATAACATCCCTGTTGTTTCTTTCCCCTTTAATTTTTATCCAGATGCTCTCCACCTGATTTCCAGGATTTAAGTCCTGGATCTCTTCACAGGTGTAAACATCCCTGACATATAAATGCTATTCCTCCTCCTTTCCTGTTTGGCCTATTCCTCTCAAAAAGGTCATACCCCTCTATTCTTCCATTCCAGTCATGAGACTCATCCCACCAGGTTTCAGTGATGTCTATTATATCATATTTGCTTTGTTGTGCTAGGAGTTCAAGTTCATCTTGTTTATTTCCCATGTTCTGTGCATTAGTGTAGAAACATGTAAGAGCATGTGTCTTCCCTACTTGCTGCCTGTGTGAGGGTTTTTTCCTCCCACTGTTGGATCTTTGCATCATTTGCCTTGTTCCCTCTATGACTATTATTTCCAGCCCATGATGTACTCCTGCCTTCCACAATACCTTCCAAGATGCTGTCTCCATCCCCAACATGACTCAGTTTAAAGCCCTCCTGATCAAATGTTTGAGACTATTGGCAAAAATGCTTCTTCCAACTGGTGTGAGATGCAGCCCATCTCTTGGTAGAAGTCCACCCTCATGGAACCGCAGCCCGTAATCTAAGAATCCAAATCGTTCTTGGCGGCACCATCTACAGAGCCAGTTATTCATGTCTGCTATCTTCCTCTCCCTTCCTGGACCATGCCCTTCATCAGGGAGAAGAGATGAGATAACAACTTGTGCATCCAGCTCTTTCAGCTTCCTGCCCAAAGCCTCATAATCCCTTCTAATATTCTGAAGAATATGCCTTGCAGTATAATTGGTTCCCACATGGACCAAGAGGAAGGGGGTAATGGTCAGTAGGCTTGATAAGTGTTGTCAGCTTCGCTGTCACATCACAAATTTTTGCCCCAGGGAGACAACACACCTCTCGGGACAGCTTGTCTGACCCACAAACCACTTCTTCTGTACCCCTCAACAAGGAGTCCCCAACCACCACCACACGTCTGCTCCAAGGCTTAGCAGTGGCTGTTCCCTGCGGTGGTACTCTTAGGGTCCCCTGCACTGTCCCTGAGGACTGTCCCTACTGCTCTTCCTCCTCATCCTGGATCAGGGAGAGAGCTTCAAATTGATTCTGTAGCTGCAAGCTCCCAGAATGA
>CM034706.1:61622000-61633497 GCA_020142125.1 Phrynosoma platyrhinos | reverse complement strand
TGTGCATGAAATGACCTCCTCCTCAACAACTTCATCTGTGTGGTCCCCATCCAAGATCGTTTGTTCTGCTCTGTCCAGGAAAACCTCTTGCTCTCTAATGTGCTGAAGTGTAGCTACCCAGGCCTCCAGCTGCTTGACTTTCTCTTCTAGGAGGGCTACAAACTTGCAGTTAGTGCAGGTGAAGTTCCCCATATCTCTTGGCAAGAAGACAAACATTCCACAAGTATTGCAGGTGACTGCAGCAACTCCCTCAGTGTCCAGATTGAGAAATCTTAAGTAAGCACTGAAACTGTACTGTGGGTTTCTCCCCGAAAAAGTCCTCTGGCAAAGACCCACATCCAGGGCCCCTGTTCTCTTGGTCTTTCCACCAGGCTCTGTCAGCGAGCTCAATCATTTGGGTTTCTAACTCTACAGAGAGCTCCTGGATGCTACCTTATTCTGGAGGCAAGTCTCTGTCTCTCTTCCTGTGAGCAAAAAACAACAAGCTCAAAGGCCTTTAAGTTGTTGTTGTTGTTGTTGTTGTTGTTATTATTAGGAGAACCTCTAAAAAAGAAAGGTCAAAGCGTGCCCTTCTACCTGTACTGTACTTTTCCTTGTCCTATGAAAAAACACCTCTGTGAGGAGTGGTATAGAGCTAATTGGCTAACTTCACCCCTATTGACTCACAAATGCGACTCACCAAAGACCCACCCACTCAGCAACAGTCACACTCTCCCCAAGTGTTTTAAAAAGAATCTAAACACTCACCCAGATTCATTTTCTGACAACGCTAGCTCTTCAGCTTAGTAACAGAGATCAGCACCACCCCCTATAGTTGGTAACATCTAGACCAGGGGTAGGCAACCTTTCCCCTTTAAGGGCCAAGGGACTTCAGCTCCCAGAAGCCTCAGCCATGTTGGTCAATAGTCCCATGTTGGCCAATAGCTCCTGGGATACTGGGAGCTGAAGTCCCTCGGCCCTTAAAGGGGAAAGGTTGCCTATCCCTGATCTAGACATTCATGTTCAGGGACTACCTTTACCTTTTACCTAGCAGAGTCTGCAGGAGTTTGCTTTTGCCTGAGTCTAAATCCTCTCTGCTGAATTAATTGTGTACAAACTACTTTTGCGCTTTTAACTCACTTTGTAGCAACTGAAGTAGGTAGTAGAAAAAGGAAGGGGGAATGGGAGAAAGAGTAAGAAACTGGGACATTTTAAAAGCAGCTGGATAAATGGGACAACAGAAGCTTAATTGAGATTGCCCTGTTAAATTGAAACAGTTGGAGGGAGTGTAACACCAACACAGAAGGTCCATAGAATCAGTTGTTAAACAGTGAGGCTACCCATAGATAAATTCCTTTGAATCAGTGGGTCTACTCTGCTTAGGACTAATAGCAAGTTTCAGGACCAGATGTGCTAACATTTTGGACACAAAGTATCCCATGAAAAGTTGGATCATGTTTGCCAACTGCCCTAAATATGGCAGCATAATGTTGTGTATTTAAGAGCTTAGTTAGATGATTTTAGACTTTAGGTAACAAACACAAAAGAGATTGTCATTAAAAAAAAGATTGTTTGTTATGAAGCTATGATTATACAGAAGCAGATGGAGGAAGAAAAAAAGGGTAGGCTGGGAGAGATGCCTAAGGAGTGATTTAGGAAGGGAAGCTTTGTAGAGCAGAATGGCAGGTTGGTCCATGCACAGGGAGTGGTGTGGGAAAAAGAGCCCAAAGGCAAGAGTGGGAAGAAAGAGATGGAGTAATAAAGGGAGGAGGAGGAGGGGTGGAGCACAGAGAGGGTTGCAAAGTGACTTGAAGATGCAAGCAATGCATGCAAGGCAAAGATGAAGGTATGACCTGTGGCTCATTGCCACTATGATTTACATTGATTTGCTGATCACTTTAAATGTGCCTTGCCCCCATTTGAAACGGTTTCAGGTGCGACTGCAATTATTTGGACTTGTTTCAAAGTGAGTCAAATGCAAAAAAAATTGCTCCTTTCAGACACTAGTTTTTTGGCCGATCCTTTTGAAAAGAAGCGACTAGCAAGCGTGTTGCGCAAGTGGGAACAACAGACCTGAGTCGCATCAGACTGAAGGAGAGGGATTACTGTGGCAGAGGGTTGGCCCACGGGTATATCCCATTCCTCACCAGTTTTTGGAGAAATCCGCCATTTATCCCCCTCTCAGTGCTGCCTTTGTGCTTTGTGGTGTGACCTATGGGTGCTATACACTCAAACACACACACACACACACATTTGACAGTATATGCATTTCATTGTATTTGCCATTACTTGTGGGTGGCGAGCCATGTGAGAGGGCTGACTGTGGCTCAGCGAGATAAATAATTGCAAAAACAATGGAGTGCATATACTGTCAATTTTTTAAAAAAATGCATGCATCCTGGGGGAGAGTCCTCCATGCCACCCATGGATGCATGTATCCTGGAGGAGAGTCCTCCATGACACCCAGGGAAATAAATTTTCCCAGCAACAGTGTATTTCTAAGCTAGCCCTGTTATAATCTCAAGAATTTGGGTGGTGATGGCAGCAGCAGCTTGGTCTTGAGTGGAGACCTACTCCTGGTGGTAGAAGACTGCTGCATTTTTAATAAACACAGAGTGACACTGCTGTCTTTATTTTTGGACTCCCTTTGGGGTTGTTGATACAAGATGAGGGGCTGCTATTCAGAATTTTCTTCTACCCTATTAGGGGGGAGGGTTTTTTTGTGTGTGTGTGTTTGGCTTGGGACTTCATGGCTGCCATGACAACCATGGGGCTGTCCCAAGTGGTATCTGGCCCCACTTATGCCACTGGGCACAGTCTAGACCTTGTGTTCTGTACAGGGGTGATGGTGGTGGTGTTGATCTGGGAATAGAGCAGCTTTCTATTGTTCCATTGTTAAGATCACTTTCTGTCAGGTTTAGACTTGCTGAAACTCAGAGCCTCTGCAGGAATGGGGGCCCATTAAGATGGTCTGCCCCAGGAGGCAAACGGATCCAAATGGATTCCTGATGACACTTGGGGATATTCCTGCTGCCTTGGCAGGTGGTCTTGTCGAAACCCTGATTGATTTTTGGACTGGAGAAACTACCAGGGCAGTTGACATAATCGCTCCTAAGAGTCCCATCTCACAGAGTGGAACTAAACCAGCCCCTTGGTTTTCTAAGGAGCTGGCAGCAATGAAATGAATGAGACGGAGACTAGAGCAACAGTGGCAGAAAACTCAGAGTGAATCTGTCTGAAAACATATGGTGATGAAAACAGGCTAAAAACTACCTGAAAACATATGGTGATGCATAAAGACAGCAAAAAAGGCCTTTTAAAGTAAAACTATTGGAGCTGCGCCATTTGGAGTGGTTAAGGATCTGTTACGATCTGGTCCTGAGGTGAGTATAAGCCAACCAACACCTCTCTGTTAAGAGTTTGCTCACCATTTTGCTGATAAAATCACTCAGCTTCACTCTGACGTAGATGCCAGAGTTGATAGAATATCGGTGGATGTAACCTTGGCTCCTGCTTGTGCAATATTGATGGATACTTTTTGATTTGTGCAGCCTGATGATGTGGACAGGATCCTTGTAGAGGTGAGAGCCACCACATGTATACTAGACCCTTGCCCTTCCTGGTTTATTAAACAGGCCAGAGGACGACTGGCTTGGGTCCAGGCTGTTTGAAGGACCATATCTCCCTGTATGAGCCCCCAAGACTATTGAGGTCATTGGGAAAGACCCTTCTCTCTGTCCCACTACCTTCTCAGGTGTGTTTGGTGGGAACAAGAGAAAAGGCCTTCTCAGTGGCTGCTCCCAAACTCTGGACCTCAGTCCCTAGGAAGGCCAGGATGGCTCCTTCCCTGCTGTCTTTCCAGTGGCAAGTAAAGACGTTTTTATGTCACCAGGACTTCACATGACATGGATGCTGTTTTGTTTTTGTTTTAAAGAATTTGAAACTGTACAATTTTAATAATGTAATGTTTTTAATTGTTTGAATTGTTTAATTGTTTTTTAAATTGTATTTTTAATGCTTTCTACTGTTTTAACTTGGACTGTTTTGGATTTGTTAGCTGCCTTGAGTCCCTGTGTTGGGAGGAAGGCAGGATATAAATAAACATCATCATCATCATCATCATTTAATTTTAAAAATTTCTGCCCAGTTTTCTAGATTATCAATTTCCTTTCAAATTCTGTTCTAATCTTTCAGTGTGTTAGCCACCCTTCCCAGTTTTGTGTCATCTGCAGACTTGATAATTGTTCCCTCCACCCCATCATCTAAGTCATTAATAAAAAAAAAGGATATAACCCAAGACACTCCACTCACAATCTCTTTCTAGTTTGAAGAGATGGCAACTCTTTGGGCATGGTTTTCTAACCAGTTATGGACCCATCTGAGAGTATTCCCCTCTATTCCACATTTAATCAGTTTGTTAATCAAAACATTATGAGGGACTTTATCAAATGCTTTGCTGAAATCCAGATGACCTCGACAGCATTCCCACCATTTACTAAACTAGTTATCTGACTGAAAAGACATAAAATTAGTTTGGCAAGACTTGTTCTCAGTAAACCCATGCTGGCTCCTTTTGATCACTGCATTTTCATCGAGATATTTGCAGATGGACTCCTGTATAATCCATTCTAATATTTTTTTTCTGATATTGTGGTCAGGCTGACTGGCTTACAGTTTCCTGGATCTCATTCTTTGGTCTTTTTTTTGAAGAGGGACAATATTTGCTTGTCTCCAGTCCCCTGGCACCTTATACATTCTCCAAGATTTCTCAAAAATGATGGCAAGTTCTGCAAGTGTATCAGTGAGTTCCTTCAATACTCTAGGATTCAATTCATCTAGTCCTGCAGATCTGAACTCATTTAGGTTGGCCAGGTGAACTTCTGATTAACTACCAATGAATCTTGATTTGCCAAGGTCTCCGCTGCTGCATGGAAGTACAGTTCTCTCTTTTGGGAAAAACTGAAGGAAAATAGGTTTTGACTTTTGATTATGGTGTGTTACCATTTTGCCATTTTTACTGAACAGAGCCACCACTGTCACCTTGGTCATTCTCATCTTGAATCTATCTGATAAACATTGTTGCTCTTTGCTTGCCTAGCCAGTCTCAGCTTATTTTGAACTTCAGCTTTCCTTATACTACTCCTGCAAGCTTGAGCTACACATCTGTATTATTTCTTGGTGATTCGTTCTTTCTTCCATTCTTCATATATGTTTCTCCCCAGCCCCCCTTTTCACTTCTACCTTGAGTTAGCTGTGCAGCCACATTGGCTTTTTCAGATATTTCCCATTTTTCTTCTTCCATGGGATTGTTGGTGGTTGTGCTTTTTCAACTCATTCTTCAAGAACTCCCAACCTTGCTAGGTGTCCTTTTCCTTTAGCATGTCTAGCCATGGGATCCCACCCATTGATTCCCTGAACCTTTTGTAATCAGCTTTCCTGTAATCCAAGGTCTGTGTTTCACTATTATTTTTTTGCCTATCCCACAATTTCAGATTCTAGCATTACATAGTCACTTCCCCAAAGTATGAAAGTGACCAACTCTGTCCTATTGGTTATGATCAAGTCCAGGATTGCTGATCCCCTTGTTCCTCCTATACCATTTGAAACCAGCAGAAATTTGTCAGAGAACCTATGCTTAGCATAGTTATTGTCTCAACAATTATGGGGGACAACTACTAATTCTTGCATCTTTAGGTTCTGAGATTTGTTTCTGAAAAACATTGTCCACCACTTCTTCTTAATTTGGTGACCTATAATAAACTACTACAACAATGTTGCATTTATTTATTTCTCTGTTTTTACCCAAATGCTCTCAGCTGGTCTACTCTGATCACTCCTATGGATATTTGTACAACTGAATTGGTCTTTGACATGGAATGCTCCCCCTTCTACTTTTTCTGCCACATCTATTATTTTTGAATAGGTTATATGCTTCAATTGTAATATTCTAATCATGGGAGTCATCCCACCTCTGTTATGCCCATAAAGTCATATTTACCTTCTTGCACTTGGACTTCAAGTGCATCTTATTTGTTTCCCAAACTCTGTGTGGTATATAGACACCTGAAGCTTTATTTGTTCCCATCTATTAATTTAAACTGGATTCCAAGAGGAGTTCAGTGCTTGTAGCATTCTTCTCAAATTATTTGTATCAAATTGCCAGATGCAAGTGATTTATTTTGTATAACTAAAATTCTTTGATATTCATTTAAAATCTGTTTGTTTCTTTGTTGTTTTTTTTAGTGAATCTTGTGTTAGAGAAACACCTGCTGTGGCATTTCCATAGTCTCACAAAGGAGACTTATGAGGTTGGGTCTCCATCTCTGATCTCCCTTCCAGCCTTGGAGGAGGCAAATCAAGTTAAACAAACCCTATAACCTCTGGGGATGTCCTTTCACATTCTGTAGGACTGAAGCCAAAGAAACCAACTGTAGATAATTTCATTATTCAAAAACCGTGAATGCAATTCACTGGCCTGTGACAATAGCAAATTTTTAAATAGCTGACATTTAGTAAGGGCCATGTGAATCTACTCATAGAAATGACAGAAATGGTCCTATAAATAAAGTTGAATCAAGATTGTTGCTTGTGACACCTGATTTTCTTATAACCATAAAATGGGTATGATTCTTCCCATACTGCCCATAGGATTACTTTCTGCCTTTCATGATGGCATGCCTTTCATGATGGCAGTGGTTTGCCAGTGCTAGCTTTTTCTAGGCATTGAAGTATTTCTATAACATGTTTATTGTATATTTATTCATCCTGTATAGTTTGAACCATCAACATGAAAGAGCCTTTTACAAAAATTAAAATGCTCAGAATCCCCTAGCCAGTATGACAACAATGCTGTTTGAGAGATTCTGGAACTTTTTGCCCCAAAAGGTAACTTTTACAAGCTTGGAATATGAGCTGATGGAACGTCCATGCCATTATGCAGATGAATCAGTGGTCACCCCAAATCCACAAGATATATTTAACTCCTTCCCCCCAGCATCACATGGAATAGATTTCACTTAAATATTTTTGTATGTACTGCTGCAAAAATGCACAGAGTCCACTGCTCATGCAGTAAGTTGCTTCAGGCAAACTCATGGCAGTTTGCCTGAACAGGAAAAATATATGCTTGGAGTCTTGAGTCACAAGCAACTTCAATGTCCTGAGGAAAATGCTTTGTTTTTCTAGCTGAAAGTGTGTCAAGCAACACAGCCAGAATTATGTGCTCTTATTTCTAACCCTCTCACTCCTATTTACCTTAGGACAAAATTATACTCTTCCAATTATAGGGGCAGTTCAAATCAATAAAAAGGTGGGAGAAAACAGATCATTTTTCTTATGGAACTAACTGTTTTCATTAATTTTTCATTAGTCCTCCTTCAGCTTCACTATCCATCACTAGCTGAGCTGCTATGCAGTAGATTACATTTTAGTTATCTTCCATGCTTCCAGGATTTAGTAGATATTGCTTGATAACGCTGCAAGCGTTGTGGCTTTAACTTTTAATGATCAATAATGCACCAGGAAAAGGTATTATTTTTTTTGTGTGTAGAGGTAGTAGTTGTAGTCTGATCTTTGAACCAAAATTCTTTGCTGTGTGAGTATCTTTTTTAAAAATGTAGAACATGGAAAATGTGACTCCTTTTAGAACAATGAAGAAAAATATTATTCAGCAGAAACCTGAAAAATAAAAGCAGTGGCACATTTTCAGAAACTGGTATTTCTGTCTCCATGTCATTCTCTTATTTATAAAACATAAATGGAAGTGGGTTTACTTCATCTGTATTTTAGAGTTGTAACAGTGATGCTCAACATTTAGTCCTCCAAATATTTTTGACTTTGGTTCCCTGAAGCTGAAGTCCATAAAGCCAAGAATGGTCAGGATTTCTGGGAGTCCACTTCCAAAACACCTGAAGGATCAACATGAAAGAGCCACTGACTTGTACCATAGGAATAACAGTTATCTTATTTTAGGACTCATATAACCTCAAGCATTTCATGTGGCTGTTGTACTAATTTCAAAAGCTCTGAATCAACAATCTGTCCCTTTTCAGCTCTGTTCAGTGGGAAGAAAAAGCAAAGAGAACAGAAAGACTTCAGGGAAGGGATAGGTGCAAATATTTTTGTCTTTGGTTCCACCCACTGCCAGCATGTGGACATTGAATGATTGCCCCCTCAAAGATACAGGAGCATGGCGGGGGGGGGGGATTGCCCATCTTACATTGTTGTTACAAGCGTGGCTGCTGTGTGGCTTTTCCTTGCACAATGATTCCTTTCAAGCACATCATGATAGCATTATGATGCTACCTAAACTGCCATGGTTGCATTTTATGGAAATCTGGGAATTGTAGTTTGGTTAGGCACTACACTTCTCTGGCAAAGAATGCCTTTTTTGTTTTGTTGCTAACCACCCTTGAGTTGACACTATGGATGAGACATCTCCAAGATTCCCTGTCCTCCACTGCTTTGCTTTGTCCTGTACATTCATACTCATGACCTCTGAGTCCATCCATTTAGCATGCAGTCTTCCTCTCCTTCCCTCCACCTTTCCTAGTGTTACTGTTTTTTCCAATGAGTTGTGCCTTCTCATGATGTGTCCAAAGTACAACAGCCTCAATTTTGTCATCTTGGCTTCCATGGAGATTTCTAACTTGATCTGCTCTAGGACCCATTTGTTTCTCTTCTTAGATGCCCATGGTGTATCCTCAGCACTCTTCTCCAGCACCACATCTCAAATGAATTGTTTTTCTTCTATCTTCTTTCTTAACTGTCCATCTCTCACATCCATACCTGGCAATAGGGAATACAATGGTTCTAACTTACAAAACTACAACAATGGTTCTAACCTACAAAGCTACAAATGATTCAACTTAAAAAGCTACAAATCCCAGGATTCTATCAGTCATGACAGTTACAGTGGTATTAGTTCTAATTATGTAGTGCGAAAAGGTTAGTGAAAGCATTCTCTAAAGAGTTGTCAATTATAAACCAAAATGAGTAGGATGGGAATAGTGTGGCCCTCCAGATGTTGACCTTTCAGATGTTGCTGCCCAAGAAGAACAACATTTCAACAACATTTGGAGAGTCTCATGATTCCCAAACCCTGACTTAGAACAACCCCAATCTACAGACCAACATTAAGCCGCACCCATTTAATTACATATATTTCTAAATTTGTGATGCATGAATCTAACTTGTATTTATGCTAATTAAGAAGGAAACACCTTTATTTTATGATTTCTTGATATTATGGTAGGAATAATCAGGGCCACCTGTTTGAAATACCTGTTTGAAATACACTGAAAAGATAAGAGAGAGAAAATAAAAGGAAATGCAATGCTAATAAATGTTCACCTATGCTACTATTACAACATTGCTTTAAAATTCGTAATAAATCATAACACATTACGTGTTTTTGCAACATTTTAAAACTGTGTTGTAAAAGCAACTAAACAAGACAAAGCAACAAGAATGCTGGGCAGATTTAGGTTCCAATATACATGCTACCACTTTTATGTCAGTAACCTTTTGAGAGAGATCTACATTTCGATTTTGCATCGTGTTCCACATAAGTGTTGCTTATCTGTTTCTTCCATTTTTAGCTGCAGTTTATGCTGTTCTTTGAACATGCAAAGTCCCAACTTGTAAGTCCAATGTGTTGTATTAGACATAATTAGGAAGCTGAATTATTGGGACGCTGGAACACATCCAAGGAGAATGCAAAATATTTATCTAGCTGTTGTGAGGATCACAGTAGTAGCTGCTGTGGAAAATTAAGAGTCCCACCATCTGCCCATTCTTACATCATATCCATTATTTTTAGTCAACTAAGGGCCTTTACAGACTGCCAGAAATAATGCAGCTTGAGGGCACTTTAACTGTCCTAGCTCAGTGCTAGGGAATCATAGGAATTGTATTTTTTTCTGGGACATTGAGCCTTCTCTGTCAGAGAGCTCTGGTGCCACAATAAAAGCCATGTAAACACCAACGTAGTAAACTTGCTAAACCAGATAGTTCAAATTTACAGGAACCCAAAAATCAGAGAAAATGCACCAACTCAACCATCTAGTGCCAAATTGGCTTTAAAACAAAAAGCAGAAAACATGTGATGTGCTAGGGAGGACAATTGGCATGTTGCATATTTTTAATTGACAAGCCACTTATACCAGTGACTAAAGAGGAATGCATGTATCCCAAAACACTTATTTTCTTTAGAAAACTCTAGTTCATAAACATAACATGGTACCTTTTTTGTATTACAGTGGAGCTCATTTGTCATCAGCTGCAGATCAGACTGCAGAAACAGATATTATATGGAGTTCTCTTTCTCCACTTCACATCTCTGCCCAGTGGACTGGTGCTTGCAGACAAGGAGGACTCACCATTTATGATATCTGTAGGACATATTTTACATTTTAACAGGGTCCCCCAAATAAAAGTCTCAAGAATGCAATATATATGACACACAGGTTCCAAATCCACTGAGATTTCTCTGACCAGTATGTTGAGTAGACTAGCATATTCAAGACCAGGAAGGAATAAAAAGACGATGGATGCAATACATAGAAGAGCTATATAAAAGAGATGACAACATGAAGGGCACATGAATCTAAGAGCCACATTGAGATGAACCCCAAATTTTAAAAACTGAGGTAGAAGCTGCAATAAAGGAAATGGCAAAAAACAAGACTCCAGAAACAGATGATATCCCAATAGAACTGATGCAATCCACATTGACAGAGGCAACTCTAGTACTAACCAACATATATCAACAGATATGGAAAACAAAATGATGGCCAACAGGTTGGAAGCAATCAATATACATCCCCACCCAAGACTGCAGCAACTATAGAACCATAGCACTGATTTTCCATGCAAGCAAAATAATGCTCAAAATTCTGCAACATAAACTCCAACTATACATGGAGAGAGAAACCCCAGAGGTCCAAGCAGTGTTCAGGAAAGGAAGAAGCACCAGGGATCACATTGCAAATATATGATGGCTAATGGAGCATAGCAGGGAGTTCCAAAAGAAAATTAGCATGTGCTTTATAGACTATAGCAAAGCCTTTGATTGCATAGATCATGAAAAGCTATGGATGGCCCTTAAAGACATGGGAGTGCCAACAGATCTGATAGTCCTAATGAAGAATCTGTACTCAGGACAAGAGGCTACTGTCAGGACAGAACATGGAGAAACAGAATGGTTCTCAATTGGCAAAGGAGTCAGACAAGGCTGCATCCTGTCACCCTACCTATTCAACTTATATATAGAACATATTGTAAGGAAATCAGGCTTGGACATGGAAAAGGGAGGAATGAAAATAGGAGGAAGAAATATCAACAATCTGAGATATTCCGACAACACCATAATACTAGCAGAAAACCTCACAGACCTGGAACAACTACAGTTGTCCCTCTGTTCTCATGGACTTCAGATCCGCGTCCCTTGCCTATCTGCAGGCAGTGAATGGAGAGGCACAAACTGGGGCTTGAATATATGCAATGGGGCTTGAAAATA
>CM034706.1:61602585-61621900 GCA_020142125.1 Phrynosoma platyrhinos | reverse complement strand
GAAGATCAAAGAAGAAAGTGCAAAGGCAGGCTTATTGTTAAACATAAAAAAAATAACAAAAATAATGACCACAGAGAACTTACACACATTCAAACTAGACAATTAGGAAATAGAAATAGTAAAGAGTTCCCATACCTGGGAACAAACATTGATAGAAATGAGGACTGAAGCCAGGAAATCAGAAGAAGACTAAGAATGGAGAGGGCAGCTATGAAAGAACTAGAAAAGATCCTAAAACACAAAGACATACATCTCAGCACAGAAATCAGAATCATACAAGCCATTGTATTTCCTATTACCATATATGGATGTGAGAGCTAGACAGTCAAGAAGAAAGATAGGAGGAAAATCAACGGATTTGAGATGTGATGCTGGAGAAGAGTGCTGAGGGTTCCATGGACAGCCAAAAGGACAAACAAATGGGTCCTAGAACAGATCAAGCCAGAGATATCTCTAAAAGCCAAGAAGACAAGACCTAGGGCCTCTGCAAATTGAGTCCACTTTAACTGCTCTGGCTCAGTGCTAAGGAATCATGGGAATTGTATTTTTTTTCTGAGACATTGAGCCTTCTCTGTCAGAGAGCCCTGGTGCCACAATAAACTACAGTTCCCATGATTCCCTAGCACTGGGTCAGGGCAGTTAAAGTGGA
Organism: Phrynosoma platyrhinos; assembly: GCA_020142125.1. Classification (NCBI taxonomy): domain Eukaryota; kingdom Metazoa; phylum Chordata; class Lepidosauria; order Squamata; family Phrynosomatidae; genus Phrynosoma; species Phrynosoma platyrhinos. The sequence goes on along the minus strand of CM034706.1, from coordinate 61,621,251 downwards.
CTCAATTTGCACTATTTCTGGCAGTCTGTAAAGGCCCTTAGACTGTCATACTTTGGACACATAAAGAGAAGGCATGAATCGTTGGAAAAGACAATAATGTTAGGAAAGGTGGAGGGAAGTAGAAAGAGAGGAAGGCCAAATGCTAGATGGATGGACTTTATTAAAGACCACGAATATAAGTTTGCAGGAGCTGGGCAGAGCAGTAGAGGACGGGGGCCTGGAGATGTCTCATCCATAAGGTTACCATGGATCAAGATCGACAGTTAACAACAACAACAATAACAAATGCTAAGTAAATACTCCATCTTTTAAGGAGGTAATAAAATTTCAAATAAGACATTAATTCTTGCACTTTCCCCTGGGATGATGGTGATAATAATTATTTAGATGACACTGTCCAGAATTTTCCAGCTGGCCAAAAAGGTAACTTCCAAGCTCTAGCCCTGGTGGCGCAGTGGTTAAATGCCTGTATTGCAGCCACTCACTCATAGACCACAAGGTTGCGAGTTCAATACCAGCCAGGGCTGAGGCTCGACTCAGGCCTGCATCCTTCTGAGGTCGCTAAAATGAGTACCCAGATTGTTGGGGGGCAATCAGCTCACAGTTGTAAACCGCTTAGACATCCCATGCACGATATGAAGCGGTATATAAATGAAGCTGCTTTGCTTTTTGCTTTAATAATACATCACATCACTTCATTAAATTTCAGACCTACACACAGTAAAGATGGACTGCTCCAGCAGCAATGTATTGAATTGAATTGCCCTTACTACTCAGTGTTTGCTTCAATTGTTTGATTCAGTGTTTGATTCAATTCAACCCCATGCCTTGATATCACCATTTTCTTGTGGTCATCATCAAGGACCAGCAAAACCACCATCATAATGGGTGGAGCTTGGAAGTTACCTTTTTGGCCAGCTGGGAAATTCTGGACAGTGTCATCGAAATAAGTAACTTTCTAGCACTCTGCGGAAAAAAAAATCAGACTAGGAAATAAAAGTTTGATGGGACCATTTTCAGAAGCAGCCCCAGGTTCTTTTTAATATATCAATCCATGCTAAACATGGGGTTCACAGATCTTTTTGTGCAGTCTACCAGTGCTTTTATTGTGCTGCTTTTTCATCCTGGGTGATGATTGGAGTTCTTGTGTAGGTATCTGTTTGTGTGTATAGGTGCAAAGTGGAACACTTTGAAAAGCAAGCCCTGAAAACAGCACCAAAAAGGCCCACAACATGGTTCCGATATGTGGATAACACTTTCACCATCTGGAGCCACGGAGAAGAAGATCTGACCTTGTTTTTGAATCATCTGAATAACATCCACCTGAACATCCAATTCACAATGGAAAAACAGGAGGAAGGAACACTGCCATTCTTGGATGTCCTGGTAATCTGCAAACCAAACCAACAATTGGGCCACACGTCATACAGAAAATCTACACACACAGACAGATACCTACACAAGAACTCTGTGAATCCCGCGACCTGGAAGATGAACTGAAGCACCTAAACTGGGCTCTACAGGCTAATAGTTATTCTAGTTCAGACATCAGAAGAGTGGCTAGACTGAGAAAAAAACACAGGAGTGAAGAAAAACAACCACCCAAAGGGAAGGTATTTCTACCATACATCAAAAGAGTTACAGACAGAATAGGGAAACTGATGAAGAAACACAACCTCCAAGTGGTCTACAAACTGATCAAAAAAATAAATAAATCCAGGAAATGCTGCGCTCAGCAAAGGAGAGGAGAGACCCTCTCACAGCCTCAGGAGTTTATTGTATACCATGCAGCTGCAGACAAGACTACATAGGGACTACAAAACACAGTGTTCAAACACAAATCAAGAGACACTGCAGACTGGGTCAGCCAGAAAAATAAGCAGTAGCAGAACACCTTATAAACCATCTTGGACATAAAATGCTATTTGAAAACACTGAGATTTTGGACCATCTCAGTGTCTCACTGAGATTTTGGACCATGCCAACTATATATGTGACTATATCATTAAACAAACAAATGCTACTTGTAAATTTTCCAGCAGAATCAAAATAATCGACATGCATTTATAGCAGCTTTTTTTTAAAAAAAAAAAAACCTGCAGCAAACAACTAACTTCCCCACCTCTGTCATATTTGTGTTTCAAATGCAAGCCTGAGAGTGTTTTAGAAGCAGCAGCTTCACCTTGAAACACAGAACATCTAATCCAACATCTCCAGTTTGTTTTTTCAAGGCCCGAGTAACCAGATCAGTGAAGAAACAGCCAAAGATAACTGAAAACCTTAATGCAAAGTATTGATCTTGGTTCTGGTGATCTCTCCCGTCCCTCAAGAAATAATAAACAACTCACATTGAAGTCTGAGAAATTCAACCACCCTGAGGGGCTTGAAGGTTTCTTGGTTTCATTTCCACTGTAAATAAACCTCAGGCACCAAGAATGCCAGCATTCAAATACCAGTTGTCCAATAGAAATAATTCATAATATATAATTCTCTAGGACAGGAAAGACAAAATAAAGCAATTTGGTTTTAGTTTCTAAACAAATTTTAAAAATGAACTATGGTTAATATTATTGGAGTTGTAGGGTTGTCCCTCCCTTTAATTTTATGCATTTTGCTCTTTTGCAAGATAATAATCAAAATAATGTAAATATGTTGATATGAAAAGTACATACACAGATGTACTTTTAGGAATATGTATTTCTAACTATTTAGTGTCAGCTTGCAAGCAGAGAGTCCGACTGTGTATGACATTGAAAAAGCAGCAATAACTTGACTGTCGTGAAGAGGCAAGGTGGGAACTGCTGTCTCTTGCAGCAGCCTCATTCCCATAGATTCCTTCTGTTGATATCATGCAGGAAATTCCAGGTTTGGCAAAACAAAAACACTTCTTTCTACAGTCACCAGCCTTGTTAGTGAGCAACCCAGTGTGGACCAGTGTACTTGTGTAAAACAGAGTATCCTAAGGTTATAAGCTTCTCATTCCATCAACACAATTCTTGTTTCTTTATAACACTCTTATCATTGAGTACATCCCAGTGATTGATGATACTAGGCACCTTAGCATCAGAGAAATGGAACCCTCTTACTTGCCAGGTACTCCCCAGACTATTCCTAGTCAGTGCTGTCATTTCAACCTGCTGGCAAAATTGGGCAATATGGGATGGCTCTTTGGTTTGTTTCCTTGCATTGTGATTTCATACACATATTATAAGCTTTGGTGAAAAATGTCCAACATGCAGAATGTGTGCACCATGGTTGTCAATAGTTATCTAATAAGAAATGATCATGCTTAAGAGTTTTATTGGATGAAGAGTGGTTTGATGCTGTTTTTCTTTTTTCTTTTTTTTAGGAAATAATAAGAGCACACGCTGAGAAACTAGAAAGAGGTATTTGTATTGGTAAAAATGCATTTGATAACTGATATACGCAATAATGCCTCAATTTGCCTTTGGAAGCTAGTTTCATTTCCACCTCAAGACACATTTTTTACTTTGAGGAAGGTCATGTTGCATGACATTTCCAGTATATGTTCCCAGCTGTCCCTTTGCTACCACTTAATCATGTTGACAGAGAACACTATGTTTGGTAGCTGCAGTTCCAATTATCCATGCATTACAGCAAAATACAGCACCCACTGATGGCATAAAATGCAGATATATTTTTTAAAAAGTAGCTAAATTACAACTACAGTGCATTACAATATTATTAACCTGTAAAAAGAGAGCTGTTTGCCATCTCTGGTTTGTTTTCTTACTCAATATATTTATTGCTCATATCTATCAATCTGATTTAATAAATGACATTTAACAGACTTTTAAAGAAGCTGCCTTCTTTGTATAGGGCTAATCAGTCACACCTACAACTCTTTTTTTCTCTACCCTTACATCTGTTTTATCCAATCCATGACCATAGATTTCCTTGGCTATGACTTATAGTAGTGTCATTAACATTTTAGATCCCCATAATTTGTGATTCAGTTCATAATATAACATTCAATGAAGTGTTTTTCTGACTGTCCAAAGACTTATAAAGGAGCAAGATGATTAAATGACCCAGAAAGGGCTCCAGATCTTGTTAAATGCAACACACACACACACACCCCAACTACATTAACCTGCAGCATTTATAAAAGGGAAGAAGACCTTTGCAACAATACCTGTGATTGAAGTCCTTCTATCAAATCCAGATTAATGTATTAATCTACAACCTCCTATTTAGAGCATGGGATAGTTTTCACATTTCCCCTCTTCAAATTTTGTACCATTTAAGTCTGTACCATTTTTTAAAAAAGGTAAGTAGGGTGAATATAATAATGTTAAGTACAGATATGGTATTTTAACAGATTTTTTCACATGTTTGCAGTATTTTTATCCTAGTGTTTAAGAATTTTATAAAATGCAGTTTCCAGAATTCTTACTCCTTCCATTCCACCTTTGTGCAAAATAAAATAAAATAAAAATGCACTTACATTTATTTCATCAAAACTAATTGTCATTATTAAAAACCCTGTTATTTAACAATGACCCAAAATACACCAATACAATAGGATGCTATTGTCTGAATTTACAAATTTAAAACCACACATTTACTTGGTCTACCTTCTCAGTGCATCTTTATCTTAAAAGCATTGCTATTTCAAGCATTTTTACCTGAACACCAGTAGTTATTCAAATCTATCTCTAGCACTGATCAAACATATATGTCTCTTATAAGGCAGTGAGCTTTCTTTTAAAAATGGCAGTCCTTTTGTTATTAAAGATGGCAATTAAGAGCATAATCCTACCTGGCAAACATGGCCAAGAGTCTGCTGAACGTATGTTGAAGGACATCTTAATGCTTTCCCCATCTCAGCCTAGGGGTCTTGGAAATTACTTAGGGCTTACCTCACTCTGTCCTAACAAATCTGCTGGTATTGTGAGTCTATCCTAGCCTCAAGGAGGTTTGGATCTAATATAACCTGGCCCTTCTTTTATCACAACCCCTTTTGGCACTTCTTTCATAAGATCTTAGCCAGAAGAGTGCTTCTGCCAGCAAATCTTCAAGATCAGTTGGCAGGAGAAGGCTCTGCCCAAAGAAGTGAACCACAATGAAAAGAAGGATTTATACCTACCATGACTCAATGGAAAAAGAAGGGGGAAGTTGGGTGTTATTGAAAAGTGACACAATCTGTACAGAAAATGTCAGAAATATTTATCTACTATTTAACTTTCACAAAATCTATAAAATTATACCAACCATGAAGGAAACAGAAAATGAGGACTGTAGTCCTGTATACTTGAGCAAATAGTAGTCTCTATAACTAGAAAACTCCTTGAAAAAACAAGCCCATGTCCAAAGACTTGACTGTCCTATGGTTGTCCTCAGGCAGAATGTTTTGTGATTCCACTCCAGTATAGTCATGAGAATGAGACATTGAAAGGTTTGTTATATTATAAGAGGTTACGTGTGTGCATATCCCTTGGAAATATTATAACAAACTTTTAAATGTCTCATTTGCATTGTAGAAATTGATGGTTAGAACTACTTGTGTGTGTGTTTAAAAAAAATGTTGTGATATATCATTTATTATGGTACTATATTTGTAATGCATGGATATCCAATTATTTTTGTTATTACTCTTCTTTAAAAAAAATCATAGAAGCTAAGTCTAGTGATTTCAAAAAGGTCTTGTCAGAACCAGAACCTTTTTGCCTCAGATAATACCTTCTGCTACAGCAAGTATTACATAGGTTCATTTAAAGTCCTTATATGCATCAAGCAAGTATCACTTTGAAACATAGGAGAGAGGTTGGTGATTTCCTTGTATTTTTACTATTACACATATTGGTTTGAGATACTAGTGGTAAAATATGTATTTTTTACAATATTATTTTTTTTAATTGTTAATGCTTTTTGTGATAATTGACTAGTAGAATTGTTATTAGCCTATCACCATTTGTGAACATGATGCTTATAGATACTTCAGCCATTGAGGAAGACTTCAAGTCAAAACACTCTTGGCTGGTGACTATACTGGAGTGGAATCACAGCACATTCTGCCTGAATATTACATTGGAGGACAACCATAGGATAGCCAATTTGCTCAAGTATACAGAACTACACTCCTCATTTTATATTTTGTTCATGGTTGGTATAATTTTTATGCAACTTGATAGATGTTGTGAAAGTTAAATAGTAGATAAACATTTCTGACATTTTCGGTACAGACTTTTCAATAATACCTAACTCCCCCCTTCTTTTTCCTCTGCCCGAAGACGACCAATTCTGCAACCAACAGAGGATTGTGCCTAATTCTAAACCCTTCATAGCTACTGTATTTCTGAATTAGAATTGTGCTGTACATTTAAGATTTCCCCTTGGAAACCAATAAGATATCAATTGTATACTATTATTCCATGTTTGAAGGGGCTATCGCCCCCCCCCAGATAATAATAACTTAGTCCAGGGCTTGTTCTTCCCAGTATCTTGCTGGGGCTACTGGGAGGTGTAGTCCAAAATATCTGGAAGGTCAAAGGTTCTTCATGTCTGAGCTACTCAAAATAGAGTTATATTTCATTAAGGGAAGAAAAAGAAAACTTGAGTATGAGCTTCAAGGGGCTAATTATATGGGCATTAATGAAATTCTATTACGTAACAATGTTAGCATTATAAGTAGATAAAGGTAATTGTACAGAATTGCATTTAACTGCTTTATCAAAAAATGACTGTGATTGGCAGCAGGATCTTTTCAAAATGACCATGTTTTTAAACAGAATCAGTGGAAGAGAAAAAGGAGCACCAAAAGGTGCATCAGAACAATTTCCCACTGTGTACTAAAAATAAAGTACAGTCATCTCTTCCGATTCATGGGAGATTCCTTCCCGACATCTCCCCCCATGAATCCGGAAAATCGTACATTTTGGGGTCCCATTTGTTTTAATAGCCATTTTATCCCTCCCCACTTGCCGTCTGCAGATGGGGAGGGACAAGTGTAATCACTTTCCCTAAACTATAATGCCTTCATATTTTTCCTTTGTACACAGAATTCAACACCTTTTACATCCAATAAACATATCAAATGCAATAAAACAAGGTAAAAGCTAATGTTAACCTTGACTTTTTAAAGTTTTATTTAACATTTTGGGGCATGTCTTAGCTTAAGACTGGATGTTTTAAAAAAATTTATTGTACTTCATATATTATGTTGTTTTTTTGTTTTTGTTTTTAGTGGGTGTGGAACATATGAAAACACGAGACTCAAATCAAATCACATCGAACGAAGTGGTAACAAAATTCTGGCTCCTTTGTAAAATAAAAAAATAAAGATGATGACAAATCTTCACATCTGTCAGGTGGACAGAAGTATATTCCTTCTGTACAAGCTACATTAAAAATTGCTGTCTGTGACCTTTCTTATATAATGGATGGATGTTTTCTGGAGTTGCGCCCAGTCACTTCTAAGACAGATGTCTGCAAATTTTATTCAAGATGTATGCACTGAAAAGCAGGTTGCCATTGGGCAATAGGAAACAAAAAGGAGTTGTGAGCCTCCCTCTAATGGCAATGGCTTCTGTATTGTTATATCAGGCCTAGCTATGGTCTAGGACACTTAATGGCCATTTCAGCACCAACCTCATCTACCATTGTTAGGGTTTTTTTCTTTTTGCATTTCTAACATTTCACATATACATATTTTACACCTTGAGGTTATTATTACTATTCCAAATGCTCCCATATGAATACAGGTATGGTCTTTATATTTGATATAAATGTGTCTTTATTCAGCTTTTCGTTCCAGGGCTCTTTTAGTGTCCCAACTGCACATGAAAGAGGTCCCTCCTTTTTTTTGTTGTTGCATAAGAAAAAAAAGTCCTTAGTCCAGAGGCTCTTGCTTTATTCGAATGACAGAGGATGAGCGAGATGTCCGTCTGAGTTCTCGCCTAAGTACATATTCACTGAACTGGGAAGAGTCCACTCCTCCACCACATGAGCCAACAATGTCAAACCCTCTTTGTTGCAACCTCTCAAGTACCTACAAAACAGGACAAGGGAGAGATTGTGTAAGAAAAACAAGAGAAATTGTAATCTACCAATCATCTACTCATCTCAGTTTCAACATTATTAAAATGCATCTCTGAAATGTTTCTATGCAACACATTAAACATAGCATTGTACAGCTATAATTCCTGTGCTCAGATAATCCCCAGATGCCATGATGAGATAAGTGACATGGGGCGATATTTTTTAAACCTCATTTTTAACAAATTATTTTCACACTTCAGTAGCAGTGTGTGTGTTATGTATTCAAGTTGTCTGTTGACCTATAGAGACCCCATGAATTTTATAGGGTTTTTTAGGCAAGGAATACTCAGAGGTGGTTTTTCATGCTAAGCACTAGTTTTTTCTTGAAACAGTGTTTTTTTTACATGCTTTCTGCTATTATTTCTGTTTCCAAAAACACATGAAAAGGCAATTCCCACTCCCCAAATACTCAACTAGTAAACATCAGTGACTAAGATTTTGTTTCAATGAATAATGAAATAATCAGCTTTGATTTATTGCACAGTAAGAATGATAAGCCAAGATCCTGTATTGCATTTGTAGCTACATAAACATAGCTACTGATGCCATAAGAAGTTGATTCCTGGAACCCACCTACCCAGAAGGTGACATTATGAAACTGAGGTTCAACTGCATGGCCTATACCAAGGATGGACAACTTGAGGGTGGGGGATTTTCATATACACCCCCGACTTGCTGCCACAGCTTTGGAAAAGCCAGCTGCGGAACCATGTTGCATAGCACTGTGGGGAGGAACCCATTTTTCTGGATCCAAGAGGAAGGAGACTTAGTAAAATGTCACAGCACACAGTAATGTGATGAAGGGGCAGAGCCACAGGCTTCTGTCCAAGCCCTCTGCTTCCTCTTTGGTCCGGTGACCATATTGTTATGGGAGCATTGGGGAATGTGTGCTGGGATTGTGGCACAAACTTCAAGCTTTTAAAAGTGTATTGCGGTGGCTTGTGGTCTGTAGTATTTAGGCAACTGTGGGTGTGGCCTTCCCTTTGGGTCCCCACAGGCCTCATAGGAGGCAATTGGGCTTTCGCAGATCTCATAGGCCCCGATACGGTAGTTGTGGGGTATTGGGTTCACAGGCTTTTTCAACCCCCAAGTACATCTCTGTAGGCTGGTTTACCTCCCACAGGGCTTATAAGTTCTGTTTTTCCCACTCAAGAGGGGTTCAACTTGGGACTCATTTTAGAATCAGAACTGCTGTAGTAGTAGCCTCAATGGGCATGGATATGGGCACCATTGAGAACTTCAGGCAATTGAGGTATTTGACTTTTAGTCACACTCACAGGTGTTAAAAGTTGTTTGTTCACTAATGTAGTTGTGTTTCAGATTCTAGGTTCTGCTTAGATAAGTTCCATGCTTTGATCTGCAGACATAACAGGCAGTGCTATTTCAAGTCGCAGCTGGACCTGATTGACCAAGCCACAAGTGAGTGGCTGGGAAACAGCCAGTTGAGAGGGCATGGTTTGCTTCCTTTGTTGTTCGGGGAGTACAAGGGACCTCCGCTGCACATTCTGGTCACTCACTTTCAGGGTAATAACCTTGGTTTGCTGAAGGGGAAAGCCCTGATTATCCAAACAGTCCATGACTTTCAAATTATTCAAGTCCAATAACCTGGGATGCATTTACTATGGTCAGCTACTCTTCTCTACCAGGTTTGGCAAGTGATCCATGTTTTCTGGATAAGGTCCACAGATAGGTCAATAGGGAAGTTAGGAATGCACTGATGAAAGTGTTGGGCCAATTTTTTTTATCACAATACCAACAGTATTTCAGAGGCCTGAGCTTTACTGAGTTGATGGCATTCACCTCTCCAAAGATTTGCAGCAGGGGGCGAGAGCCTTGTTGGTTGGTCTGGTGGGGGAAAAGGACTAAGCTGATGCAGCTCTTTTCTTTGAGTGAAGAAAAGTAATATTACAGTGAACTCCTATGACACCCATTTTAGTGAAAGGATGGCTTTGGAACTGCCTCATTAGGTCATGGGACTAGGGAGTGTGGAAGGACTAGGGAGTGCCCTCAAGGCTGTGCCCTGATTTGAGGAAGGGATTCTCTGAGGTTGGCTTCTACTAGGGCCAGCTAGGAAGCAATCCAGGTATTTAGATTCTCATTGTGTCTGGCATTCCCCCGGGGGAAGCTGAGGAAAGGGTCTGGTGAAACTTACTGCTTCAGTTTCTCCCTCACCAGGTTGCTCCCCTCTATTGCTTTTTGGGGTATTTTCTTGGCACATTTGTTCCAAGGAGGTTTGCCATTATCTTCCCAAGGTCACCCTGTGTGTTTCATGGCAGAGCTGGGAATTGAACGCTGGTCTCCAGAGTCATAGTCCATCATTTAAACTACTACATTGTACACATGGTTATATATTACATGTTTGCAGTAAAACAGTAAAACTTAACAAAAGGCCTGAATTCACATACATTGTTCAAATGCAGTTTATACATGGCAGCTTGGAGTGGAGAGAATTGACAACTGATCCACTTCATATCTTTGGACAGCTGTTCCTATAATCCATGACCACTAGCCATGGTTGCTTGGGTGCAGAGAAAGTGCAGTCCAAAACATCTGGAAGGTACCAGGCTGCCTACCTCTGATTTAGATTAATGGCTTCAATAAGCCAATTCATTTAAATCAAATATGTGGCCTGGCATTATGTCATAAAATAGAAACACTATTGGTGGAGACATGGAGATGTTCTCAGTAACTTTTCCAAGAGTTCTGGAAATGGCTATGTTCTTAGAAGTATTTGCCTGCTCAGTTATGCACTGAATAGGAGCAATGTATGCAATTAGATATAATGTAATATACAAGAATGTAATTTGTGCTTCAAGAAGGTACTTTACTTTTCTCAATTTTTAAAAATACTTGTCAATGAAAAACTGATAATTAGTAAAGTGAACTTGTAAAAAAATGTAAGAAAGTAACCAGGAGCCCTAAATGGTCCTGATCACATAGGGAAGCAATATGCATATTCACATAATGTCTTCCACGTACCTGCCAATTGTGTAGTCAAGACATTTGCTTCTGCTACCATTCCATGCATTCTTTTTATGCATGTGGAGAGGGGTCCATTCAAAAGGGCTTCCTTGTTTGTCTTTACTTCTCAAGTGCCTCTATGTCAAAATGTTTATTAACACTGCCCCCCCCCATCACCCAATTTGCTCAGCAACACTATTTTGTAGTGCAAATGGAAAATTCAGCTACTTTATTCTGAACTGTAATTCTGTCATTCAAAAATAAATAAATGCAACACTGCTTTGTGCCACAAAGACATTTGGGTGATGGGATCTTTTTGTGGATGTTAAGTTTTCAGAAGTCTTGTTCAAAATATTTTGCCTTTCATATTTCAATAACTCTTAGTCTTTAATTTTAAAGAAGTGACACATTATTAGCCTACTCAGAATGGGCACACTGATGATTACTTACCTGAACTGAATTAAGATGACAATATCCATTTAAAGGAAATCTGATTACATGTGTTGAATCGTGATTCCAACCTGCATTCACTGAATTGCACATCACATCCCCAATTTCTGGGAAAACCTCTTCTATCAAGGACTTGTCACCACTCAAGGTAATCCTTTCTCCAAGATCTGGAGCAACTCGCACAACCAGACATTCACAGGATTTGGAAAAACGGCCTGTCTCCCGATCCTGTTTCCACCTTTCCATTTCCCCTAGCATGGGCTGAAGCTGAAAATACTTTGCTTCTTCATATAGCAAGCTGTAATCCTGAAAGACACATAATTGTCATTACAAGAGAGACTGAAATGTATTTACCAGTATGTTTACAGTGAAAAAGAAGTAAAATCTTTCTTTTGGTACCAAGTTCCCATGTAAATGGATAATGATGAGCTAGATTCCTTAGTTTTTATAAATACTATGTTATAGACTGTGTTCACTTTCTCCAACTACCTAAAAGTTTAGGATAGGGGTGGAAATCATGCAGCCCTCCAGATACTGAATTGCAACTTCCAGCATTCTTTTTGCTGACTAAGGCTTATGAGACTAGATGCCTAACAACAGATAAAGTGCTGCATATTTCCTACCTTGGCTTAGGGAAAAGCTCCAGTGTATGATAAAAAAGAGAGGCTGTTGCTCTGTGTTGTATTTTAGTTTTGTTCTTAAGTTCTGTTCTGTAAGTCAGATGCTTACACAACTGCATATGATAAAAACCTGTGTACCTGCTTGCCCCTTTAAGCGTTTTCAACCACCATAACCACACCCCAGATATTGGAACAAGTACAGAAAATCGAGAATAAGTTAATATTCAATACTGACTGATTCCTGTTGTCAACTGCCCTCGACTCATTGTGACTCTGTGGATGAAGCATCTCCAAGACTCCCTTGTTGGAATAATATTCCTTTAAATTGTGCAGAAAATATTTTGACTTGACAGATGCATCATATCCTGGGAGACTGTCCTAAAATGCTGAGTCAGAGCATCTGGCATGATGCAACTTACTGCAAAAGGTTCATCATGCTGTGAGGCACAGTATGATGATTTATAGCCATCACAGTATATAAGTGTACCGGGAGATAGGTCACATGTGGACTGGAGTGGATTGGTGGCTTTTGGATTGTGTATTGTGGATTTTGGAGCTGTATGCTGAGTTACAACAGACGGCAAAGTTGATGGAAGTTGGTGAAGCGAGTTTGTAAATATTTGTACATATTGCAGCTCAAGATAAAGAACCTCTAAGGACTTGGAAGATAGAAACTCTGTCTGAGTTTATTTGTATAAGTGTGGAATGTTGTCAGTGCTCTGCCAATAGCTTTATCTGTATGCTGCTACATTGTTGTTAAGCTGCATCTGAGTGTGTGTCCTCAGATTGCACTATAAATTGGCATCTGAAGTGGGCTGGAGATTTTTCTTTTTGCAAGTTCAGAGCCAACATCCCTTTCCTCAGCTGCTTTACTCAAGTCTTGTAAATTCAGGTCCATGAGCTCCCTGATTGAGTCTACCCATCTGGCATTTAGTCTTTCACTCTCTGCTGCCTTCCATCTTTCCTAGTATCATTGTCTCTTCTAGTGATTCATGCTTTCTCACGATGGGGCCAAGGTATGACAGCCTCAGTTTAGCGATCTCGGCTTCCAGAATGTTTGGGCTTGGTCTGTTCTAGAACTCATTTATTTATCTTCTTGCCCATCTATGGTATCCACAGTACTCCTCTTCAGCACCACATCTCAAATGATTTTTTTTTCCTATTGGCTTTCTTCATTGTCCAGCTCCATGCATGGTGATGGGGAATACCATGCCTTGAAGGATCCTCACTTTAATGTTCAGGGTTATATCTTTACACTTTAGGATCTTGTCCAGTTCTCTCATAGCTGCTCTTCCCAATCTTAGTCTTCTTCTAATTTCTTGACTACAGTCTCTGTTCTGATCAATATTAAATCCAAGGTGTGGGAACTCAACTACTATTTCAATTTTCTTGCTATTTAGGATGAATTCTTGTAGATATTCCAAGGTCATTATTTTTGTTTTTTTAACAAAACGTTCAGCATTACGCCTACCTTGGCACTTTCTTCTTTGACCTTTTTCAATAATTGCTCCAGGTCTGAACTGAATTCTACACTCTGTAATTTAGGCCAGTGAAATAAAACACTTGCACACAAATATGTATAGTTACTTGTGAAAGTTTATAGAGTCAGGATGGGGTGGTAGTTTGTAAATATTGGTGTTTGAAAGCCTCTAAGTTAAAATGCATTAATTGCTAAAAATCAGAATTAATTTGTTACAAATAAAAACATGTCATGGGAACCTATATTCTCTCTGAGATGATTAATGATTTAATAGATAGAAGGAGCATAAAGTATTCATTTCAGCAAATGTGTAGGCATATCTCAACATGACATTTTAAGTGTAGTCATATACAATTCTACTCAGAAGTAAATCTCCCTGAGGAGTCCCTGAGGTCAGTGGGACTATCTGCCATAACACAAACAGAACCTTAGGAAATGTGCATCCAAATACTATTAATTGAAGAGCTGGTGTTTAATTAGAAGTGCTTTGGTAGACTTTACTGGAGTAAACTAATAATAGTTTATGTTGTTTGCTTATGGATTTTACTTTTGGTTATAAAATCTGCATGTTGGATACAGAAGAGTGTGTGTGTGTGTATGCAAGGGATGGGTTACAAATCACAGCAGTTTTGTAAGAATGGATTTACTATGAATCTCACAGACTTTATCAGGACCACTTTAAACTAAATTACATGAGGGAGGGAGACAAGATTCAATAGAGTATAGGGACACTAAGCACTAGGAAAAAAATAGCCTCTATGATATGGGGACCAGTATTACAAGAACACAGGAGTGGACAGAAGAGCAAAACGAAATCAATGGAGAGAAAGACCCATAGTCTTAAATAACCCTACACTGATGCACAAACAATGGAAAATAAGCAAGATGAATTTGAAGTCTTAACACAGAATGGTTAATATGATTTAATAGGAATCACTGAAACCATGTGGGTGTAATCTGTTCTGAAGAAATAGATGAATGAGGTAAGGAGGAAGAATAGCATTTTGTGTCAAGGGTGTGTATACCTGTGAGGAGATCCTTGATTTAGAGCATGAAATACAAGTTGATGATGCCTTGGGGCAAAAATTAAAAGGGAGAGAAGCAAAAGTGACCTCATTGTGGGCATCTACTATAGGCTCCCTGGCCAGACTGAAGATATGAATGAAGCCTTTTTAGAATAAATTATTAAATATTAAAAAATGAGTGATACAGAAGACTCCTACCAACTTGATATTTGTTAGAAGTTGAACTCTGATAAGAATGTAAGATCAAATGTCTCACTTGCCTTGCAGGCAATTTCATTGTCCAGAATGTGGAAGATGCAACAAGGAAATCATAGAAGTAGGGAAACGAGGTTTCGTTCTGGGAGCTTGCAGCTACAGAATTGATTTGAAGCTCTCTCTCTATTTTGGATTTGATCTAAACCATTGGTTTCCAAACTTTGATCCTCTGGATGTTTTGGACTTTAGCTCCCAGAATTTCTGACTGTTAGCCAACCTTACTGAGGCTCCTGGGAGCTAAAGTCCAAAACACCTAAATGACCAAAGTTCGGGAATCACTGATCTAAATTTAAATCTAAATCAACAAGATGAACTGATTAACAGGGTGGAAGTACTGTAGGGAGATTCTTCTTAGAATTTCAAAAGACATAGCCATGTTACTCTGGAAAATCAGTATACAAAGGGATTTTGCAGCACCTTTGAGACTCACTGAAAGATAGAAGATGATAGAATGAGCTTTCGTATAGTCAATATGTAAGTATATGAAAGCTCATGCATTATCTTTCAGTTTCAAAGGTGCTGCAAAATCCCTTTGCATATTCTTGGGATTTGTTATACAGTGGAAAAGGGATGCAAAATACAATTAGCCATGTGCTCTTGCTCTCAATAAAACTATTTCAGCAACTTTAGGAATATACTGGGTAAGATCTAGGTCAGTTTTTGCTAGGAAGGAGAAGCAAAGCAGTTCCTGAGCAGCCATATTGAGTGGGTTGTTTTTTTTTTTGCTCAGAGGGAGAGAGACAGAGACTTGCCTCCACAATAAGGTAGCATCCAGGAGCTCTCTGTAGAGTTAGAAACCCAGTTGATTGAGATCGCTGACAGAGCCTGGTGAAAAGACCAAGAATGCAGGGGCCCTTTACATGGGTCTTTTACCAGTGGACTTTTTGAGGGAGAAGCCCACAGTCCTCTTCCAGTGCTTACTTCAGATTTCTCAATATGGACACTAAGGGAGTTGCTGCAGTCATCTGCAATACTTGTGGAATGTTTGTCATCTTGCCAAGAAATGTGGGGAACTCCACCTGCACCAAGTACAAGTTCATAGCCCTCCTGGGAGAGAAAGTCAAGCAGCTGGAGGCCCCCTATGCTTCAGCATATTAGGGAGCAAGAGGTTTTCCTGGACAGAGCGGAAAGAACAGTCTTGGATGGGGACCACACAGATGAAGGAGTTGAGGAGGAGGTACACACAGGAGGTAGACACCTGGAGGAACATCACACACTTCATGCAGACAGGAGGTGGACATCTGGATGAACGTCACACACAGAAGTAGGGAAACGAGGTATCGTTCTGGGAGCTTGCAGCTACAGAATCAATTTGAAGCTCTCTCTCTCTCTTATCAAGGATGAAGAGGAAGAGCAGCAGGGACAGTCCTCAGTGACAGTGTAGGAGACCCTAAGAGTACCACCGCAGGGAACAGCCACTGCTAAGCCTCGGAGCAGACGTGTGGTGGTGGTTGGGGACTCTTTGTTGAGGGGTACAGAAGCAGTGGTTTGTAGGCCAGACAAGATGTCCCTGGAGGTGTGTTGTCTCCCTGGGGCAAAAATCAGTGATGTGACAGTGAGACTGACAAGACTTGTCAGGCCTACTGACCATTACCCTTCTTCTTGGTCCACATGGGAACCAATTATACTGCAAGGCATAGCCTTCAGAATATCAGAAGGGATTATGAGGCTTTGGGCAGGAAGCTCAAAGAGCTGGACGCACAACCTGTTATCTCATCTCTTCTTCCAGTGGAAGGGTATGGTCCAGGAAGGAGAGGAGGATAGCAGATGTGAATAACTGGCTCCATAGATAGTGCTGCCAAGAACGATTTGGATTCTTGGATCATGGGCTGCGGTTCCATAAGGGTGGACTTCTAGCAAGAGATGGACTGAATCTCACACCAATTGGCAGAAGCATTTTTGCCAATAGTCTCAAGCATTTGATCAGGAGGGCTTTAAACTGAGTCATGTTGGGGAGGGAGACAGTATCTTGGAATGCAGGAATGCATCATGGGCTGGAGATAATAGTAAAAGTGTTATACAGGGGACAAGACAAATGATGCAAGGGTACAACAGTGGAATGAAAAGCCCTCAAACAGGCAGCAAGTGGGAATGACAAATGCTGTTAGATGTCTCTACACTAATGC
Organism: Phrynosoma platyrhinos; assembly: GCA_020142125.1. Taxonomy (NCBI): domain Eukaryota; kingdom Metazoa; phylum Chordata; class Lepidosauria; order Squamata; family Phrynosomatidae; genus Phrynosoma; species Phrynosoma platyrhinos. The sequence goes on along the minus strand of CM034706.1, from coordinate 61,604,273 downwards.
ACAGAGCATGGGAAATAAACAAGATGAACTTGAACTCCTAGCACAACAAAAAATCTGAAATCTGGTGGGATGAGTCTCATGATTGGAATGTAGGAATAGAAGGGTATAACCTTTTTAAGAGAAATAGGCCAAACAGGAAAGGAGGAGGAATAGCATTATATGTCAGGGATGTTTACACCTGTGAAGAGATCCAGGACTTAAATCCTGGAAATCAGGTGGAGAGCATCTGGATAAAAATTAAAGGGGAAGGAAACAACAGGGGATGTTATAGTAGGAGTCTACTACAACCCCCCAAGTCAGACTGAGGAATTGGATGATGCCTTTCTAGAACAGATGACCACACACTCAGAAAGGAGAGATGTAGTAGTGATGGGTGACTTCAGCTATCCTGATATTTGCTGGAAGTCAAACTCAGCCAATACTCCAAGGTCTAGCAAATTACTCACTTGCCTAGAAGACAATTTCTTTGTCCAAAAGGTGGAAGAGGCAACAAGGGGACCAGCTATTTTAGATCTGATCCTAACCAACAAGGATGACCTGGCCAATGGGGTGCAAGTGATGGGAACCTTAGCTGGGAGCGATCATGTTCTCCTGGAGTTTCTTATACAGTGGAAAGGAGAAGCTAGGCATCATCAAACACTCATTCTAGACTTTAGGAGAGGTGATTTTAACAAAATTAGGGAAACACTGGGAGTGATCCCATGGTCAGGAATACTAAAGGAGAAGGGAGTTCAGGATGGATGGGAGTCTCTCAAAAGGGAGATACTGAAGGCAAAATCTCAAACTGTTTCATTGAGAAGGAAAAATGGGAGATGTCTCAAGAAACTGGATTGGCTGACAAAAAACTTTCAAATGAACTAAGTTTTAAATGGGAGATGTATAGGAAATGGAAAAGAGCCAAAATCTCTAAAGAGGAATTCAAACAAATAGTTAGCACATGCAGGGGTAAAGTCAGGAAAGCCAAAGCAAAGAATGAGCTCAGGCTTGCTAGAGTAGTTAAGCACAATAAAAAGGGCTTCTTTGGGTATGTCCATAGCAAAAGAAAGAAGAAGGAAATGGTAGGGCCACTAAGCAGAGAAGATGGAGAAATTCTAAAGGGACAGAGAAAAGGCAGAACTACTCAACACCTTCTTTGCCTCAGTCTTCTCACAAAAGGAAAAGGGTGTTCAACCTGAGGAAAATGGAGCACAGGACACAATAGGGGAAATGCAGCACAGACTAGGTAAAGAGGAAGTATAGGAATACCTGGTTAACCTAAATGAATTTAAGTCTCCAGGACCAGATGAATTACATCCAAGGGTATTAAAAGAACTGGCAAATGTAATCTCAAAAGCCACTGACAATAATCTTTGAAAACTCCTGGAGAACAGGAGAAGTCCCAGTAGACTGGAGGAGGGCAAACATTGTCCCCATCTTCAAAAAGGGGAAAAAAGAGGATCCCAACAACTATCGCCCACTTAGTCTGACTTCAATACCAGGAAAGATTCTAGAACAGTTCATTAAACAGAGAGTCTGTGAACATTTAGAAGGGAATGCCATAATCAGTAAAAGTCAACATGGGTTTCTCAAAAACAAGTCATGCCAGATTAATCTGATCTCTTTTTTTGACAAAATTACCAGCTTGCTAGTTGAAGGGAATATGGTAGACATAGCATATATTGATTTCAGTAAGGCTTTTGACAAGGTCC
>CM034706.1:61544933-61585828 GCA_020142125.1 Phrynosoma platyrhinos | reverse complement strand
GGGGGGGGGGGGTTAATTTAGGACCTTCTGCATGCAAAACTTGTGTTCAACCCCTGAGCTAGAAGAAAGATTTTATTGGCCAAAATACAAGTTTGATGACAATGTCATCAGATTCATAGGGCATTTCCCACTTTGTGCTTCTTCTTTCAGAAGCACTGGGAAACAAATCCCACAAATGACAAACCTTTCCAAATACAAAGCCAGCATAAAAGTGGAATAGAGCCAGCCTGAAACATTCTAGAACTTGGCAGCTATATCCTAAGGCTTCAAACATGCCCTGTGGGTGGCCATGGGTGTTGGCTGCAAAACTACAAGCAGAGTCAGTTTGGTTCTGCAATTATATACATGAAGTATATGAAAATGCTTAGCACCTATGCAGCAATTTAGGAAAGACCAACATAGCAGAAGCAATCTCATTTGGAAATGAATTAATACATTGCAATTAACATCTCAGAACACTGAAGAGCCATAACCAAAAATTGAATGCATGGAATATGTCATGAAAATTATATCAATCCACACAAATAATAAGATGGAAATCTGATGAGGCTACTAAAAGAAGTATTGTTTCCCACTCTGAATAGATGCCATTGTGCATCTCAGTAAATGACCCAAGATATATTAGTAGGGCTAAGTCATATAAAGAGCCCTTCTATCCCCTTCTCCCTAAGTTTCTTCAATAGAAGACACTAGATCTGTAAATCTTTAGAATACACATTCTTGTTCAGAGATAGTAACAGCACAATTTGAGACATGCTGAAGGTTGAAAGTCCATATCCTTAATACCCAATGTTTCTTGTAAATTAACTGTTAGGTAAGTGGAATCAGATTTGGGTAGAAAATGTTGTTGTGTGCCTTCAAGTCAGTTCTGACTCATGGTGACCCTAAAGCAAATCTATTGTGGGGTTTTCCTGGAAAGATTTGTTCAGAGGAGGTTTGCCATTGCTTTCCCCTGAGGCTGAGAGGATGTGACTTGCCCATGGTCACTCAGTGAGTTTCATGGTTGAGCAGGGAATCGAACCCTGGCCTCCAGAGTCCAACACTCAAACCACTACACCATGGATAACTGTTTAACTAATATTTTGAATCATCTCCTTCTTTGCATTGTCTCCAGCTGCTCCAAAGCAGATCCCTTCCACAAAGACACAGATTCTCTTTCCTTCTAATTGCTCTAAATGAGCGAATGACCCACAAATAACTGGGTATCTACTCTTCAGAAGAACAACCACTTCTTACTACAGATACCAACTGTAAAATGAAGCAGGAACTGAAGGAAACAACTCTGGCTTTCCCCCCTCATTCCTCTTCCAATGCCATCTTCCAGCATTTCACTTGCTACCTGACACATCTTGTGATGTCCCTCACTATAGATGTGGGAAGGAGCAGTGAGACTATGGAAGAACAGCTGTAAAGGAGCTAAAGCATGCTTTTCCATCACTTCAAATGGAGAGTGAAAGGATAACAACCAGTGTGTGAGGAAAGAGGTGCCATCCCAACTTTTGAGAAGCTAGATTGGATGAATTACCTTAGTTGATTATCTGATGTTGCCAAAAAAGAAATATTCTTGCAATCACACATGGCCAAAGAGACTACACATTTTAAAAATACTGCCTAAGACACACATGCAAGCAAAATTTTAAAGATGTCTCTGCATCTGGAAAAGCAGTCATCTATATTAATATGGTGTTTTGTATCTATGAATACTAGGATATGGACTTTGTACACCAATACAGTTTGTAACCAACATTGTTCATTTGTCTAGTGAGGAAGAGGACAGTTTGATCTGTGGTAACTGCGGAAGAGTACATCGATGGACAGTCCATCCTTAAAGGTACAATTAATTTTGATGCTGTTCATTAGGTATGAGAGGATAATGTAATGTTTTAAATATACTTTTTGCAAGAATGTTCCATTCAGTTTCACACATTGAATTTTTTAAAGTACTTTCTAAGAATTAAGTTATTGCTTCTATTTTCCAGTTCTTACTGACACTTATCCAATAAACAGCAAAAAAAATCTAGACAATTCAAAAGACAGAGCAAAATTATTTTAACTTAATCCAACCCCTTTTTTATTTTAAAGAAACTGGAGGCGTAACACTCAAATAAAATTGGCTGATAAAACCATGTCAGCAACAAGGTGGTTACGCTGTGAACAATTTGCTAAACACTTTGCAGATAAAATCACTCAGATCTGTTCTGACTTGGATGTTTTATGAATATAAATCCACTAGATGTAACCTTGGCTCCTACACTTCCAATATTAATGGATAGCTTTCAGCTTGTACATCCTAAGGATGTGGACAGGATCCTTGGAAAATCGAGGGCCATCACATGTATGCTAGAACCCTGACCTTCTTGGCTTATCAAATAGGCCAGAGGTGGAATGGCTGGGTGGACAGTGGGAGTGTGCAGTGCCTCTCTCCAGCAAGGCATAGTTCCAACCTGCCTAAGGAGGCAGCTGGAAGGCCCTTGCTAAACAATGCCTCCATGGATTCTCTTCTATGGAAGTGACCGGTCTCTAATATTCAATTTTTAAAATTAAGATAGTGGACTGTGCACCTACTTCCCAGTTCTATGGGTTTCTGGATGGGACTGGAAACAGCTTTGGTCATCTTTGCTAGGAACTGGACAGTGGGAGTATGTTCCTGTTCGTTCTGTTGGATCTCTCAACAACAGCATTCAGTACCTTCACCCATGATTCAACACTTGTCAAGGTATTGTTCTACAGTGGCTCCATTCCTTCATGGTAGGGCACTCAGAAGGTGATCCTGGGGAACTTCTGTTCAGCTCCTTGGCTACTGGCTTGTTGAGTCCCACAGGGCTCTTTCTTGTTCTCCATGCTATTTAATATAAACACAACGCTGTTGGGAGAGGTTGCCTGGAGTTTTGGAGTCAGGTGTCACCAGTATGCTGATGTTACCCAGTTCTATCTCTTCTCTTCCTTCCACTTCAATCAAAGGAAACTGGTTCAGTTCCAAACCAGTGCATGTCAACAGTAATGGAATGGATGAAGGTAAACAAACTGAAACTTAATCTAGACAAGACAGAGCTGCTCCTGGTCATTTGAGAGACATATCAAGGAATAGCGATTCAACCTGTGCTAGATGGGGTTAAAATTCCCCTACAGATACAGGTTTGCAGATTGGGTGTGGTGCTGAATTCAGCCCTGAACCTGATCGCTCTGGTTTCTGCAGTAGCCAGGAGTGCATTTGCAAAGTTGAAGCAAGTGCACCAGCTGTACCCATCCCTTGGGATTTGGCTATGGGGAAACATGCCTCAGTTACATCCCTATTGCATTACTGTAATACATTGTATGCAGGACTGCCTTTGAAGAATGTTCAGAAACTTCAGTTGATCCAAAAAGCTGCAGCAGGATTACTAACAAGGAACACACAACTCTGATGTTGCAACAGCTCCACTGGCTGCTAATTTCCAGGCATGATTCAAAGTGCTGGTTATGGTCTATAAAGCCCTATATAGCTCAGGTCCAGCCTATCTGAAGGATTCTATCTTTCCATGTGACATGGAGGAAAGGGAAGGAAGATGTGCTACATATGTTTTCTTCTTTCCATTACTCATCAGATTCAAAGATCCATCTGCCAGTGATTCCCTTGGAGTCTGCAAGGCAGAAGGATGCACTGACTGGTGCCATCACCACAGGGCTGTTGTATGTCAAGAACATGCATAGAACCCACTGGATCGATGTAGTCAAACAAGAAAAAGTCCAACAATTACCATTACTTTTGTCAAGCTACTTCTCCTGGGAAGATAAGGATACATAATAACCTTTATAACATCATAAATTGTATATCCCTCAACAGCAATATGTCTGGCATTGGATTAAGTTGTTATAGACTCCAAGGAAATATTTTAAGTTGGGAATGCAGGTAGCAGAATCACCTCTTTCCTACCCCAGATCTTTGATTACTACAAGTGTGCTAACTCTAGCTGCTTGAGAAGCTCTGGCTGCTTGACAATGCAAACCCATAATTTGCCAGTTCTTCTCTTGGATTAGCCAACTGCTCATGTACTGTAAAACATCAGATGCTGAGAGATTTTGAGAAATATTTTCTTTTAAAACAGATTTCCCAATGGTTAAGTTGGAATTCATCACCGCATAGTGATACTGTATGAAACGCAAGCAGGCAGTGTTGAATAACAGAGAGAAATAACTGGTGTATGAGTGATGTGGGTCAGCCAGGTGGGGTTGTGAGCAAAGAAATAACACCCAATGGTGTGCATTTAATAAAATGTTTCTGAAGTACAATTTCAATGTACTGTAAAACACTCAATGAAATGAAGAGCATTATATTACAGAGGTCAGACAGAAAAGGTGCGTAAACTAACAATGGTGCCAGAGACATGCAACATAATCCTTAGAATTACCTTGAATCAGGATATTTAGTAAGTGTGGCCAAGCTGCTGGTGTACATGTGCCCACCCACGTCAATATGTACCGGTGCATTGGATTTTGTGAGCTGTGCTGGCGTGGGAATGCCTTGATTGTTCAAAGGAGATGCAGGGGACCTAGTGATCAAAGGTCTTGACATATTGGGCCGACTGTCCTGTGAAAAGACACAAACACCATTAGGAACTTGGTTTTCGAATTTATGGGGCAAGCCAACAAAAATAAAACAGTCGAATTCACATTTAGGAGTAATTAATTTAGTATTACCACCACTAAACCTCATTCTCTCTCTCTCTCTCTCCCCCCCCCCATATATGTATACTTTTAAAGATTAAGGTTTCGTTGCACTGCAAGATGAAGTTTAATAAACATAGTGTTGTTTGGATGCACAGTATGATAAGATAGTTTTTTTCAGGCCTTATTTAAAAACAGAAACAGATTGATGCCCATAACTGGATAAGACACTAATGTTCTAATAGTTTACATCTGAGATTAAAAATATAAATGTTACTGGGGATGGGGGAATTGGATTTTGCTATCTCCCAAACCCTCCTATTGGCTAAGCAGTTAGAATAGGTAAATACAAACCCTCAGCTCTTCCATTCTGCCAACTCTTCTCTTGAATTTCCAATTCACATATCACGCAAACAGAAGAGGAAACACCTGGACTAGCCAACTGTTCATGTACTGTAAAACATGGGGCACCGACAGCCTTTGAGAAAGACATTTTCCATGTAAATATATAAGTTGTGACAGATGCCCCTCTGCACCCAAGTCGGCTGCTATTCCCAGCAGCTTCCCAAAAGAAAACTCCAAAAGGGAGCACCACAAGCAGATGCAGTTGAAACAAAACACCACAAACTGGAAATGCAGTGTCAGTAAACAGCAAGGACTAAACCTGTGCAAAGAGTTAAGGGTGGGACGGAGTAGAGCAGAGCAAAGCACTTTGCTGAAGCCAGCAAGGCAGACCAGTTTCAAAATTCTGGAATGTAAACAAAACAAAACCTGGCCACATTTCTAACATAATTTCACTTCCTCTTAATATATATACTGAAGACATAGCTAGGATACACTGATTGAGGCTATCAAGTACTAGGAATGAAAAGCAATATGTTAGATCATGCTGAATCTACTAATGTTCTTTGTTTGCAATATATTTAGTTGCAATATCTTTTTAAAGGCCAATAATGATTTGGCAAGGAAAATTTTCTTCTATTTAGTTGCAAAAATATCTTTTTAAAAACGAATAATGCTTTATTGAGGAAAGTGTGTGGTCTGTTCCCAACTATAAAGTCCCCATGTGGCCTTGGGCAAGTTACTGTCTCTAACAGTGCAATTCTAGGCATGTCTACTCAGAAATAAAACTGAGCTCCATGGGGCTTGTTTCCAAGGGGAAGCACCAATGCTATACACCCATGTTGGCAAACGTATGGCATGTGATTTTGGAGGGCACACATTTTGGAGAGGGCAGTTAAAGGCATGGGAGGGCAAGGAAAAGGAGGAACAGGTGCACACCTGTTCCTCCTCTTCCCCCCGCCTTCCCAGGCCTTCAGCTACAGGTACCTCTCTCCCAGGCCTTCAGCACACACCTATTCCTCCTCTTCCCCGCTGTCCTGGGCCTTCAACTGTCTCTGGAAAGGCAGCTGAGGGCACAGGCGGAGGGAAGACAAGGTCCTGCCCCCCGGAAGTCCCATTTCCCTCACACCAGAAGTCCCACCCCTCAGCACTGGAACACCTTTAAGTTTGGGCACTCGGTCTCCAAAAGGTTCAACATCACTGCTGTACACACTTTTCACTAAACTCAAGGAGTGGGGGAGTTTCTTCTGAGCAGATATTCATAGAACTATGCTCAGTATTATTCTTTTCCCCATCTGTAAAATGAGAACAAACTTACAAAGTTTTGGGGACCAATGAGATAGGAACTGAAAAGCACTTGACACATAAAGGTAATAAATTGCAAGCAGCCTCACTATAAGATTTACAGTCCTGAACAGTATTGGAAGTATTGGAAAAGGAACACAACTTTTATCATATTTCATTTACTACATGTTTTAAAAAAAAGTACAGTGGTACCTCTACTTATGAATGCTTCTTCTAAAGAAAAATTTGACTTACAAAATGCGCCTCCGGAAAAAATTTGCTTCGACTTACAAAAGCGTTCCAACTTACAAAATTCCAGCCGAGGCTGTGGATGGAAGGAGGCCTCCTTCCAGGCGCGGCCTCGGCTGTTCCTTGGGCTGGCTCTGGAAGTGGAGGATTCCTCCGCTTCCAGGACCAGTCCATAGAATAGCTGAGGCCGCGCCTGGAAGGGGCTGGAAGGAGGCGGCCTTCCAGCCGCAGCCTCGGCTTTCTATGGGCTTGGAACGGATTAGGGCATTTCAATGTTAAATTTGCTTCTACTTACGAAATGGCTGTTGGAATGAATTAATTTCATAAGTAGAGGCACCACTGTATAGTGTAACTATTTTAGTTAAGATATTTTATCACCAGATTTGTGGGGCATTATTCAGATTTGTGATGTTTGCATGTCTGAACCATTTGAATCATTCTTGGCTACAATGGCAACTAGCATAAATGGTAACACCATAGGATTTCAGCATATATAGAATTTGGACTGTTGATTTTAAAAAGCGATTAGTTACAGTTATAGTTCCCTCCAAAGTAATTTACTATTATCTGTGGTTGTTGTTGTGTGCCTTAAAGTTGTTTCAGATTTGTGGTGACCCTAAGTTGAACCCTTCAATTTGTTTTCTTGGCAGATTTCTTCAGAGAGGGTTTGTGATTGCCATTGCCTGAGGCTGAGAGACTGTGACTAGCCCAAGGACACCCAGTGGGTTTCCATGGCTGAGTGGGGATTCAAACTCTGCTCTCCACAGTCATACTCAAACCACTACACCACACAGGCTCTATAATTGACTATTATATGTACATTTTAACTTATCTCTGATTGCAGCTGACCCTTTGGATCTGTAGACTTGAGATTTGAGAAACTGATCATTCATGAATCGTCACTCCCCATATTATTAAATGGCAGTGATGTGAACACTAACACATGGAACTATATGCATTCATGCCATTGCCACTTAATATTATGGGGCACAATTATTTGCATTTTTTTCATATCTACAGGGTCCCACCAAACTGAACCCTGACAGATCTGAAGGGCCAACTGTACTTAATAAAAATATCTAAATGCTACAGTCCACTGGCCTGCAGCATGGAACACACCTTCTTCCCATTTGCATCATTGTTGCTGAAAACCACAAGCATAAAGGACAAGACATGAAGCCAGCGCATGAACCATGTGATATTCCTCTTCTGGAATTAAATGAGGCCACATCCCAATATCTATCAAATTAACTAAAATGTTACATTATGCCACAAAAGGAGGGAAGTTGCCTCTTTTTGAATTAAATCATCATGTAATGTAGTTAATGCCTTTGTTATTAAGAAAAGGACTTAATTACCTATAGCTCACTATTTGCAATACCTTATTTCCAACCTGTAGTTGGAGAAACAATATTTAAGTGGAGCAATATTTAACAGTATTGTACTCTTACAAAATGATGGCTCATATGTAATCTTGTCATTAAAACCATGTTTAGGAAGCTAACGTTCCACAATACAATAAGTTGGTACCAGGTCCAGCTAATTGATTTTAAAAGCAAGCCAACTATGTATCTATCTATGAAGAAGAAGAAGAGGTAAGCAATGACTTGTTAATTCTCTTTACAGAATGCTATGATTTTATAATCTGGAAATGCTGGAAGACCTGCTTGGAAAACACCAATTACTTGTTCATGTAACCATCTGAGTGGGAAGACTATGCCACCATAAAGAACATGACGATGTGTTTAAAATAATACTGGAAAGATGGAGAAAGCTAAAGCATTTAAGAAGCTACTTGTAAAGTTTTTACAAACCATATATATCACACATTATGTTAGATTTAATATCCTTAGTGTATTTAGGATAACCAGACCTAACATGAAATTATAACTCTACAGCCATTATAATTTTCCTCTGTTATAATATAATTTGGAATATAACACCATCTTCGAGACCCCCACCACCACCAAATCTGGCATATCCTACAGTATTATCTATCCTTGGCCAACTGCTGGCTGGGTATGCTGGAAGTTTGGAATCCAACATATTTGGAGGGCATCAGTTTGGGAAATGCTGGCATAACCTTCCTGGGTTCCTTTAACATATGTGAACAGGCTTACAGGGATTAGTACCATCAAATATTTTTAAACATAGGAGGATAGGTGCAGAACTATAATATTGTTGCTGTGTGCCTTCAAATTGTTTTTTAACCTATGGTGGACCTAAGGCAAATCTATCACAGGGTTTTCTTGGCATGATTTGTTCAGAGGAGAATATCCATTACTTTTCTCTGAGGCGAAGAGAGTGTGATTCGCCCATGGTCACCCAGTGGTCAAGTGGGAATTCAAAGCTTGGTCTCCCAGAGTCCAAATCCAACACTTAAATCACTGCACCACACAGGATCTCTGTATTGTAAATAAGACCAGAACATTTATTAGCCTGCCACCCAATGTAAACAAAATGCTAGCTTGCTTAGAGACTTGCCACCAACATTCCTATAGGGGCCACAAGGAAGGGAAGCCTCCTCTTCCAAAGCTAGCGTATAAGTATAGGCTACCAGAAAGCATTATTTTTTATGCTAACTAGTCAGCAAGTAAACTGGGAGAAGAACAAAGCAAGCTGCCCCACTTCTTCTCTTCACTGCATATCTGTGATGATCAGTTGTAATAAAGAGACTTTCCTTCATTTAGAAATTGGGTGGGGGACTGCAGAGGGAATTTTTGCCCCTGTGCCCCAATGAAGGCCACAAGATTGCATTTTGGGCCCCAAAAAACAGCCCTAAGGGCATCTTGGTAGTAACCAGAGTCATGTTGGGCATTTTGAGGGGCTTGTTTTCAGCAAATGTTCATACTTTATATTAGGTTTGGGGGTAAGGTACTTGTGGAGGCTTTGGAGATATACAGTGCCACTTTAGGCAGTGCTTTGGGTGATTAAAAATTAATTTTGGAAGGTCTGGGGGCTTGGGCACTGGAAAAGGGTTGGGGGCACATGCAGTCTGTGCAAGTGGGCTCCACTTTTCACATTCATGCTCTGCACTTAACAATGATACTAAGCAGGCTGGCAGAAGAAAGAGATGGAGTAATCCATCCCTTATCAAACTGTTCATCCAATTCCATGGGCAGGAAAAAAAAACATTCACAGAAATCTTGATTGCCTATTGTTAACAGACTGATACAGTGTATCATCAAAATCAGACCTAAATTGCTCACTAACAAGACATGAAATGTAACCAATCTCTAGTGAACAATGTGTCATTTCAAACAATCACAAGAAATAATACTATTTTATTATACAGTAGTTCCTTATTAGGAGATAGTTCTTTCCCCAATAAAATGGTATAAATCTGTTTGATGATGTTTTTCAGGACAAAAAAGTTAGATATTCAAATAAGTTCACTTGTACATCCAAACCTACAATAGTCTATCCCAGGGGTAGGCAACCTTTTTTCAGTTGGGGCCAGTCCCGCGAAGTCCCTCCCGCCGCTGGGCTGAGGGGGGAGAATGGCGGTGTGCGTGCACGCACGCGCGCACCCCCCCGCGCGCTGCCACTGCCGCTGAGCAGCCGCCTCCGCACGCACTGCCGCCGTCATTTTGGAAATCAAGATGCCGGTCACGACACGTTTGCGCATGCACAGTACTCCTGCGCATGCGCAAACGAGTCACGGCCGCCATTTTGATTTCCAAAATGCCGGCCTCCACTCGCGGCCGCCATTTTAATTTTCAAAATGGCAGTCACGACTTGTTTGCGCATGCGCAGGAGTACTGTGCATACGCAAACGCGTCGTGACTGCCATTTTGATTTCCAAAATGGCGGTCACGGCGCGCATGACTGCAACAACCTTCTGCCTAGGCCAGTAAGTCCAGGGACCTGGGCCTTAACCGGCCCTCAGCCCGTAGGTTGCTAGTCCCTGATCTATCCTGTTCACACCAGAGAGACTATAGTATAGCTTATTTCTCAATACAATGTGTCCTTCACAAAAGGAAAAGTGAAACTGCTCTTCTAAAATCTACAGATAATTTTGGAATTTTGTTTCTTTTGATTCTATCTCCCTGTATAGGATTTCGAAGAGGACAGTCTCCTGATGCAATAACTGTATTTCCTCTAAATTTACATTACAGATTAGCAAATATTTTGCTGCCTCATTGATCAAGTCAAATTTCTGAATTAAACTGAAATTTATATAAAGCCAGTGAATTATATAAGATATTCACCTTTTAAAAAAAAAAAAAAGCAAAGGAACCTGCTATATGAGTAGGATTAGAAGTGTATGGAATCTAAAAAAAGGGTATTTGATATTTTGCATATAGGATTGACATAAAAAGAAACATTTGTTACAGGCATGATGCACTGAAATCCAAAAGTCACAAAAAATAAGCAAAAATGGGATTATTTTTCCAAAAACTCTGAACCCTTCAAAATTTTGTGGCACTTTCATCAAATTCACTATCTATAAACATTATGAAAGTTTCTGTATGTGTGATTTCCCCCTGTGTTGTCACAGAACCCATTCCTCAACTTCCTGGTATTCCAAAATACTCTCCCAACCCTCATTTATTACTCTAATTTGCAGTAACGCTGAAATTAACACGCATGTATGTAGGTACAAAGAACTGCTCAGCTGTTACATGCAGTGCAACCCTAATCAAGTAAGTTTAAGCATCCAATAAAATATACACAACAATGCTTGTACACCTTAAAATATAAACAAATCCCATGCTGCATTGACCTTCAGGTAGTTATGCTTACATACCCAACATTATCCCATGTCTACATGCAAATATTATGTAAAGTGTATGACTTTTGTTGAATTCCATCACGGTTCTGAATCTTCTAGGGGAAAAAAAATCAGTTTGCTTCTGAGTAAATGGATTAAATGCTTTAAACAGTTCATATTATTTGAGTCTTCTCTGTACCAAAGGTGAATTTGTATCATGCAGAAAGCTTCTTCTAACCTCAATTAGCTGTGGCTGGAAATTTTTCTGATAATTTTCAGTGTTTGTATTAATTAAAGCAGCTAATGAGTAGTGAGTTATTTCTTTTGGCCATTTAAAATTACTGGATTTTTTAAAATTAATGGTAGAATCAGTGTGAAACTCCAACATCTACGAGTAAAACTGAGACATCAATATTTAATCATTGTGCCCATTCCAGCCCATTCCATTCTGTATTTATCAGCACAGTCCTATAAACTGAGCTCAATGAAACCTTCTTCCAAGTAAACTGTGTAGAAGATTTTGTAAGCTATTCATCAAAGCTTTTTAAGGTTTAACGGGAGGAAAATAGCAGAATTCTCACAGACTGAACAAGACACAAAATGTTTATAAAACATTTCTTTCTACTGCTAGTACTAAAACACATACAAACCCCAAAGTAGGAAGTTACTCCATGTATATGAAGGGAAAACTCTGAATGACTGCAAGGTGACATCAAAACATGGCCTTAATAAATCTGTGGGAATGCAGAAAAATCTTGGGAGAAACCTAAATTCTATTGGGAAATTCTCTTAATTCCCCCCCCCCCAAATTTGTGAAGAAAGTTAAAATAACAACAACAACGCTAAACCAGCAAGCAGAGCCATTGCTCAAATCATGTATTGAATTTATAATCAACTTGATTGACAGATTTGTATTGACTCTTACTTATAAAATTAACATCCTTGTTATTTCTAAGCCTTTTTTTGCCATTATTCCTATGAGAAAGAAAATATATTTAGACGTCACTAAACCTATGTACAAAAAAGCTTCAATGGAATTGTGGCACAATACAATCAAACCAAGATATACCTGAAGCCAAACCTTATATCTATAATAGTAAAGGGTTGGGGTTTTTTATGACAAAAGCTGGCGAGAGGGAAGATTGGTCAGGTAGCTGAACTGTTGTACTAGACTAGAGCAAAAGGCTTGTATTTATATGCACATTCCATACCATGAGCAAGATGCCACAGTGAAAGGCTCTAGGACCTTGCTTATGGTACAGAATGCAATTATAAACACAAGCTCCCATTTTCACTTCCCCTTGCACGGCATAAAGCAGAGAGATACAGGAAACATAAACACTCAGTGCTGAGCAATAATTTTATTCAGACTAACCAAAAGCTTATAAATTCTCTAAAACTCTTCATTAGGCTAAGAGGCACAAAAAACAAAATTGTGGGGAGGATCCTTCAAATTGGCTCAGATGTTGTGGCCATGAAGTCTGCAGGTTAGGTTCATCTCAAATCAACTCTGGTAGGTGTCTAATTAAGTTGTAACTTGGTATCTCCAGTGCCTACCAGATACTAATTTATTCATTCTGCCAATATCAGTTTTGAGACTGCATCTAACCTGCAGGGGTATCAAACACAATTTTCTTTCTTCTAGCAATATTACTCTTTCTAGCAGCAATCAGATACTCTGGACTGGAGTATTGCAGGGCTTATGTGAATGATGCCCAGCCACAGGAATAAGAGCATAAAGGTATTACAAAAGAGAAGGTGGATTCAGCAGCTATGGTTCTAAATGATAACTCTACCCATAGAAGGAATCCCACCCACCACAGGATAAGGCTTGCTTGAAAGAGCATCCTAGCTTTGATGCCCCGTGTTTCTTTTTTTTCCAGATTCTCTAATATTACAAAACGGGGAAAATCCAATTAATCCATGGAGCCACATTAGAAATAATGGACAGACTACATTGAATATCAAGAGAAAATGAAGTTCAAAACTGCAATCTGAACAAACACTGACCTCAGACCAATTTTTATAGACTGTCTTCTGAAATCAGTGCCTCCCAACTCTCCCACATTCTCAAATTCTGAAATGATTCTTTATGCTGCATTGTAATGCAAAGCTTTTAAATCTCTCTCTTTCATCCTTTTGATGTCCATGTACCATCTCCAGTGACTCAAAAGTATTTAAAATCTAAAAGAATATAAAGCTTTATATTCAATAAAAGTACAATTAAAATATAGAGGGAATAAAAATACAGAGGCAGAGACCATAAACAGAATGACACTAAACTCAGAATATTCTGTCAATTAAGTTAAGACCATGGTGTCAGTACTGTAAATTGTTCTGTACTGTACAAATGTAAAGCTTTTTTTTAAAATGAAATCGCAGGGTAGGAAGAAAATAATTAAACTTGCAGTTTTCATTAGCGAAGGATTTTCAATGCGGAAACAGGATGCAACAAACTGTTCCAAGCTATCTTTTAAGATGTGGCACTAGTTGAAGATTAAAAAGTACATCCTTTAAAAAGTTACCTTGGAAAAATAACAAAAATATGCCATATTTTACCATCAAAACTTTCCCCAGCCAAAAGTATAGTTTTCATTTTTTTTGTAGTTTTTCCACCCCTTTCCCCCTCAGTCATTGTTCCACTCTCTGTGATATGCTTCAGCCATATTTTTAAAAAGAAATAACAAATAACAGAACTATGTGGATTTCTTCACTACTTAACCTCAACCATCCAAGAAACTAATGACATCATGGAACCAGTTAGTTTTGTATACATCATGAGTGCAAAACACACACACACATCCTCACTGAAGATGAGATCCTCTGATCAAGCCAGCAACTGCAGTGGAATTGCCTACTCAAGCACACACAGAATTGACCACAATAAGATGAATGCAAGCAAATATACATTCCAATAAAAGCCAGTTTGGCATTGCAGATCTTGCTGGACAGAGATGGCTTCACTGACACAATGCAATCAAAAGACGTGTAAGTCCAGTTGCTAAGGCAGTAGGGGATATACACTGTCTTCTTTCATGATCTTTCAAATGCCATCTTTCTCAAGTTACAAAATTTTACAACAGTTCTGAAGGACAAAAAGACATTCATGAAACTTGGTCCTCCAGTTTGGCTCAGCTCCTAGGGAGCAGGGTGAGGGAGGCAAGAGAACACTTGTTTGTCTTGTGCCAAGGTAAGTTAATACTCTTAAACTTTAACAAAAGTGATCTGCAGTTACAAAAAATAAAAATACCTGGTGATTTCTTTTGGATCTTCAGCAGCTTATTTCCTTGGAATCATTCCAGATCAGCTCCCTATTAGAAGGGAGAAGCTAACACCCATCATAAAACTTCCAGAGGCACATTAGATGTTTATTCTCCCGCTGGCAATTTCACCCTCAGAAGAGGAACAAACATTGCCAGTTGCCATCTCTGCTGAGAAAGCACAGAGAGATAATTTCACCCTGGGAAAGTTGCTGATGTAAAAGCTTCTGGGGTGACACAGGGCTTGCCTCCATAACCCAGTGGCTCTTTTGAATCACAGAGGTTAAAAGAATAGTGATAAAAGGCAGCCTCTCCCTTTACATCAGCCAGTCTCTTTTAAATATATTTTTAAAACACTAAAAATGTAAATGTCAATACCATCACCAGTGTGGTGTAGTGGTTTAAACAATGGACTATGACTCCGAAGACCAGAGTTCAAATCCCTGCTCAGCTATGGAAACCTGATGGGTGACTGTGAGTGAGTCACACACTCTCAGCCTCAGAGGAAGGCAAAGGCAAATCCCCTCTGAACAAATCTTGCCAAGAAAATCCTGTGGTAGGTTGCAAGTGAGAAACAACTTGAAGGCACACAACAAGATCAAACCACCACCAAATGAGAGCCAGCATGGTGTAGTGGTTTGAGTGTTGGACCATGATTCTGGAAATCAGAGTTCAAATCCCCACTTGCTCATGGAAACCCATTGGGTGACTTTGGCCAAGTCAGACTTTCTCAGAGGGAGGCAAAGGCAAACCCTCTCAGAACAAATCTTGCCAAGAAAAAAACATGATAGGTTCACCTTGGAGATGACTTGAAGACGCACAATCATCACTACCACCATTATGCCATAATAAACATATTTTTCACCTACATACTTATAAATATATCATAAATTCTCCAAACATAAATGCATTCTTGACCTCTATAGTAAAACTTCTTTTCTAATCTGTATTTATGGTAATTCAGGACCATGGGCTTCATAATGTATCTATGTAGTACAAACAAGAGAAAATAACACCCATAATTAATAAAAACTGCAAAAACAAATCCTAAATGCAGCTTGTCAATTTTGTGAGATATATCAAGGGAAAAGGGCTCTTAATGTTTACAGACAACATGACCCCTCTGCACTGCTGGAGAATTAATAGCAGGGGGTTGAATATTCACTCCTCAACTGGTAGCAAGGGGTTGGCACAAAGAAAGGGTAGCATGCAGACAGCATGTCTAGAGATGTGAGGAAAGCAAACACAAGGAGGCTTAGGTAGAAGAAAAAACACAGTCTCTTTTGGTGGCCAGACCAAAGCAATAGATAGGGCTCATTAGCAGTTGTGAAGAAGAAGGAATTTTGGTTGGTGCTGCTTTCCACCCAAATTACACCTGCTGAAATTCCCTATTCTTTACAACTATTAAAAGTGCAGGAGCCATGTCTTATTTTACATCTGTCTACCTAATGCATTTCTGTCTTTTACTCAGACAGCCATTACATCTCAGCTCAGTTGGATTCTGTTTGAGCCCATGGAGACAGGCTTTAATTGTGATCTGAGGAGCTGTGGGCCTGAATGCTGAAAAAATTACTGTCATGATCCTTCATTCAAGCCAGCACCAAGGAGAAGAAAAAACATTTCCCTCTTGCAGACTCAATGATAGATTCTCCCCACGAACTTTGAAAGTTGTCCAAGACGTCAACAAGAAGGCAAGTATTATATAGGAAGGAGTCAAACTCCAAGCATTTCTTGCTGTTCCATCACTCACTATTGAGTGGGCTGCAGAGATGGGTTAAGTAGATGCATACAGACATGGATGTATATTTTTTCATGCAAAATAATTCCAGATGTTCTTCTGCACAAGCCTCTTTGAGATGAATGGCTTTCAATGAGACATGCAAAATGGAATTTCCAGGTAGATTGTGCCACATAGAATACAATTAAGCATTTAATCATTACATATTAACTTTTTGAAAAGCTACCATTTAACACAATTTATCAGTGCATAAATTAATCAATAATAATTTCAAGTCACCTAACATTTTTTAGTTACTTAAGGTTTTCATACTGCTTTGCTCAGGTCTTTTGCTACTTCACCAATTAGCTTTTGTTTTTCCTACTGTGAACTACATCAAATAGAAACTAAGCCATGATTGATGAGTATTAATGAACGGGGTTTGTCTGGCAGTGATTTACGTAAAAGGGCCACAGCTGGGACTGCCAGAAGCAAAATGTGATCACTGAACTCTATGGTACCAAACAGTGACCTGCAGCTGAATTCTTTAGTTCTGATTACAACATGAGTATATTTGGTTCTTGCAAACAAAGGAATGTTTTAGAAATACATTAGTCTAGGATTTTTTTATTAAAGCAGATGGAAGACATGTGAAAATAGCATCAAATGGCATAACACTACAATATATAAGCGGTAATAGGAACATAAGAAACTCAGAATACACTTCCTTCCACTGCAGCCACTAAGCACTAGAAATATTACTTTACTTCAAGGCTATTACCCATGACATGGAGCTGTCACTGTTTTGGAGCTTGTTCCCCAGTATCATCTATCTTTATACAATACAACATAAGCTCATAGGTGTTTCCCAGAGCCTACAAGCCAATATTCCAAGGCAGGGAAATGAATGCACTTGCAACAGCTCATTACAACTTGTATGCAACTAGATCTCTCTGAGGCTGCATCTACACTGCAGAATTAATATAGTTTGATACCACTTTAACTGCCATGGCTCACTGCTACGGAATTCTGGGATTTGTAGTTTTGTGAGATATTTGTCCTTCTCTGTTAGAGAGCTTTGGTGCCATAACAACCTACAAATCCCAGGATCCCATAGGATGGAGCCATGACACTTAAAATGGTGTCAAACTGCATTAATTTGGGAATGTGGCAGCAGCCTGAGAAAAGGAGAATGGACATACAGAATCAGGCTTTCTATTAGACAGGGTATGGCTCCATGATGGCAGTTTACGAAGTAACACTAAGTATAACAAATTGGCAATTGACTAATTTATAGTTTAAGCAAGATTGCAGCAACTATGGATCTCTTTTCATTTCTAGCTAGAACAGAGGAGGGCAACATACCCTTCCAAATGTCATTGGATTCCAAATCCCATCAGCCCTAGCCAGCACAGCCAGTGGTGAGAGATGAAGGAAGTTGCAGTTCAATATGGGGACATGTGTGTCCCACTCCTCATTCAGACCCTCAATGAATCAAAATTTCAGCCACCCAGACCTATTATGTTCTCTGTGCTAGCATACAAAGGAAATATATAGATGACACAATGAAACAGATTGTAACAGAGTTGGTTGATTGTGGAATTTCAATATAAAATAAATACCGAGGTTCCATCCAATGTTACACCTGGTAGTTTTTGCCCCTACAACAGGATTTCCCCTTCCTCCTTGCCTCCAAACTTGATCAAGTCCAGAGTGTTTGTAGCTAATGAAGGGAAAAACATTCTACCAATAATATCCATTCCAGAAAATCATTTTGATTAAAATTTTGGTTTAGCAAATATTGACATTTCATTTATGCTGGACATTGTTATGCTTATTTAGGAAAAAAGTCCATGTCCACTAAACATTGTGAATGTAATAACAATATTACTTCCCTGTGTCATATGATATAGGTAGCTTCAGTGGTTACTCCCTTTTCACTAGATGCATTACAGATTTATCAGTCTGAACTGGAGAAATGTTGGATATTTGTAGAGATTGTGGCAGTGAAGAAATTATGCTTGTCTGCCACTATTGTGTCTGCACAGTATTGTCCAACAGAACTATCTTGAGTGGTCAAGAATCTTTTACATTCTGGCCCACAAGAAAGAAATAAAGACCACTCAACAGCTTGCTGTGAAAAATTTGCAAGACATTTTGCAGACAAAATCACTTGGATCTGCTCTGACTTGGATGCTGTAGTTGATGCAGGTCCAGTGGATGTAATCTTGGTACCTGCTTCTCCTGTATTGCTGGATAAGTTTCAATTTCAATTTGTGCAGCCTGAGGATGTGGACAGAATCCTTGGAGAGGTGAGAGCCACGAAGGAGAGGTGAGGGCTACCACATGCATACTGCATACTGATCCTTGTCCTCCTGGCTTCTGAAAGCATCTAGAGGGGGACTGGCCAAGTGGGTAAGGGGTGAATGTCTCACTGCAGCAAGGGAAGTTTCCATACTGTCTAAAGGAGGCTGTGGTGAGGCCATTATTGAAAAAGGTCTCCCTGGATCCCACCATTCTGAATAACTATCAACCAGTCTCTAATATTCCATTCTTGGGCAAGGTTCTGGAGTGAGTGATGGCCTCCCAACTCCAGGGGTTTCTGGATGAAACTGATTATCCAGATCCATTTCAGTCTGGCTTCAGACCTGGCTATTGGATGGAGAAAGCTTTGTTCACCTTGGTGGATGACCTATTCAGGGAACTGGATAGGGGGAGTGTGTCCCTGTTGGTCCTGCTGGATCTCTCAGAGGTTTTTGATACCATTGACCATGGTATCCTTCTGGGTTGCTTCTCCGAGATGGGACTTGGGAGCATTGATATGCAGTTGTTCCAGACTTTCTTGGAGGGGCAAACACAGAAGATAGTGTTGGGGGACCTCTGTCTGAGCCCCTGGCCATTGACTTGTGGGGTCCCTCAGGGTTCTGCTCTGTCCCCCTTATTTAACATCTACATGAAACCGCTGGGAGAGGTCATCTGGAGATATGGGATGCAGTGTCACCAGTATGCAGATGACATCCAACTCTCTCTCTCCTTTCCATCTGATTCCAAAGAAGCTGTCTTTGTACTGAACCAATTTCTGATGTCAGAAATGGACTAGATGAGGGCAAACAAATTGAAACTTAATCCAGACAATACAGAGGCACTCCTGGTTAGTCACAAGGCAGATCAGGGAATAGGGATTTTGCCTGTGCTGGACAGGGTTACACTCTCTCTGAAATCTCAGGCTCACAGCTTGATGCCCAGTTGCTAGGAGTGCATTTGCATAGTTAAAACTGGTGTGCCAGCTGCATCCATTTCTTGAGATGACAAATATGGCTACTGTGACACATGCCTTGATTACATCCCATTGGACTACTGTAAACACTCTACATAGAGCTGCCTTTGGAAACTGCTCAGAAACTTCAGCAGGTACAGAACACCACAGCTAGAATGTTAAAAAAGCTTCACTGGCTACCGATTTGTTTCCAGGCACAATTTAAAGTGTTGGTCATGGCCTATAAAGCCCTATACAGCTTAGGTCCAGACTGTATCTCCCCATACAAACCTGCTAGAGCCCTAAGATCTTCAGCAGAAGGCTTTCTCTCAGTCTCACCAAGATCACAGGCTCTCTTGGTGAGGACACAAGAGAGAGACTTCTCAGTGGCTCCTCCAACTCTCTGGAATGCCCTTCCCCAGGAAGCTAGGCTGGCCCCCTCCATGCCTGCTTTTTATCAGCAAGCTCAGATGTTTTATTTAAGCAGACATTCAACATATAATCTTGCCAGGGTGTTTTTTATGGACTATGTATGTCATAGTTATGCCTTTTGTATATTTTAATGTAATTTTATACTGTTTTTGGATTATTTTAATTGTTTTTAAATTTTATTGTTATTATTATTATTTTTTAAGTGTTTTATATGTAAGCCACCTTGGGTCCCTTCTGGAAGAAAAGCAGCAGACAAATAAAAATAAAATAAAATAATATATTGCTGAAACATGGAGTTTAACTAATGGTCAACACAGTTGGTTCCTGCATGCTCCTTGTTGCTGTTGTGTGCCTCATGTTGTCCCCCTGTGGGAATATGAATATCATGTGGGTTTCTTGATAAGATTTATTCAGAAGGGGCTTGCCTTTGCTTCCCTCTGAGGCTGAGAGAGTATGAAACCTAGTAGGTTTCCATGGCCAAATGGGGAATTGAATCCTGATCTCCAGAGTCATAACCCAGTGCTCAAAACACTACACCATGCTAGCTCACCTGCAACCTCTTACTGTTGTCAAAACACTTAGTCAAGGCTGGAAAGATAAACAGTCTCTATCTGTTGTTCAATGGTCAGAGAATCCCACTGTGTTTGTTATTTATAATGTGTATTTTGTAGATGCCAACATCAAGAAATATGGTCAGCTTATATTGAAGCATAAGAGCCAGGTGGTGTAGTGGTCTGGGTGTTGCACTTGGAATTTAGGTTTCAATCCCTGCTCAGTCATGGAAACCCATTGTGTGACTCTGGACAAGTCACACTCTCTCAGCCTCAGAGAAAGGCAACAGCAAACTCTTTCTGAATCAATTTTGCCAAGAAACCTCATGATAGGCTCACCATAATGATTTGAAGATGAATTGGATGCACACAATCACAACAAATATTTAAGTATGTTCATATTCTATGTATTCTCCTCCTTCTCCACTTTCTCTTTCTGCTTTTTCTCTTGTTTTTCTTTTCTTTGTAATCATATTTTATTTTGTAAAAAATCCAATTAAAACTATTTTTTTTTAAAAAAAAACTATTCCATTGACACATAGGCATGGTTAGATTTTGCCCTGAAGTGAGATCCCAAACAGAAATTTGGATTTATTAAGAAGTCTAGTCCAGGCATCACTTTCACCTGTGGTCATGGGCTTGAATCTAGAGAAGTAATGGCAGAAAAAGGTTGGTGAAAGTTGACTTTCCTGGCACTTCCACTCTCCAGCTCTTCTCAAAGCCTCTCTTGAGGATAATGGGACCCACCTGAATGTGATGGGC
The DNA here is from genome assembly GCA_020142125.1 of Phrynosoma platyrhinos. Classification (NCBI taxonomy): domain Eukaryota; kingdom Metazoa; phylum Chordata; class Lepidosauria; order Squamata; family Phrynosomatidae; genus Phrynosoma; species Phrynosoma platyrhinos. Next base: position 61,564,617 of record CM034706.1, on the reverse strand, counting down.
TGCCAAAGGGAGAATTGCTAAAAACTGGGTGCAGATAACTTCCATTAGCAGGTAAAGTTTGCACAGAAACAAACGTAGGAGTAAAAGTGCTTTTAAATGGGAAATATTTATAGTGCACAATTTAAACTTTAAATTACAGACAGTAAATATATATTGTTTACATTTTAAAGAAATGCTATGTTATTATGTTATCTTGCATGTCAGTCCTAATTTGAGAAAGTGATGCCCTTTTGTGAAGGATCATTTCCACACAGCTCCCAGGCTAAAGACCCACGACCTGGAACGTCTTCTTGTGACAGCAAATTTATGTCCTGCACACTGTGTATATTGACCAATGTGGCAGAGCTAAATGACATGCAGTTGTGTTTGCTAGTCCTGGAATTTAATTGCTCATTATTTTACTCATTATAGTCACAGAAACATAAAAGACCAAGACGTCTTTCAGAGCAGTGGTATTCCAAGTGGTGGTCCAAGGACCAGTGTTGATCTGTGGAGTACTGGCTGTTGGTCTAGAGAAAGTTTCCAGGAAAGAAAGAAACAATTGGGCATGGTTCTGGTCCCTGGCACATACTTGCTGGTCTCCCCCATCAGATAGCTTAAGAACCACTATTTTAGATGAACCTGTTATTCAAAGGAAAGCAAATGTACTGAAAGAAATCAAACAGTATGACAATGATAGCAAGTTGTATCCTAAACCACACAAAAAAGCAAGTCTTAGAAATACATGCATATGTTCAAAGCCATCAGAAGGCTGAGAAAAAGAGAGGACACTACTAGCTCCCTTTGTAGCAGTTTTAGGATTACACAAGCTGATTGTTATATTTTGATTTGTTCTTATTGTTATCCTCCTATCCTCCTCTTTCCTTCCCTTTTTGCAAAACCTAGAACTCATGCTAGCTTAAAATTAAAATAAATACAACACAGTTAAAATGGGCAAAAGTTCAAAATAGAACTGAACTATCAATAACATAAAAACAATTTAAAATGTAGAAATAATTTTTAAAGATTAAAAACAGTATACAGTATATATTCACTGGGACAGGGGTAGGCAACCTTTCCCCTTTAAGAGCCGAGAGACTTCAGCTCCCAGAATCTCAGGAGCTATTAGCCAACATGGGACTATTGGCCAACGTGGCTGAGGCTTCTGGGAGCTGAAGTCCCTTGGCCCTTAAAGGGGAAAGGTTGCCTACCCCGAGGTGCAAGACCATCGAAAGTGGAAAAACCATAAACAGCTCTAACACACACACACACCCAAAAAACGCATATTCAGCACACACAAAAGTACAACCCACAGATTCAATAGAAGGCAGCAAAGTTCCTTTGGAAGACAGAAGTGGGCAGCTAACAGGGCTTGCCACTGCTTCCATTGCTGCTCTATGCCATTTTAAATAGGGACTTATAAGCCTCATGCATGTTTCCAGTCTTTCAATCTTGCATGGTTTACAATCTCTATTAAAAATGGCATAAAGCAGCAGCAGAGGCAGCAGGAAATAATCCATGAATAATCAAATCCACAAAAGTCAAACTTGCAAATGTGGAGGGCTGAATGTAATTAGATGTACAGTTCCCTATTAAAAGCCCTTTACAAACATTTCCATTCTCAAAAGGCTGCTGGAATAAGAAAGTATTTGCCTGCTAAGAGAAGGGCAACAAGAAAAGGGCAATATAAGTCTCCCTAGGATGGGACATCCAGAGCACAAGGCAGCCACTGAAATGGCCCTAACTCATGTCCTCACGAGATGTGCCTATAAAAATGGTGGACAGAGAGAAGGACCTCACCTGATGATCTCAGGGTCTAGGCAGGCTCAAATGGGGAGGATAGCCTGGACCTAGCTGTTGGAAACCCATACCCACAAGCCGCAAGCAGCCGTTGGCTGACTTCAGAGTAACCCATGGATACTCTCCCAGCTTCCTAGATTATTCCACCCCAGCTAATCCTCATTGGAAAGAATTGAAGTGTATGTCAATCTGTATGCACTTTTGTGAGCTGACCCAAATGCTGCAAGTGCTAATCACCAGGGGCTGACGGGATGACAATGGGATCAAGCACCTAAAATGCCATAGGGGCCTGGAGTGTAGTGGATGTTTTGAACTGCACTACCTTGAAACAAATATAGACCAGAACAGGGACTGCAGTCAAGAAATCAGAAGACTAGAAATGGAAAGGGCAGCTATGAAAGAACTAAATAAGATCCTAAAGAGTAAAGATACACAATTGAGCACTGAAGTAAGAATCATCCAAGTCACTGTATTCCCCATCATCATGTACAAATGTGAGATCTGGATACTGAAGAAAACAGATAAAAAGAAAATCAACTCATTTGAGATCTGGTGCTGGAGAAGAGTGTTGAGAATATCATGGATGGCCAAAAATATGAACAAATGGGTCCTTGAACAGATCAAGCCTGAATTGTCCCTGGAAGCCAAGATGATTAAACAGAGGCTGACGTACTTTGGCCACATCAACATAGGGCATGACTAACTAGAAAAGATAATAACACTAGGGAAGGTACAGGGAAGTAGAAAGACTGCATGCCAGATAGTTAGACTCAATTAGGGAGGTCACAAGCCTGAATCTGCACAACTGAAGCAGAGCAGTAGAGGATAGGCTGTCTTCAAAATGTCTCATCCACAGGCTCACCATGAGTCAAGGTTGACTTGAAGGCAATTAACAACAACAACAACAAATTAAACACACACACACACATCACATTCCTTTAGTGGGGCTTTGGTTTAGATTATTTATGCAAATCATGTAAGTCCCAGACCACTAAAGCCAAGACACATTTCAGGAAATTGTTTTGTAACTCAAGATAGTGCTCCAAGTCAGCAAGAGGGATTTATCTCAAACCTGAGCAGTTTGTAACTCACCAAACTGAAACTGCCCACCAGCTATGTAGTGTGGCCTGCCAAACACAAGAAAACAACCCTATTTCTCCTGTTCCAGGCAAGCAGTAAAACCAGGAAATTGACAGTGGTCCTTGTAAGCATTCCTACATACCTCATGGACTATGCTGGGCTTTGTGGCTGAAAATATTTGCAGGTTTGATTTATAGCTTTCAATGTAACACATACCAATACTTGTATTTAAACTCACTGATTTGAGATACTTTTTACCATGAAGTTCTAGGTCTGAAACAATGCACATATGCTTTTGAAGATCTCAGTGGGTTTCTCTTGCTTCAGTGAACTGTAAATGTGGATTATCTGCAATAATGCAAGAGTCTCTCTCAAAAGCAACTATTTTTGTCTAAGCAACTGAACCAGCTTAATTCATCTTGCCATACCAATGCAATGCTATAAATAAACTACAGTGACTACAGGTGAAAGCAGGTGAAGCTTCCCTGAAAGCAATGTATGTTCGTGTGTAGATATATAGAGAGAAGGGATGGAGTTGTATTCTTCCATTCCCATCAAGTTCAGTAGGTAATTTTATAACTACCTTTAAAAATAAAGTCAGAGCAACAAGCAATAAAAATAATCCTGTATCACGCCAGTGGGAGCAATGCATTACATAGACACATGGGAGGGGGTCTCCTTGTGCAATGCCATTACCTTAGAGGTCCATTTGGCACTAAAGTTGATCTCATTTGGAAAGAAGCTTAAACTTCCGAACTGTAAGGATCTTGGCTTGATTCTATAAAAGTATATGGTTTGAAATTGCTTATATAGCTGAAATTATTTTAAAATTTTTAGACTGTTCTAATTTGTTTTAATTTGCTCTTTACTGTTTTAACCTCCTTTTTTGTCTCCATCATATTTTCATAATACAGGCTAGATATAAATATTTTAATTCATAAATAATAGATACATAAATAAAGCAGCTTTCCTTTTATGAATATGGTTCTGCATATAAAGTCTTTTTTTTTAAATGCTTTTTTATTGTTCAGATTACAGTAGTGCTATGGCAGGACTGACTTAACAGCTGGCTAGAAGAAATGATGACTATACACTAAATCCAACCAACCACAGTTTGGTGACCCCTGTCAAAATACGCACATCTTCAAATTGACTGAGACAAACTGATTTTAGTTTGATTGAATGCACACTGCATGGTTCTAAGATAGCAGCCAGCTTCTCCATAATAAAATAAAGCTATTACGTAGAGAATAATTTTATTATTAACAACCATCAGATAAGAGATTTTCAAAATGATATAATCATATTTCAGAATGTGTGTCCTCATGTTGTTACACTTGTATTCTGCTGCTTCTCTACTCCAAATGACACAACTGTGGAATGTTTTCCTGCAGCTGCATTATAAAAACTAATTAATTTTACGCTTTTATATCTACATGCAGATGTCATGGCCTTTCTCACTTGACATAGTAATAAATAAAAATATTTTGTTTATTTATTTAGTAATGTGCGTGTTTTCATTTTTCATTTTCTTCATAATAAACTTCAACAACTTTTTTTAATCAAGTCAAAAACCCAAAAATGTGTCTACCTTAATCACAAATTCCTCCTCTGTGACTTCCTGTGGTAACTGTGGCGTAAGTTCAATTTTTTCCAAAAGGTTATCAATAAATCCACATGTGTCATCTGTCTGACATCCCAGCAAAATAGCTGACAAAATCCTCACTCAAATTTTAGGAAGAGATAAATTACAGACCACTGCTGCAAACTGATATTATCAAAGACACTGCTATACACTGTATTACACTCGAGAACAAGGCACAGCCTTCAGGATTTCATTCTGCATCCCCCAAACCCCCCACTGAGGCCCCTAAAAGCCTTCACACCAAAAGAAAATAAAAATTGGAGGAGATTCTTTCAGATATAGGATGGATGACACTTAGCTTGACAACAAAACTTGTGAAAGGGATCTGGGAGTCTTTGTAGACTGCTGGAAATAGTGCAAATTGAGTCCACTTTAAGGGTTAGGGTTAGTGCTAGGGAATCATGGGATTTTTTTTCTAAGACATTGAGCCTTCTCTGTCAGAGAGCTCTGATGCCACAATAAAATACAGTTCCCATGATTCCCTAACCCTAACCCTAACCCTTAAAGTGGACTCAATTTGCACTATTTCTGGCAGTCTGCAAAGATTACAAACTGAACAATGTATGCAGCAACTGAAAAAGTCAATATGATCCTAGGCTGCATTAGTAGGAGTGTCTAGATCGAGGGAATAGTACTACTCTATTCTACTTTGGTCAGATCTCACCTGGAATACTGTGTCCAGTTCTGGGCACCACAATTTGAGAGGAATATTGACAAGTGGAAGCGTGTCCAGAGGAGAGTGACCAAAATGGTGAAGGTATTGCAAAGCATGCCCTTTGAGGAGCAGCCTAGGGAGCTGGGGATGTTTAGCCTGGAGAAGAGAAGGTGAAGAGGTGATGATAGCCCTGTTTAAATGTATGAAAAGATATCATATTGAGGATGGAACACATTTATTTTCTGCTGCTCCAGAGAATAGGATATGGAGCAATGGATTCAAACTACAGGAAAAGAGATTCCACCTAAACATTAGGAGGAACTTCCTGACAGTAAGAGCTATTCAACAGTGGAACACGTTCCCTCAGAAAGTGATGGAGTCTTCTTAGCAAGTTTTTAAACAGAGGCTGAATGGCCATCTATTGGGAGTGCTTTGATTGTGTATTCCTGATGGATGGCACTTGGGGACTCTCTCCAACTCAATGATTCTGTCCCCAAAATGTCTGAAGACTGTCAGAGAGCCACACGTACCTTGAAAACAAATAAGCAAACAAATAAAGCAAAAAAAAAAAAAAAGTTGATAATGAAACCAAAAGTGACAATAAATCAGTTCTGGTCATGTTGATGTGGATCTATAACAGCACCAAGTTGTATATTTGTGAATATATAGGCTGCCTGAACTGACACTTCAGAGAGGAAGTATAAACAACTCAGGCAAAGACTGGTGACAGGAGATGGAGTTCTAAATGTTGTTTACAAAACAGGAGTGGGCAAAATGTAACTCTCCAGACACTGCTGCTCTAAAATTTCATCAGCCCTAGCCAGCATACCCAAAAGTGAATATGATGAGAGCTACAGTTCAAAGATGACATTCTCTGTTGGAACAAGCACTTTTTAACTTGTTCATGAATGTTTCACAAAGAGGGCAGTGTACAGACCAGAGTTATGAATGACGCAAATATTAATCAACACAGTAAAAATAAAAAAGAGTTGAGGAGAGCTCCAAAAAGAATCGCTTCAAACTGGTTGAAGGCTCACTGAAACAGCAAATATGTTCAATGATAGCAAGTAGAAAACAAGACACCAGGATCAGTATATTCTTTATGTATATGATGATGAGCAGCAGTGACTGACATTAAAAGGAATCTTGGGGCTTCTGGTGCAGTTGTTGTTGTGTGCCCTCATGTCATTTCCAACTTATGGTGACCCTAAGGCAAACTTATGGTGACCCTAAGGGTTTTCTTGACAAGATTTGTTTAGAGAGTGGTTGCCTTTGTCTTTCTCTAAGGCTGAGAGTGTGTGATTTGCCCAAGGTCACCTAGTCAGTTTTCATGGCTAAATGGGGATTCAAACCCTGGTCTCCAGAGTTGTAATCCAGCACTCAGAGCACTACACTATGTTAGCTCTCTTTCTGGTGGTGACCTCAGTGAAAATATCAACCCAGTGTTTAGCTGTTATGAAAAATGCATAGCCCATGTTGGGTATCTTTAGGAAAGGAATTGAAGACAGAATTTCTACTATCCTACTCTCTAGGAATACTGTGTACACCAGGGGTAGGCAACCTTTCCCCTTTAAGGGCCAAGGGACTTCAGCTCCCAGAAGCCTCAGCCATGTTGGCCAATAGTCCCATGTTGGCCAATAGCTCCTGGGATTCTGGGAGCTGAAGTCCCTCGGCACTTAAAGGGGAAAGGTTGCCTACCCCTGGTGTACACTTCCAGTCACCACAGGTCAGCAGGAATATTGTACTTCTGTAAAAAGTGCAGAAAACACAACCAAAATCTTCAAGGGGATTAAAGACTTCCCCACAAGAAAAGCTTAAAGTGAAACTTCACCTAGACAACACCTGTCTAGACAGGAGATATTTTTTTGGAGGAGACTCACCTACCCAGTTAAGTTGTATTAGGCATGATCTCCCCCTAACATGTTAGATCCATATTCAGGGAGGCACTTTTGAATCCAACACTAGAAGCATATATTACCACAGTGGCTCAAAGTGTAGCACCTTTGAGACTATCTGAAAAAAAAGTTGGTAGCATGAGCTTTTGTGGATGTGAGCCGACTTCCTCAAATCAGGCTGTTTGTTATATCAACTACGCTCTTCCTGGAGAGAGATAGCCTTTCAACAATTACTCTCCATTTGGATTACAACAATGCAGGATTTGAAAACAGTCTGGGGACTTCACTTAATCCAATATAGAGCAGGTAGGCTGTTAACTGGAATTGCCCAAAACTGGAGGATTGGGGAAGAGGGAGAGTACCATTGTCAATCCAGTTGTCTCCTAAACATTAGGCTGCTGTTCTTACAATATTATGCACTCCATCCAAATTTAGTTCTTAGCTAATCCCTGTTGTCTATATGATTTACTACAAACAATAAATAAAAATGTACAGTGTATTATTTACACTTGCATAATGAAATACAATGTGATATAATGGCTTTTCAAAATAGTTCTCTGCAATACATAGCTTAATGTTAACTAGTGTGATTTGTAATGGAGTTTTTAATTGATTAAGGACTAAAAGCCAGAGGCTTCTCAGAAAAGACAGATGCAAAGTGATGTGGGTATTAGGAAAATGGTTTATCAATTAATTACCTATTATTATGAAAAGATTAATCATACATATAGTATACATTAATTTTTTATTCTTTAAAAAAACCTACAGCGAAACTCATTGCCTTGTGCATTATACATGGTTCTCAAGAACTGCCACTGTTGTTTAGTAAAATGTTAACCAGAACAAAAAGCCTGATCATACCATCAATAAAAGGGAATTCTGGGTAAGACAGTAAGGCCACCAGGAATCAAAGCTGATCCCTAGCAGTGTAGCCAGTGATAGTATAAGCCCTCAGTCCTAATTTGGCAGTTTTATGAACTGCTTAGGCAATAGTTCTGGAAATTTTTGGTATCAAGTCAAATATTAGGTGTCAAAGAAAACCCGAGTAACAATCACCCCAGATGGTGGATACAATCAGTCACTTGTCTAGTGATATGCTTAGCAAGGTGGAAATTACACTGATGGGAAACTGATTTTTCCCCCCATGTATTTTATAGAAATAATGTTACTACTCCCCTCCTGTCTCTGGCTTGTTGATTTGTAGTATACTTTTCTTTGGTTCATTTCCAGAAGATGAGACACTTTGTGGTTGTATCCCTTAGCACTATGCTGCCATACAGTAACTGGTTTAGCAGTGATTGTTGTTGTTATTGTTATATTTTCTTATATCCCACCTTTCTCCTAACATAGGGACTCAATGTGGTTCATCCCATGATAATTTATTGGCAAGCACTGCCATTGTGCAAACCCACCAATAAACACAATGGCTTGGGATCCCAAATTCTCTTTTATCATCAGCAGGAGCAGCTCATGAGTGGAATTTGGCCCGTGAAGAATTTCCCTTCTACTAATGGTGGTGGGAAGGCAGGTTTCACCCACTTCCCATTCACCTTCAGGTTTTGCACTAGCAAATCAACTATTGATGATTAAAGAACCTCCAGAATTGGGGTGTGTGGGCTGCAGTAGAAGGGGGTGCCGACAAAGTAATTCTTTCCTCCAGTACATATTTGTTTCAAAGGTGTTCAGATTTAAAGCTTTGTTTTGCCAATTTATCAACCTATTTTAAAAAAATCTTTAGCAGACTGCAGTTGGACTAAGCAAGAATGAGAAAGAACAAGTCATTTCCTTTTACAAAATTAGTGCCCAAACATCAGGGCTTATAACAGGCTTTCTTTAGGCATATACTTTTTACAGTTTTCTGAAAATGACACTGAATCCAAATTGTATTGAAATCACCTCCACCAAATACACAACATATGGCCCATTAAGCAGTAACTGGCACACTGATATTTCAGAGCCACCTTCGCTGCTTTCTTCTTTTGAAGAGGAAAGGATGCACATGCTTCTGACACAACAAAAAGGCAACAGAAAGGCAGCAACGGTGGAGGGGGGGGGGGCGACAAGTCTTCCAAAGTGGCTGAAAAATCTACAACACAACTAATTAGGTTTCAACTTCTAACACAATAGTTGGTGTACTAGGGTCTATTATCAAGTTTATAGCTAAAGGCAGCAGACAATACAACCCCACATTCAATTTAATTACAGCCCATGGCTTTTGCAGCAGTGGAGTATTTCAAAGGGTTTAACCACTAATTTATTTCTAGACTATACATAAAATAACACAGCTCACTGTCATAGAGATTCACCAATTAAAACTGAGCATTTTCTGATCTCTGGGTCTCTGCAAGGAGAACACTGAGCAAAAAGGAGGCTTGTTCCACAGCCATAGAAGCTTCATTTAATAGGGGAAATGCTTTCAGGCACCTGTGATTGTAGTTTGTGCATTAGGTCTTTGATGTTCATATAACTAGAGTAGTGAATTATTTAACTATATGAGAAAAAAAGATTTGCACAGTGCCATTTCCTCACTCCTGTCATTATTTCTTTCCTATCTTGGTGGCATCCATGAAAACTGGGCACATAAAATATCAATCCTCCCTTGCTTCTGTTTTTAAAAACTGAGAAGACTTTAAAAACTCAGCTTCAAATCTAAGATTACTCAGCTTCAGATCTAACCTGCTGGGTGTATTACATTCTAAATTCAATTGTCAGTCCCAGCTCTAGATGACCCAATGAATCAGTGAGAACTTGATAACCTAAAGATTATGTAAACTCCATTGATTCAATATGTCTTGTTTAGCTGTGAGTAATACCTGGAATTATACTAACAGGATCACTTGCAAAAGAACTGGCTGAAGTATCAGAAAGGTGAAAGATCTAATGAGATATGGTATTTTACAGCATTCAAATCAAACTGCTTCAATCCACACTGACAGAATTAACACCAGTGCTAACCAACATATGTCAACAGATATGGAAAAAACCAACAATGGCAAACAGATTTGAAACAATCAATATACATCCCCATTCACAAAAAAGGAGACAGAAAAGATTGCAGCAACTATAGCACCATAGGTCAAATCTCTCATGCAATCAAAATTATGCTCAAAATTATGCAGCATAGACTCCAACAATACATAGAGAGAAAAATCTCAGAGGTTCATGTGGGGTTCAAGAAAGGAAGAGGCACTAGAGACCACGCTGCAAATATGCAGTGGCAAATGGGTACACCAAAGAATTCCAAAAGAAAATCAGCATCTGCTTTATAAACTATAGCAAAGTCAGGCTGCTCCTTCGGGGGGCGTGGTATGGATGATACATGCCCCTGAATAAGCAGCTTGAAGCTGGCCAAAAAAGGAGTGGTGAAAAGTCACTCCTTGCTGGCAGAGGCTGCTCCAAACTGCCAGTATGCTTTGCCCCATAGACTACATAGATCATGAAAGGCTATGGAACACCCTTAAAAACATGGGAGTCTTGGAGATGTCTCATCTACAGGGTTGCCATGAATCGAGATCAACTCAAGGATAGTTAACAACCACAACCACAAAAGTTTGCATACTTCTATATGGCACTTTATATTGCTCAAGTAATCTTTGAGACCTGCATGCTCTTAGGGAAAAACTCTAGGATGAAGTAGAGGGATTACAGCTCAGTAGTATAAAGTGAATATTAGGCATGTCAAAGATCCCATAATGAATCACTGAGATCTCCAGTTTAAAAATAGAAAAGAAAGAAAGAAGACTGCAAGTGGTAAAAATAACTCAATACCCAGGAGAGCTGTTTTCAATAAAACATGACATTATCTTTAGGTTATCAAGCATGACACTTTGGGTTAGACAGGCAAATTATGGGCATAAATAGGCGGGCATAAATTGTGCTATGCATCCAGGGTTTTTTCTATAGATAAAGCATAACAGTCATATACAGTTGATAACAGAAGTGGAGTTCCACATGTGCATGTGCACTCATATTCAGAGAGGTGTGTGCAAATGTACACTGTCTAACGTGATGATAGTCATTGCTTCTGATGCACATTTGCTATGCTACATTGTTATCCAGTATATATATATGTATGTGTGTATGTCTATGTGCATGCGCCTTCAAGCCACCTGTCAATTTACGGTGACCCCATAAATTTCATAGGGTTTTCTTAGGAAAGAAATACTCCAAGATGGTTTTGCCAGTACAAGACCAAAACGATTTGCACAATTTTATAGGTACAATGGTAATGAATTAGCAACATCTGTGCTTCATTTACATTAAGAAGTGATTACACTAATGCCTCTACACTAGGCTGATTTTAAAGGTACTCTGGAAGCGTTATTCAGACATAGCTGTGTTAGTCTGGAATATCATTATGTAAAGTGATTTGCATGCAACTGAAGAAGCAGATCAAGTCTACCAAAGCTTATGCTACAATGTTTCATATAGTTAGTGTCAAAGGTGCTACAAGATCCCTTTGCATTCTGGAAGTTTTAATTGGCCCCAAATATGTACCCAGAATTTTTCCTACTTTTCATGTGTGGCTCTCCTCGGGCTCCCAAGATTGCTTCTGATCTCCTATGCCCCAGACCCTAAATCTATCTGTTGTTCTATTCATCCCTCTTTCTAAAAAGGGGCTTTTCTGACCACAAGAAGGCCTGGTGGGGAAGAGCGCAAACTGACACTTACGGGAATATTTTGAAGGTTTGGAAGGGGAAAGGAGGTATATGTGTAAAAATAACCCCTGGCAACTCAAATTCTACAGAAAATAAAACTCCAGACTCCCAGAGGTTGCCCACCCTTGTTTTAAAGTCAGAACATATACCTCTGATTTTACTTCAGTTTCACTATCTTCCTACATGCTTTGTGTCTGAATTGAAAATGCCTATTCCACACTGAAAGCCACCAATGGCTTAGAACTAGGTTTCCTTAGGGACAATTTGCTCTCAGACAGAACTATCCAGATATTACAAACAGGGCCACAGGCTTTACTTTTTGTATAATTTCAGCAGATTTTAACAAATTAGCACAAAAGGCAGGGTCTTTTCTATGGTGATGCTACAATCTTGGTGTGTTCCCACAATTAGAATTCATCAGTTTTTCCTCATCAGTTTTTCCTCTGGCCTCTTTTGCCAGAAATTTAAGGCACTGTTATCCAACAGGCCTTTAACATGTAACACTGCTATATTCTTGCCTGTTCTAGTGTGTACATTTTTTTTTTTACTTTATTGCTCCTAAGCTTTTGTTATGTTTTCAAGGGTGATCTGCACTATTTATTGTTAATGATGATAAAATTGTCAATTACATAATTATTTATTCTATTAGAAACATACAGTAGGAAGAGAACACAAGGGCCACCCAATCCAACTCCTTATCATGCTGAAATACACAATCAAAGCACTCCCAACAGATGGTCACTGAGCTTGTTTTAAAACATCCAATGAAAGAGACTCCACCACACTCCAAAGCACCATTTATTTTATGATAAGGATATTCCCCATTTTGGGTACCTTCAGTAGAAAAATAGAGAATATAAACAATAAATTATTTTTACATTACAGCCTATTTTCATAACTATCCCTGTTTGTGGTCACCACAGAAAAACCAATTCCAGGTTTCAGCTTGAAGTAGAGGTGGCACTGGAATCTGACAGCTGTGGGATGCAGATAAACTGACTTGTCATGCTACTGAGTACCATCCTAAAACTAAATTATGTCACACTATTTATTTATGGACGCACACATTGGATTGCAGCACAGTCTGATCTTTTCCAAGGGGCTACTATGGGCTTATAGAATTGTTAGAATATGCCCATTTACATCCAAATAATCTGAATTTATTAATTAATCAAACAGATCATAACATTATCAAGTAGACCACCAAACTGACATTTATATAGTACTTCCAACAATTACACTGAATGGGTTCCATATCTGTGGACTAATCATGTTTATTTTCCTTTCTGGCATGCAGACACCAGAGTGATTAGGACTGGTCATGCTCTATGGCAGGGGTCGGCAACTAATGGCCCGTGGGCCGGACCCGACCCACTGAGGCCTTGGAACCGCCCCGTGGCCGGTCCCACCGTCGCCGCTGCCGCCCCGTGCTTCCCAAGGCCCCACCGCGCCTGCGCAGCTGCCATTGGGCCTTGGGAAGGCCCCACCATGCCTGTGCAGTCACCGTGGGTCCTTCGCAAGGCCCCACCACGTCTGCACCATGCAGCCGCCAGGGGGCCTTGGGATGCTGATGTTGGCACCATTTTGGAAGGCCCAACTGCGCTGTGCGCATGTGCATGGTGCCATTGGGTCTTCCAAAATGGTGCCCCAATGCGCGCATGCCTTCCCAAGGCCCCACTGCACCTGCACTGTGTGAATTCGCATGGCGCAGCTGCCATGGGGCCTTCCAAAATGGAGCCCGTGTCATGCGCGTATGCGTGTGTGGGGGGCCATTTTGGAAGGCCCAATGGCGGCATGCGCATGTGCACGGTGCCGTGGGGCCTTCCAAAATGGCGCCCCCCTCACGTCATTCCCCCCCTCCCGGCCCCCCAGCAAAAAAGGTTGCAGACCCCTGCTCTATGGCATTTCCACTGGTAGCTTTATGCCACTTCTTCAGTGGCAAGAGTGTAAACAGCAAGTTATGTTAACTGCAATCAAATAGTTGCCCTTCTGGTGCATATGCAGCACATACTGGTACATATATAGCAAAAGCTACAACAGAATGTATCCAAAAGCTAAAAATATGTAAAAAAAAATATTGTCAAATTAGCAATCTGTAAACTGCTCTGACAGCCTTTGCAGCTGAAGAGCAGGGTATATAAATAAATAAATAAATAAATAAATAAATAAGGCTACAATAGAAATGCGTCTCATGCGGCCATTAAAGCCCTTACAGAAGACAATCTGATTCCTTAGATCAGTGCTACTCAAGATGAGCCACTGGTTGCCAATCCCTTAGAAGTTTCAAGGAAAGAAATTTAGGTCCAGTCCCTAACATACAAGGAAAAAACCAACAACCAGTCCCAACATCAGATAGCCTGAGAAGCACTGCCTTATATCATTTCCAGATTTTGTTAATCAAATTTTAAAATTAAATTTTTAATACAGTATAAGTCTTAATAGCTACTGTACCACACTGTTAGATGCTGAATGTTTTAAGAAGCAAAAAGCCATCTTATAAAACATCTTTTATCAGCCTCAACTATACTCCTGCAATACTGCTACCAACACTGTTGTTCTTCAGAAGCATTAAGAACTGAAGAACTCAAGGTCATACCGGCTCAATCATGTATGATTACAATGCTATAATACCTCTTGTGTCTAGTACTCAGAGCAAGAGCTGAATTAAAGGAACATTAAATATGCCTTCCCATTATTCAGCTGCCGCTTCCTACAGGGTTTCTGTACCTAGCATTCTAAAAAATATCTTAAGACTGAGAGGAAAATGGTGGATGAAATAACAATTACAAAAATACAGGTGGCAACTTTCTTGAAATTCCAGCAACTGTTCATTTGGTAATTATTGAACTCATTATTAATATCTCTGACTGTACAGCTGCACCCCAATTCTTAAAACACGCAAGCATGTTTGCACCAGGCACATTTTATGTGGGAAATGTCATTTCTGAATATATAGTGTTGCTACATATCAGTATTTCCTACATCTATCTGTGGATAACATATAAAACAGGACATTGTAACACTGGAATACTCAGCATTATGCTTTGTCACAGAAAATATGGAGCCACCCTTACTTATGTGCTAATGTATGCCTAGGGTCCAGTGGCTTTGATATGCACTGATACACAAAAACACACACTTGGGTTTTCATATTCTCAAAGAATGGTCTCAGTGTGTAGTTTAATCATAAAAAAAACTAAACACCTCTGAGACTGAATAGCAGCTGCATAGAAACCTATTGAGAACTCAAGTATACAGTTCTGAGCTCCTTGGAATAAAGGCTGGGGCAGAAGCATTATTAGCAAACAGGAATATACACCTTGTGAGCAACTTAGAATCTATGCGTGGTGTATTTCCATTCCCAGAAGAAGGGAAATTCTTGTACGAAGAGAAATCTGGGGTCATGATGTGAAATCACCATATAAGGTCACTGATCGAAATAACCTATTTCACTGCATACATCATAGCCTACTCAGGATGCCAATATTATAAGAAACTGCATAGGCACTGAATAAATATAAGAAGTAACTGAGTGAAGTGTTGACTTCCCTGAATTTAGAGGGGAGATCAATAGCCTACCTTTTGTCTCAACCTAAACCTAGAGTGCATCATTTATTTTTAGACTAATACAACTGGCAACATGTATTGCTTTATAATACCATGAACCAATAAAACTATCATTCTATGACCTATAAGACTTTGAAGCTATCAGAAAAGCAGAAATATTTTGTCAGCCATGGAATTTAGTGTCATGCCACTTGATGAAGTCAGCTCAATAACAACCTAAAAGGTCTGTGTTTATAATTTAGCAATAACTATTGTGGGTCAAGTAATTTCCTCTAGATTAATGATCATCTACAAGATGATGGCACACAGCAATACTTCAGGGATATTAACCTGAACAGTTATTCATTTCTTTAATGAATTTGCTTTATTTGTGGCTATTTGTGCATTAACAGAGTAGGCAAACTGTTTAACAATATTTTGTTAAACAATATATTGTGCTTTATTGTGGCTATTTGTGCATTAACAGAGTAGGCAAAGTGTTTAACAATATTTTTTCTGTATTTTAATATATCTTTTTTTTTTACTCAAACTTACAGAACTGTCTATGAAGAAAATGGATAGTTTTTTGCCATTACAGCACTGAGAAAAAACTATTGCATATTAGGTAGGTAATAGTATTGGCCTACAGAAAGTAGTTCATGTTGAGAGAAAAAATGAAACCACAAAAGTCAAAGAAGTATGATTTCTTCCCAGCCCCCATTTAAAAACTGGCAACTAGTTAAATTTTCCTAATCAAGAAGAAAACAAGCATAAAATAGAATGAGATTACTATTAAACTTCCTTTAACATCTCAATGAATGCTCATTTCTTAATGGAAAAAAATCATCCCAGAAACAACAGATGTCTTTATTCTGTCTACTGCATATACAATTTCCTTCCCAGTTTGGCTCTTTCTTTTATCTAAAATGCCTGCTGCACGAAAGTAATTAGCATTTAAAACCACTGCAAAAACTAATATAAAGCCTCTTATTGTAGTAACAAAAGGTAGGGAACTATATTTGCAATGAAATATATTCTAGATGAATTATCAATTGATTTTTCCCTTACACATACAGTACCAGTATACCAGCACAACTATAAAAGTTGGTTTCAACTTTGCAAATGAAGTAAATTTATATTGAAAAAATCCATACTGAAGAGGTAATTCCTTTCATCAACAAGCCAGAATAAAAACATTATCTACACATCAGCAGATCTCTAGTCACTCGCTGCCAGAAGATATACACTGCAGGAGACCAAAGTACAATACTCTACTCAAGTGGCCCCAAACTCCAAACAGTGAAGGGAGGTCACATGCATTTTACAGAAGACAGATGCTGATACAGCCATTCACAAAAAGGCCCTTTCTTCAATTAGCCTTCAGGCTGGCAAACTCCACTGAAAGAAAGGGTCAGTTTGTACAAAACTAGTATTTCCACTTTGGAAATTGCTCAGGCATGTCATATACCTGCATACACAGAATGGATCTCTTTCAGTGCTTAAGACTGAATTCATTGTTTACACTGAAGACCAGATCATCAAGAGGTTTAAGAGTCAACTGCAGGGACTTGGAATAAAACGGTTGCCTCAGATATATTTTATAGCATGCAGCACAGCAAGCACCCAAAAGAGTTGCATACAATGGCATTACAGAAAAAGAGCGCTCATCATTAAATTATTTAAAACCAGTTCAAAAGGATACCCCATTTTAGCAAACCAAGAGGAGTGCACCTGTGAAATCATCTCTTATGAAGGCTTCTAATGTGAAGTTATACCTTACTTATGTGGAGGTGACCTGTTTCCTTCATGTACAAGTTTGCATGCAATGAAATGATCTTAAATGCCTGCAGGACATAGACATTTGTACAAGATATATAAGTGCCTTCTGAAATATTTTGCCTCATGTTCTGAAAGGAGCTCCAACAGCTGTGACTCTCATAGCATCTAGTGAGACCTAGGGCTCATTCCCACTATGATTTACATTGATTTGCTGATCTTTACATGTGGTTCGTCCCCATTGGAAACAATTTCAGATGTGACTGCGATTGTGCGGACTTGCTTGGAAGCAAGACAAATGCAAAAAAAAAAAAAAAATTGCTTTTTTAAGACACTCGTTTTTTGGCTGTTCTTTTAAAAAGAAGCGATTCAAAGGAGTGTTCAGCCAGTGGGAACGACGGATTTGAATCGCATCTCCCCAAAGTCCAGATCCCTGAAGTTGAGTGTGGTAGCTGGGCTTCCTTGGCCTCGCAAGCCCTCACTCAGATGTACACATACACATACAGAGCAATGGTAATACTGACTGAGCTGCCCTCCATCCTCTG
Organism: Phrynosoma platyrhinos; assembly: GCA_020142125.1. Classification (NCBI taxonomy): domain Eukaryota; kingdom Metazoa; phylum Chordata; class Lepidosauria; order Squamata; family Phrynosomatidae; genus Phrynosoma; species Phrynosoma platyrhinos. The sequence goes on along the minus strand of CM034706.1, from coordinate 61,547,038 downwards.
CCCAGCCACCATATGACTGTAGCAGGAGAGTGGGAGGGCTCTGTTGTGGCCCCCGGGTTCTGGGAGCTTGAGGCTGTCATGGGCGGGGGGACTTTTGCAAGAGCTCCTCTGCCTGTAGAGAGGAGGAGGAGGTGGCAGCGGGGGGGGGGGGGAACTGTGGTTGTGGGGGCTGTTTGTACCCGCTGCCTCTGAAGCTTTGCCCTTTGCTGGCTAGGAAAGTGGGGCTGAATTTGTTGCCTCCTTTTCCTCTGCCGCCAGGAAATGCCCTAAAAGGCGAGGAGCTATCACTGGCAGGGCTTTGCTGCGGTGAGGCGGCATTGTAGAAGGCAGTGCCATGGCAGCAGCAAAGGGCAACGCTTCTCCCAGAGGGCTCCAGACCTCCTGATGTAGGCAAAGGGTTCGCCCCAGGCAGCAGAGGGGAGGAAGGCTCCACCTTCCTGCTCTTGCCCGGATACTGGATGGGGGCAATTAACTTACAGTTGTAAACCGCTTATTGACTGCATAGCGTGGTATGAAGCGGGATATAAATGAAGCTGCTATTGCTATTGCTATTGCTATACTCCACTGCCAGTGATCTGAACCCTCTGTGCTCTTCCACCCTGGGAGGCTTGGCTTGCAGCAGCCAAGTCTCTTCTTACTAGCAGGTACTACATGGAACATGGGCATAATTAGTGGGAACTATGCATCGACTTCAATCAAACCTGCAATCCAGTGTCAAGGCAATTCACAAACCAGTTTAAACCTAAGTGGGAATGAGTCCACAGAAAACTTTTCAAAGACATAGCTGTGTTAGTCTGGAAAATCAGTATGCAGAGGGATCTTGTAGCACCTTTGAGACTCACTGAAAGAGAGAAGTGGTAGCATGAGCTTTCGTAGACTTGAGCCTATTTCCTCAGTTGGATGTTTACACTGAGGGCTCAGTGAAACAGGCTCAACTCTCATGCCACCAGCTTCCTCCCCCCCCCCCCCCCCCCGCTAGTCTCAAAGGTGCTACAAGATCCCTTTGCATACAGAAAACTTTTGTGACCCTTTCTACCAATGCTCTGGGACAACTTGTAGCAAAAATATGCCCCTTGGAGTGTGGTGGAGTCTCCTTCCTTGGAGGTCTTTAAGCAGAGGCTGGATGGCCATCTGTTGGGGATGCTTTAATTGGGAGTTCCTGCATGACAGGGGGTTGCACTGGATGGCCCTTGTGGTCTCTTCCAACTCTATAATTCTATGCTCTTGTAGCACCTTTGAGATTAAGGACCTTTACAGACTGCCAGAAATAGTGCAGCTTGAGGCCACTTTAACTGTCCTGGCTCAGTGCTAGGGAATCATGGGAACTGTAGTTTACTGTGGCACCAGAGCTCTCTGACAGAGAAGGCTTCATGTCCCAGAAAAAAATACAGTTCCCATGATTCCCTAGCACTGAGCCAGGACAGTTAAAGTGGCCTCAAGCTGCACTATTTCTGGCAGTCTGCAAAGGCCCTAAGTGAAAGAAAGAAGTTGACAGCGTGAGCCTTCATAGACTGAAGTCTACTTCCTCAGATTCTGGGGCACCTTTGAGACTCACTGAAAGAAAGACGTTGGCAGCATGAGCTTTCCTAGACTTAAGTCTACTTCCTCAGAATACATTTGTTGAGGAAGTAGACTTAAGTCTGGGAAAGAACATTCATGCTGCCAACTGCTTTCTTCCACCGAGTCTCAAAGGTGCCACAAGATCTCTCTGCATACTGTTTCTGCAGCCTAACAGGAGCTATGTCTTTGAACTGTGCAGCAAAAGCAGACTACCAGAAATAGTGCACATTAAATTGAGGCACTGCCCTGGCTCAGTGCTAGGGAATCATGGGAATTGTATTTTTTTTCTGAGACATTGAGCCTCCTCTGTCAGAGAGCTCTGGTGCCACAATAAATTACAGTTCCCATGATTCCTTAGCACTGAGCCAGGGCAGTGCCTCAATTTAATGTGCACTATTTCTGGCAGTCTGCTTAGGCCTTAAAAGCCAGGGATGAGGCCAGCTCTTGCCTTGGGAGCGCTGAGAAAGCGAGGGAGGCAAGTCCCCCAGGCTGCATGAAGAAGGCTCCTGCCCTGCCTGCTACAACCCTAGGAGTGCAACTCCCCA
>CM034706.1:61523729-61538523 GCA_020142125.1 Phrynosoma platyrhinos | reverse complement strand
AATGGCTTGGGTCCAACCTATCTTTGGGACCACCTCCTTCCGTATAATTCATCCCACGCACTAAGGTCCTCTGTGAAGAATTTATTACTACCTATAAAAACTAGATTATCTGCAACTGCCCAGAGGACCTTTTTGGCTATTGCTCCCAGACTATGGAACAGCCTGCCGGATGAGATCCGCCACTTGACCATCTTAAACAGCTTTTTAAAAGCTGTTAAGATGGATCTCTTCCAGCAGGCCTTTCCTGAGAGATAACTGGCCACCGAAAATAGTCATGCCTGACCCTAATTTCTCCACTACAGCTATTTTAATTTATCTGTTATTTATTGTATTTTATTGCAGTTTGTTATTTTGAGTTTGTTTTTAAACTTTGATTGTTTAATTGTATTCTAGGGGGGTGGGCTATTGAGGGAGGAGATTGTTCATTTTATCATGTAAGCTGCCCTGGTTGTATTTTACAAAGAGGCGGAATATTAATATTAATAATAATAATAATAATTTAAACCCACCTCTGAATAAATCTTGCCAAGAAAACACTATTATAGGTTAATTTTAGGGTTTCCAATTAAAAATACTTGAAGGCAGACACCAACAAACAACAAAGAATCATGTGACCCTCCAGATGTTGTTGGACTACAAGTTTCATCAATCCTAACCAACACAGCCAATGGTGAGCATTTCTGGCAGGTGAAGGCCAGCAACAGCTAAAATGCTGCATGATTCCCACACTGAATTATACAATGTAATCAACTATGACTAATTTGTAAAGAAAATTCCATATATAAATGCCAGAATCCTGTTGGTTAGTCCCAACTCAAGTAGATCCATTGATTCAATTGCTGAATGATGAATCATAGGTAAATCCAGTTGAATAACAGAATCATATAACTGGAAGAGACCACAAAGGCCATCCAGTCCAACCCCCTGCCATTCAGAAATACAGATTCAAAGCACCCCAAACAGATGGTCATCCAGCTTCTGTTTAAAAACTTGCAAAACAGAAGATGCCACCACACAGCATATTCCACTGTTGAACAGCTGTTACTTTCATGAAGTTCTTCCTAATGTTTAGGAGGAATCTTTTCCTGTAGCTTGAAATTATTGCTTCATGTCCTAGTCTCTGAAGCAGCAGAAAACAAACTTGTTCCATCCTCAATATGACATTCCTTCATGGCATTGTTCATGGCCATCATTTCACCTCTTAACCTTCTCTTCCCCAGCTTCCCAAGCTCCCTAAGCATTCATCATAGGGTGTGGTTTCCAGACCTTTCACCATTTTGGTTGCCCTCCTCTGGACATGGTCCAACTTGTCAATATCCATCTTGAATTGTGGTACCCAGAACTGTACACAGCATTCCAGGTGAGGTCTGACCAGATCAAAATAGAGTGGGACTATTATTTCCTTCAATCTAGACACTACTCTCTTATTGATGCAGTCTAGGAACATATTGGCTTTTGGCTGATTGATTCAATGGCTTTACTTTAATCAGAAGTAATACAGGTTTTGGCTCAACACAGCATATCCATCAATTATTCAAATTGCTAAAATAGCACCATAATTATAAATAATGTTCAGAACTTTAAAATATTACATTATAGTTCTAGCTTTCTATATAATGCCTCCTTTTGTTTATTTTGCCCTGAGTTCCTAGAATGTAACCAACTATGGAAGTTTGACTGTATCAAATGCTTTCCAATAACTTTTTAATCCCATTCTCTGTATTGGAGTCTGTAATTGCCTTTTGTTCATTTGCTACTTTAGTTTACACTATTATTATTAAGGGGTCATTTCTTGGTGATTTGCATATGCTAAATATGTTACATTGTCTTCAAAGAATTTTAGAGGAGGCAGAGTAAGACAAAGAGTAGGACAAACCCAACCTATTCCATTCTCCCATTTTCTTTCTTTGCTGTGAAAATGTGATCGTCAGTTCCAAACCAGGAATAAAGACACACTTAATAGGATTTAGTGGGAGTAATTAGTGAGAATCATTAATAAATAAAAAGTGGTACTGAGTTAAAGAGATTTGGGTTCTGCTTTGTAACACTAAAAGCTGCAAAAGCTAGAAAGCAGTACTTGTCAAAATCTAGGAGGCAGTAGCTGAACATCTTAAGTTCAAAACTGTCAGATCATGAGTGCTTCATTCTGTATGTTCTTCTGGCAATTCATTGTGTGCTGGTTCCTCACTTACCAAATCATACATCTTTCCAAGTTAAAGGTAAATAGATAGCTTGGCATCAGCATGGGTCTTGCTGCTTTTGGCATGGAGAAACATGCTGTGAAATCTTCACACGTTTACCTTAGTACCAGCATTGATTTATCTTGGTTTTGTTTATGGCCCCTTTAGGTATGATGGTGCTTCTGTCTTCTGATGTCTGAGTAATTTGGGCCCAGGCTTTTTGAAAGACTGTATCTTCCTTTATGACTGTCCTACCACCTATCCAGGCTCATTTGGTGGGGAGAGGTCTTTTTTGGTGACTATTCCCAGACTTTGGTATTCCCTCCCTAGGCCCTGTCCTTGCTCTCCTGTCCTTGCTCTCCTTCCATCAGGTAGCCATAACATTTTATGCTGTCATGTTTTTGAAAACTAACTGGATTAGGCTATTAATGCAACACAGTGCTATTTTTAAGGTTTGCATGTTGTCTTTTAATGAATTTCAATGTCTTTATTGTTTAATGTTTTTAACTTTATTGATTGTTTAATTTTTAAAAATATATATATTTATACTTTTCTTTTGTATTTTAATTTGTAGTTTCTAAAAAAATACTTTATTAGCCACCTTGAGCCTCATTATTGAGAGAAAGGTGGGATATAAAATAATAATAGTACTGGTAGTGATTATGATGGCGGTGGTGGTGGTGGCAGTGGCAATAGCAACAGAAGTACTGTGGCCATACTTAAGGGCTGTACTTGAAGTTCATGATTTTCTTGCCTTCAAGCTCCCAACTAACCTAATTTTCTATGTGACAAAAAATGCAATTGTTTGGCTTGTCCATGTTTCATTGTAAAAATGAAAAAGTCTGCTTGTCCCACTTTTTCTTCTTGTTCTTTTAATGTTTGTATCAAACTCTTGAAGTGGCTTTCCAAGTTGCTTCACATCAGTATTCATATCCATTCATGTACAGTTTAGGCTGATGAGAAAAACTTACAAAAGATGCTTTGTTTGGGGATCTGATGTTTCTGTCCAGATTGCATTATTCTGTGAGAACTTTCTGACCATCACTTCACATGGTCAAGGTAGATGGTTCTTATATTTTTGCCCCATGCAGCTTTTCTAGGATATAGGTCCATCACCTTGTCCACATACTGCATAGCATGCATAAAATCACAGCCAGTTGTCTGAGCTTATGCAGCATGAGATATGGCAAACATAATGATTTCATTTGGTTTACAGGTCATTAACTCTGAATATGTTTGTCTGTTTAACATTTTAGGCACTTTTTGTGATCAGTAGCACTTGCTACCATTGTTATAATTTCAATTCTTCTTTAGCTTTTCTCCAAGGAGCACAAATCCATAGCCTCATCTTCCTGTGTCATCAAGTTTATAATCACAAGAACCTTGTATATTGGTTAGGTTAGGAAGCAAGTGGATGTCTCAAGGTTATATCAGAATGGCTGAATGTGGATTTGAAAATGGTTATCCCCAGCCTGGTACTGTAACCATTACATCACACTGGCTTTCAGACCAATCTCTTGGATATTTTGCTTTTTTAATTTAATTATGTTTTTATTTCTATTATCTTATATTTAATTCATTTTTATTTTATGAATATTATGAATAGCACAAGAATGGGCAGAACTTTGTTTCCATAACTCCATTATTTTTCTAAGAGGCATTATTACAAAGTGATGTAGTACAGTAGTTTGATCATTGTACTATGACCCTGGAGACCAGAGTTCAAATCCCTGTTCAGCCATGGAAATCTACTGGGTGACTTTGGGCAAATCTCTTCCTCTCTTGGCCACAGAGGAGGACAAAGGTAAAGCCCCTCTGAACAAATGTTAACAAGGAACCCCTGTGATAGGTTCCCCATAGGGAATACAGACATTACAGTACAGCCTACCAAACTGAGGATTGATATAAATTTATATATTCTCTATTTTCAGTGCTAATATGTTGAAAACCTCTTCAAATGATCTCTCTCATATATAGCTCATTTTAGACCATAAGAAATATATGGAACTTTCTCCACAGAGCTGGAAATGTATAATCTCTAAAATGTCAGCTGACCTCCATTTCTCCTATTAGTTTGTAAGTCAACAGGAATGTTGCTTCAACTGACTACATGGGAGAAAACCATTAGTTTCTTCTTCTTTCTCTTTTCATGATTTGTGTGCCAGCAGGTTCTAAATATACTGAGTGTTTCTCAAATAACTGATTTCCACTGCCTGAAGAACACTCCAATCCTGATAATCATCATTCTTGTTATTGTTTTAATTGGCTACTATCTTGCACCCAGTGCTGCCTATATTTAACTTATACATTTTAATACTTTCTCCCCCTTGATAAAATTATGTATTCTGGCTGTTTCTTCTCAATTCAGTTTGAAATAGGCTAATTTTTAAAGCCTTTTAAGTGCTCATCTATTTCCCAATATTACTTTCATGACCTTGTAATGTTGATTTGTGCACTCTGATAGGGCTGTCTTTGGTCCAAAATACACTGCAGAAATAATCCAGTTTGAGACTGTTTTAACTGCCCTGGCTAAATGCTAGGGAATCCTGGGAATTGTAGTTTATTGTAGCATCAGAGCTCTCTGACAGAGAAGGCTAAATGTCTCACAAAACTACAGTTGCCAGAATTCCCTATCATTAAGCCAAGGCAGTTAAAGTGGTCTCAAACTGGATTATTTCTGCAGTGTGTTTTGGACCTTTATATGTAACACTGTATTTCTCTCTGAGGATTGTAGTGGTAGAATTTCTGGACAAGCATCTACACATTAGTTGGCTTTATAGTTCTTTGTGTAGTTTCATAGCAATCACCATTTAAAATTGTATTATTGGACTTAGGTGTGTTCCACTAAAGGTGGCATTCAGTGCTTGGTTTGTTGAATGAGGACCTTGTACATCTAGAATTTCATTTAAATTTCCATGCCAGGGTAGAATGCCAAGGAATTCTGCTTCCTTCAATCTGGTTTCTGATCTGGAACTGATTATCTTTACGGGGAGCTAGACAGGGTGAGTGCATCTCCAGTGATTGTTATGAACCTCCCAATGGTTTTTAATACCATCAACCAGACAATCCTGGTCACTAGCCCTTTCTGCACAATTATAACACCATGACTGCATCCTTAGGAATCCTGGGGGTTTTCTAGTTTAGTGAGAGGCTAGAGCTCTCTGGTTGAAAATTCTAAATGCCCCTCTCCTAAACTGCAAATCCCAGGATTCAGTAGGATGAAACTATGGCAACTAAAGTGGAATTATAATGCTGTAAATATGTCATGGAAAAGGGACCTGGGAATGTGAATCAGGGAATAAAGTTCTTGGAATGCACTTCCCTTATAGAATAATGTTCAGATGACAGCTTTGGCCAAGAGAACCTTTGCTCAATGTAGACTTCTGCATGCATTCTTAAAGAAGGAAGATGTGCCATGACACACAATTTAGTTAATTCATTACTCACATCCTACAACATAAGTTATGTGGGTCTGCCTTTGAAATTTCAGTAGGTAACCAATATTGTAGCAAAAAGGTTTTATTTGCTTTTTGATTTAGATGAAAATCCAAGGTAGAAAACACTTTTAATGAATGTAATGTTCACCTCATATTGTAGACATGAGCTTAAGTGCACTGATAAACGGTATAGAAATGTACTTGCTATTGCTGCTGCTGAGTTGCCACAATATTTATTTCTGAAATGAGAAATATTAGTTTCTGCAACATCACTAGTAATGCAGTCCTCTTGTTGTCATTGTTGTGTGCCTCCAAGTCATTTTTCACTTAATGGTGACCCTAAGTGCAGATTGAATATTTGTATATATACATTTGACAGGAACAGCCAAATGCAACAGTGAAAAAAAAACCTGTGATGTTCCCTCTTTTGGACAGTTATTAAATAGTACAGGAAGCCTGGTTACCTCTTGTCACCTAATATCCATTTGAAGAAACAACATTTGGAACAATGTGTACCTCAGGTCTCATTGACTTTCTAGGAAACTAAGGGGGGTTGCAGACTGCCAGAAAAAGTGCAAATTCAGTCCACTTTTAGGGTTAGGGTTAGGGTTAGGGAATCATGGGAACTGTAGTTTATTGTGGCACTAGAGCTCTCTGACAGAGAAGGCTCAATGTCTCAGAAAAAAAATTCCCATGATTCCCTAGCTCTAACCCTAACCCTAAAAGTGGACTGAATTTGCACTATTTCTGACAGTCTGCAACCCCCCTAATATTGGCCTTCCATTTTTGTTTTAACTCACAAAGCTGTGTTCAAACAACAGGCTTGGACTATTTTATTGGATCCTTGGCAATATTCCAAGAGAAGCACTAACATCATACAAAAACAAAAAATTTCTAGATGAGAGAGCCCATTTCTAGATGAGAGAGTCTAGATGAGAGAGCCCATATTTTGCATGCCAAAAGATTCAGGTTCGCTACATCTCTAAGTAGAACTTGGAAAGACTTTTATCTGAAACCTTGGAGAGCTGCAGTCAGTGAGCAGAGCTAAATGAAGCAGTGGCTTGACTCAGTTATAAGGCAGCTTCCTGTGTAACAACCTGAATTACATAAATGGCTTCACAATGGATAACTTGCTTCAACAAATTGAAGGAAGTGACTTGAAAGAACTTGATACATCTTCAGCCAGGATGTGCTAATAGATACAATATGTGCCTGCAAATTTTAATTGCAACACTGTGTTTTTCCAAGGCTGAGAGAGTGATAATTGCTATTTGCTTGTTTAACAATAGGCTTGCAAGCAACAAAATTCACAATCAAATTGTAACAATAGTTTCAACTCAGCAGTTTGCCAACCAATAGCAGGAAAGCAAACTAAATATGCTGTATATAACAGCATGAAGCAAGACAGCGATAAATATGGTAGCATAGAAGCTTCAAAAGTAACAATAGGGTTATATTTTCATTGTTCAATTAAACACCTTTTTATGAAAGCAATATTTTGACTGGCAAAAGAATAGCAGGCATTAGGTAGACACCCCTGGGAGAATATTCCATCAATAGGAAAAGTCTGTATCCAGCTACTACCTTTCTTTACTTCAAGAAAATTAAAAAACAAAACAAACACACACACACACACACACACTGGAAGATCCAATCATTTGGTGTTACCTGCTGTTTGATCTAACTTTAAGTGGCAATTACATTTAATACACCCAGTCCATGTAGACACAAACAGACAGAGAAAAAGAGGATATTGTAACAACAAAGAAACAGTATCTTTATTATGGATCTTCTGAAAATGTTGAATAAGTTTCATGAGGCTCTAAATCCAATAATACCTACTTTGTCTAGAGTTATATATACAAAACAATTGTGTATTGAATGTCTTTGTAGTAATAAGGACATCGCCAGTTAACTTCAGTGGATAGTTAAACAAGCTAATGGTCCATTTATTAATTACCCAAACTGTTCTGTTGGTAAACATGGGCCAAGGTTAACTTTCTTTCATTTGTTTCAGATTGGGCATCACATATGGGGAAGTTGCATGAGAATGTACATGAAGAATATGAGTTACATTTTGTGGTTTTGAAGAAACTTGCTTAAAGAAGGGATGCGTAAAGTAAAACCTATCATATGATATTGTGTGAGTCTGGGAAAGATTATCTGTGTAAAAACAGTAAAGGAAAGAATTAGGGGATCAATTACATGGGTATAATTTGACATCATATCCAGAATTAGATCATTCTTTTCTGTTTGTACCATATTGGAAAAAAAACACTATATTATAAGGTTATAGAGACAGTGTGGTGGTTTGTGAGTTGAACTACAACTCTGGAGACCAGGGTTTGAATCCCAGCTTGGCCATGGAAACCCATTCAGTGACATTGGGCAAGTCACTCTCTCAGCCTCAAAGGCTGGCAATGGCAAACCCGTTCTGATGAAATGTGCCAACAAAACTTCATGATAGGTTCATCTTAGGGTTGCCATAAGTCAGAAACAACTTGAAGACACACAACAACAATAAGGTTATTTCTATAATACCATATCCCATGGAAATTGTAAAAAAATTATGCTGGATAAAGAATATAATGGAAAGAGCATGATAAAAAATGAACACAATTTTTGAACAAGATGAACAAGAAATAAACAAGACTTTGTCATGAATTCATTGGCTCTCTTTAAAATGTTTTACGTAAGATTCAGGGTTGTATGTCTTAGAACCTGAATCCTTAAAACTTGCAACTTGGCTAAAATGGAGGTGACAAGAAGTTATAGAGAATTAAGAAGAAGCCTAAATTCAGCTGAAACTTTTGGCAGGAAATTATGTTCTTATAAATTATTTGGGAGAACACATGGGCAATGTTATAATCTGTAACATAAATAAGAAAGTATTGTGTCTTATACCAGGTATGAATAAAGTTTGAAGTGTTATAATTTTGATATGACTATGTGGTATAGCTAGCATCATGTAATGGTTTGAGTGTTGGACAATAGGCCTGAGCAGACTGCCAGAAATAGTGCACTTTAAATTGAGGCACTGCCCTGGCTCAGTGCTAGGGAATCATGGGAATTGTATTTTTTTCTGAGACATTGAGCCTTCTCTGCCAGAGAGCTCTGGTGCCACAATAAATTACAGTTCCCATGATTCCCTAGCAGAGCCAGGGCAGTGACTCAATTTAATGTGCACTATTTCTGGCAGTCTGCTTAGGCCCTATGTCTCTGGAGACCAGAGTTTGATTCTCCACTCCGCCATGGAAACCCACTAGGTGATCTTGAGTGAGTCACACAGTCTCAGCTCCAGAAAACACAGTAATCAGTTTACCTTAGGGTTGTCATATGTCAGAAAGGACTTGAAGGAACACAACAACAGTGAATATGTGGCATATAATACTTTTTAAAAAAGTAAATATTAAATAAATTTACAAAATAAGCATCAGCATTATATCTGTGTACATTTGTAAGTGAAACAGATGCCACCAGAGGAATGGATTTCCCTTCTCCCTGCAGTCATCAAATCAGATTATGTCATGCTAGAAGATGGAGAAAGAAGAATTAAAGTCTTCTTACATGAGGTTGGATGTAATCCTCTAATTGCAAAATAAAAATACAGACATGGGTAAATAAATCATGGCTGTTGCTGTCAGCTGGCAATTGTCTGAAATGAAATGGTTGTAGACTTATTTGACTTCATATCTCAAGTTCATATGAGTTGCAACTATGTTGTTAAACAAACAGTAATTAAGATCCATTCAGCCTTAGAACTGTGTTGCAATTTCTTTTGCTTCTCCTTTGACAGATAAGGTGTGTGCAGCATTTTAAATCCAGTTGTGCTCTTTCATTTCTTCTTTGCTGCCATTTTTCTGGTAGTGCAGGTTTGGGCAACTTGTGGGATTCCAGATATGGTTGGACTGCAGTTTCCATCATCCCTTAACATTGACTGTACTGCTGGCTGCCAGACCTGATGGACCTTATATTCTAACACTATCTGAGTGGGTCAGTTATTGTCCAACCCTGTAGTAGTGAAAGTTGCCATATATTCTACTTCTGAAACTGAAAAATCCCGCAAGCAGAAACAAATAAACTTTAACTGATGGAGAGCTCATCAGCTGCCCTGCTCAGGTTCTTCAAACTCAGTTTTGGCTTCCTTGATCGCATAGTGCAGTTTACTTCTTTTCCTACTGTCTTCCACTTTACAAAGTATTTTCATCTTTTCTAGTGAACTGCTTCATCTCATGATATATGCAAAATATGACAGCCTCGTCTTGGTTTCAAAGGAGAATTCTAATTTGATTTTCTCCAAGACTCATTCATTTTTCTTTTTAGCAAACCTATCCTCCAGCACCACATTCCAAATGAGTTGATTTTCTTCCTGACAGCTTTCTTCACAGTCCAGCTTTCACACTCATAAGAATCAGGGAATATTATAATCTCAGTATTAAACCATCTTTAATGATTCTTTAAAGAGCAACAAACAATTACTTCCTGCCCTCCCTCCCCCCCCAAAAAAAAACTTTGAAAAAGACTGCCAGAGTTTCTTTCAGTGACTTTTAATAAGTATCTTTATTCAAATGGCAGTACCAAAGAGATCAATTAAAATAAATTGCTAATGAGTGTTTTGAGAGTTCCTGTTCAGGCTGTAATCTTATATAGTCTTCTGAGGGAATGTGTCCCATTGAATTTAGAAAGGTTTACTTCTGTATAAGTGTGCATAAGAAAAGTGTGTTTTTCTTTTAGAGAAAAGCTTTGTCTGGTAGTACCACACTCCCTTTTTTTTTTCCTGAGACATTAAGCCTTCTCTGTCAGAGAGTTCTGGTGCCACAATAAAATACAGTTCCCATGATTCCCTAGCACTAACCCTAACCCTAAAAGTGGGCTCAATTTGCACTATTTCTGGCAGTCTGCAACCCCCATTACTCTTAGGTGTAGGGTAGACTTTAAAAGTGCTGAGTGCATTCCCTTAAATGGCATTGAAATCCACAGTGGTTTCACCATTCCACCGACATGGAAGCCACCCACCAGCACAGGTCCAAGTCCTCACACTATTAATCCCAATTTAAACCCGCATGTTTGTTACTTTGTTTTGAAGGCAGAAGCAGACAAGGCTATTTACATCACTGAGAAGCTGCATAGATGGTGAAGGGAATTTCTGTGCCTGCTTTGAAAATTAGATTTTTATTCTTCTATAAAACATAGTTGGTATGCTGACAGAGCCAGCAAGTACTTTTTGCCATGGTGATTTCAGTTAGTTTAATGTCAAGGGTGTCTTTTTCAAAGGGAGTTTGTAGTCAAAGGTCTTAGCAAACCTCATTGATTTGATTGTAATTTTATTTTTGGAAATATAAGGGTCTAAGAGCATGTCGTAAAACAGTTTTGGAAATATTTTAAAGCATAATTGCTGATATGGCTAGCAGGATCAAAACTTTCTTGCTGCCCTGGTGGATTAATTTTGGACTTCCTTTAGAAGAATAGAAAGCAGCACTCCCTCACATAATGCACAACTCATATGCATATCTCCCTGCCACAGATTTTCCCCACTTCTACTACCCAGCCATGTAAATCTGTGTACTACAGAACTATTATTTCTCACCCTGCAGTGCAAACACCTTATGGCAAACCAGTTCTCACATATCCCATGCCACATCTTTTATGATCAGCCTCCTTTTGGTCCCTAACTGTAGACTTCTTCACACAGACCTGAGAGAAAGCCCCACTTCAAAAAGAAGAACTTCAGTTTTGAATATAATATATTTGATTTGCCAATATTTGGATACAGACTCTGCTGGCTGGCACTAAGCTGTCATTGTACAACATATGTATTTTGACCGATGGAAAAACATTATGAGGATTTTTGAATCAAAATATTTTTAAAAGCATTCTGTTCCAACATAAGGCCTTTTCTTTGTGTTCTGGATATAGAAATAGATGAATTTCTTCACCTAGAGATGAATCTGTTAATTGGAAATAAGGTTCATGCCTTGTGCATGGACCCTTTCACACTACACAACTATAGTACTTCAATGCTACTTTAACTGCCATAGCTGCACCCACAGAATCCTAGGATTAGTAGTTTAGTGAGGCCTGAGAGCTCTCTGGCTGAGAAATCTAAATAATTTGTGTATATGTGCCTTCTAGTCATTTCTGACTTATGATGAGGTGAACCTATTACAGGGTTTTCTTGGCAAGTTTCTTCAGAGGGGTTTTGCCATGGCAATCCTCTGAGGCTGAGAGAGTGTGACTTGCCCAGGGTCACCCAGTGGTTTTCCAAGCCACAATTCGAACCCTGGTCTCCAGAATCAAAGTCCAGCACTCAAACTGCTACCCCACACTACCTCTCTATAGCGAACCACAAATTGCAGGATTCATAGGATGCATGTTAGTGATGGTTGTTAAAATGCTATCAAAGTATTATAGTTAGTGTGAAAGGGCCTTGCATAAGACCTGGACCCTACTTTCAATTAATATATTCATCTCCAGGTGAAGAGGTACCTCCACTTTGGTGAAAGTTAGGCTGGCTTTTTCTTTGCTGTCCTTTCGTTGTCAGGTGAAGAATTTTCAATTCCAGGGGCCCTTTGGAAAATTATCATTTTTTTTTTAGCAGTTTTTAATCTTTTTTTTTAATTAATGTTTTACATGGGTTTAATTTTATAGACAATTGAATATTTTATTGTTGTTGTTGCTTGCCATCAAATCATCTTTGATTTATAGCAACTCTATGAATAAGAGACCTCCTAGTCATAATCATCTATGCTCAGGTCTTGCAAAGTCAGGGCTGTGGGTTCCTTGACTGGATCAAAACTTTTTGTAAACTGCTTTGAAGTTCTTGGGGAAAAGACAGACAAAAAATAAAGTGATTTATTGGGATTGATCAATCAAAGTGCTCTAATTATATAATATGAAGTAAGAAGTTGCATTGAGCTCATTAAGACTTTTCAGTAAACATGCATGGACTTGGGCTACATGTTTTACTGCAACAAATGTTTCAGAGGGAATTGTTTAAATAAACTAAGTAAAGATTTCTTTAAATAAACAAAATCAAGATAGCACACTAGTTCTTAACTGAATCCCATTTTGGGAGAAAGGTAGGATATAAATCCCACAAATAAATAAATTCCTATTAAGCCAGCATTCAAAATTTGCTTTTGGAGGCGTTTTGGGCAGGAAGCAGAGAAAATGTTACTTTTAGGTATGACACTCCCTGCTTGCTGTGCTGTTTGTTTTATATAGACTTCAAACATGTAATTTTGATTCCACACTTATTTAAAAAAAAGGAGGGGGAAAAAACAAAGTGTGATTCGGTTGTTGTTGTCAAATTAACTCCCAGCCGTTTCTTCAGGGATGGAGCAGCCATAAACTGTCATCTCAGGCTTTATCTGTGAATCATATCTGGGGTGTTGTGATGACTGGTTGTGACTTGTCTCTGGAGCTGAACAAGATTTCCCCAGAATTTTTGTTCCAGGTGAAAAAGTACAGTGTCAAAAAGGCCGGTGAGTGAAGGAGAAGCGATTTGTTCATTTCACAGGGAGCAAAGACAGAGTGGCGTCAGGCTGGCATTGCCAAGGGCTGGAGGGGAAGCTGTTCTGCCTCTCTAAGGGAAAAAAATGGGTGGGGAGTATTTAACACTCCTGTCAATGTAGGGTGTCCTCCATCCAGGGGGACCAGGCATCCTCCTTTTCCAGGACATGCCCTCCATTTCCACCTTCTATCTAGGGGGAATCCCAAAATGTCCTCCATCCAGAGTGACCAGGCATCCTCCTTTTTCCAGGGCCTACCCTCCATTTCCACCTTCTGTCTAGGAGGAATCCCAAAATGTCTTCCATCCAAGGTGACCAAGCATCCTTCTTTTCCAGGGTCTGCCCTCCATTTCAGCCTTCTGTCTAGGAGGAATCCCAAAATGTCCTCCATCCAGGGTGACCAGGCGTCCTTCTTTTCCAGGACATGACCTCTATTTCAGCCTTCTGTCTAGGAGGATTCCTAAAATGTCTTCCATCCAAGGTGACCAGGCATCCTTCTTTTTCCAGGGCCTGCCCTCCATCTCCACCTTCTGTCTAGGAGGAATCCCAAAATGTCCTCCATCCAAGGTGACCAAGCATCCTCCTTTTCCAGGACCGGTCCTCCATTTCAGCCTTCTGTGTAGGAAGACTCCCCAAATGTCCTCCATTTCGAGCATGACAAAGAAGCATGCATATAGGAGCGCTCGTGTCCTCCATTTTTCTTAAAAGTCCTCCATTTGGTGCCGCCTTGTCCTCCTTTGAGATGAAGAAAGCAGGTCACCCTGAGAGATATGGAGGAGGGACAAGAGAGAATTCAGGCATATTTCTCGAAGTCACAACAACGAATTGTTAGTTGGACCGTCTACGCGCGTGTGTACATACACACACACGTGTTTTCCTTCTCTGTCAGTACCACACACTCCTTTTGTTGTAAAAGCCACTGCCCCACAGATTCCCCATTTAAAATAAAGCGGCCAAAAGCGCGCTGGAATAATGTCTTTTTAAAACAAAAGTGAGGGAGGAGGAGAGCTGAAGGGAAGGCAGGAGCTTCATGTTGGGGAGGGTTTGTGGCGTTTGGAAATGGGTCCCGGGGGGGGGGGAGTCCTCAGGGCTTTTGGCGGGAAATAAACCAAGCAGAACAGGATGACCAGACGTCCTCACCGCCAAGGAGGACAAGCCACCCCAAAACGTAGGGCACTCAAGAAAAAAATATAGGACTTTTATGTGTATAAAAGCTAAAAACGCTTGTATAAATGTGAATTCGCAATCCAAATGGAGGGCATTTCTAATTCATCCTAGACAGAAGGCTGAACTGGAGGGCATGTGCTGGAAAAGGAGAACCACGCCTGGTCACCCTGGATGGAGGACACTTTGCTTTCCTCCTGGACAGAAGGCTGAACTGGAGGGCATGCCCTGGAAAAGGAGGACCACTGAATGGAGGGCATTTTAGGATTCTTCCTGGACAGAAGGCTGAAAGGGAAGGCATGTCCTGGAAAGGGTGTCTGGTCACCCTGAATGGAGGACACTTTGGTTTTCCTCCTGGACAGAAGGCTGAAATGGAGGCCATGCCCTGGAAAAGGAGGACCAGTCCTGGTTACCCTGAATGGGGGGCATTTTAGGATTCCTCCTAGACAGAAAGAAGGCTGAAAGGGAAGGCAGGTCCTGGAAAAGGAGGACTACGCCGCCG
>CM034706.1:61491356-61514683 GCA_020142125.1 Phrynosoma platyrhinos | reverse complement strand
AGTCTAGTGCACCACTACTTTTACTTTTCCTGTGGGAAGGTTTCCAGTCTTTCTTGTCCACCTAGAATCTCATCTTACAAATGCTGCTGCTCCTCCATCTAGTTTTCCCAGCATCATTCCCATTGCATGCATTGCCCAGTGGACTGCTGTTTCCCCCGTGGCTTGGACATTCAGGAAAGAATCTGTGTTAAATCTGTTGCACCAAAAGTCTCAGAATTATGAAAGACTTTAAAGATTAACATTTATGACATTAGCTTTTGTGGATTAGATGTGTGAAGCCTTCTCCTCAGCTGGAGCCATATTATAGGGCTGCAGTCATGAGTTTTCTTTTAAAAGCACATACTGAAATTATGTTAGCTATGGGTCTTTAGGATTTGGATGAATGGTGGAATGCCACACATACTGGCAGATGTCACCTGATATAATAGTGGAATAATTCACTGGTGGAATGGCTGGAATGGAGTACAGCATGGAAGGACCGCTGTCATGTTGCGCACCCCACCGCACAGCACATGGTGTCAGGGTGCTTCCTTGGTGCAGCATGTAGACACGCTGTGCCAAAGGAGCCCAGAAGAGCTGCAGTGAAGGTGGTAAGGGCGGCTTTTTGCCACTCCAAAAAGGAGAGGATTTGCCAGCTCTTTTTGGAGTGGTAAAAAGCCAGATTGGGGCTGTGGCATATGGTTCGGCCGCGGCCCTGATTCGGCGCTCCCAGGGTCAGCATGGAGCCACCCCTTAGGGGCCATTTGTATGGCCCCTTAGGGTCCCTTCATTTGTTGTTGTTGTTGTGTGCCCTCAAATTGATTTTGAGCATGTGACTTGCCCAAGGTCACCTAGTGGGTTTCATACTACATAATTATAGCACTAGTTCAATTGCCATAGTTTAATTGTATGGAATTTTGGGATATGTAGTTTGGTGAAGCTCTAAAGCTCTCTAGCTGATGATTCTAAATATCCCTCTCTAATGTGCAGTTCTAGGATTTCACTGGATGGAACTATGGCAATTAAAATGGACTCACAGTGCCATAACTGCATAGGGTGAAAGTTTGTTTGTTTGTTTGTTGTTACCATATCTTGTATTACTTCAATTAATGACCATCATATGTCCAAAGCATACTATTGGGAGAAATTACTTCTTTGGACTAGGCTACGGCTCCCAGAATCCATCAGTCCACATGATCACTGGTTATTCTGGTAAGGAAATTTTGCACATTGTAGTTCTGATGTTGTGCCTGGTGGGAGGTACAAGTTGGTCATGTTGGCTGGGATATTCTGTCTTGATGTTGGATCCAGCATGCCATTACCAGTCATGCATAATAGGAAATTTGAACAGTGAAATAAATAAATAAATAAATAAAGAATAATTTTTCCAAGTGCTGCTCCTGTCACCAGCACTTACATGGCACAAAGACTTTAATGGGTAAAGGATTAAAATAGACATCCCACATGAACAACTTTCTTGACCCATGTCACCAGAACAAAACATAGCTTATAACAAAACTTAAACCACAACACACCACCTCCAAGTGATCAACTCCACACAGGGAAATCATAACTGAGAAGATGGGATATGTGTGTTTCCCCCCTCTGCAGCACCATTTTCTATAACCTTGAGTTCCTTAGGGAGATTTGAGGAAGGAAAAGCAGAATAAAAATATTTTGCATAATAGGGGCCACCTTGCACAGAATTTGTTTTCAGAGCACACATAGGAATCTTGGCATGCTCTACCACATTTCCTCCCAGAGCCTGTGCTGATAGCCTCTCCTGATAGAAACACCCAACAGGATTTTATTTACTGTAATTATCAGGGGTGCCTAAGCAAAAAATTCCACTGCCTAACACTTTTCTGCCTGAGCAAAAAACAAAAGACAACCCCTCCCTCTACTGCTTGTACAGAACCTGACAGGAATGTCCCTGAAACCCTACAACAACATGGAGGATGGGACAGTGTCCTGTAATTTGCTTAACAATGTGCCAACAATTTGCTTAAGGAATACAGAGCATTCTGTTTGGTATGCACAGCTTTGTAACTTTCTGCCACTGTGTTCGCCCCCTCAAGATCCACTACTTTGAGATGGGCGCCTCATTTTAACAGTAGGAATTGCCTTTGTTTTCTATACTTTTCTCTGACAGGAGCCCTGGTGGTGCAGTGGTTAAATGCCAATACTGCAACCACAAGGTTGTGAGTTCAATCCCAGGGCTCCGAGGTTGACTCAGCCTTTCATTTTTTTGTAGTGCAGTAAAATGAATAACCAACTTGTTGGGGGCGATTGACTTACAGACTGTAAACCACTTAGAAAGTGCTGAGTTCACTGATAAGTGGTACAGAAACATAAATACTATTGCTATATTTTAGAAATGACTCGCTAAATAAAATGGAAGGGGAGAGAACACCACTTGGGATGCCAGGGCAGAGCAAGTCACTAAGAGCCTTTACAGACTGCTAGAAATAATGCAACTTGAGTCTACTTTAACTGCTCTGGCTCAGAGTTAGGGAATCATGGGAACTGTAGTTTATCGTGGCACCAGAGCTCTCTGACAGAGAAGACTCAATGTCTCAGAAAAAAACTACAATTCCCATGATTCTCTAGCACTGAGCCAGGGCAGTTAAAGTGGACTCAAGTTGCATTATTTCTGGCAGTCTGTAAAGGCCCTCAGTTAAAGGGAAGAGCAAAACTTGTTGTAATGCATAATAGTTTCAACTGTCTGCCATCTTACTCCCCACCCCATGGCTATATGTGAAAACTCTCTCTTGGCTGGACTGTATTCCAGTAGTTGAAAGCAATGACTCCTACATGACAGCAAAGATCTCCTTTACTCCAAAGATCAGCACTCTGCTCCAACCAATGATCACTACCAACGAAATACCCATGTTTTCTTTTGTGTTATGGGGTCCAAACCCTGAATGCATGTTCCAGAAGAGCCAATGCCTACAGATGGGGTTCCACTGCAACCAGACCAAGGATTTTAAGGATATCCCTGCTCAATTTTCTCTTTCATGTCCTACTCACTAGTGTATGCCCAGGCTCAGGGATTTATGATTGAATGAAGTGACTGTAAATAATGATTGGAATAAAAATTCCCTATTAAGCATAACTGTTATATTTTTGAAATGCAGTTACTTATGTACGTTCCCCCAACCTTACATCTGGTATTGAGAATGGTTGAGAGAGCTGGTCAGCAACAGAATTAACACCATCCTCCTGCATCAATTTGTTATCCTGTTTCAGCTGGGCTTAACCCCAAGATTTCCAGCACTTAAAATCTCTGCACTGAAAAGCCTGTGAGAAGCTATTGCATTCTCCATCTCAATCTCAGAAGAACTGGAAATAATGCTGTCATACTTAGCAATAACTTCTATGTCCCTACCAGAGTCCTCAGAGCCTTCTAACTTTTCTGCTGTAGCCCAGTCACACTGTCCACAAACTATCTTCTCCTTTGCTGGAATAACCTTAGGAAAATCAAAAATGTGTGTGTGTGTTTTTAACTGTACTGTACACTTCTTTTCAACCTGCCTAATATCATTTGAAATCTGCATCAGCAGTACTTACTTTTGTTGCAACACCATTCCTTACACCAGGGGTAGGCAACCTGTGGCCCGGGGGCCGGATGTGGCCCACCGAGGCCTTTGGACCGGCCCCAGGCTGGTCCTGCCGCCGCCGCCGACAACCCCTGCTACCACAGCCGCCCGCCATGATGATATTGATTATTGTTGTTATTACTTGTTCTTGGGGTTTTCTTGGCAAAATCTCCACAGGGATTTTGCCATCATGGCTTTTCTGGGGCTGAGAGAGTGTGCATGCATATTTTTTTTTTAAAAAAATAATTTTAAAAATTTATTTATTTTTGCTTCGGCCCCACAATTGTCTGAGGGACAGCAACCCGGCCCCTTGCTCAAAAAGGTTGCCTATCCCTGCCTTACACCATTGCTGCTAACTTAGAATTCATGGCATTATGAAGTGAATCAGACCTTTGGCACAAATTCATTAAGTTATTTATACACTAAATGTTTTGTAGTGTGAGCAGAGGAACAAACAGCTTGCAAGTGAGAATTCATTTCTTTAGCAGCAAGATCTTTAAACATTTTCTATAAGCTGCCTAAGCCACACACTTTCCTCAGTTTTGCTAAATGTTCCTGCACTACAGCTCTCAGCATTCTTCAAAAACAGGATACTTGCTGCCCAACTTCTGAAGGGCCTCTAATAATAATAATAATAATAATAATACTTTTTATTTGATATCCCACCCCTCTGAGGTCAATCGGGGTGGCTTACATAATAAAATCATCATACAACAGTTAAGAACTATTACCCCCCTTCCCCCCTTAAAAAGTTATTAAATCCAAGCAAATTAAAACAACATATAAAAGAGGATATATACCTCTGTGTAAAACATAAAAAAATAATATAACATAAAAAGAAAGGCACTGGCATCAGAGTATAAATTCTCAGCTCTCAAAAGGCCTGGTCATAAGAGGGGGGAAACATCTCCAGAAAATTCTGGGGCCTAAGCTGGTAGTTATTCCGGGAAGGCCTGCCGGAAGAGATCCGTCTTGACAGCTTTTTTAAAGCTGTCAAGTGATGTCAATTGATGGATCTCCCCTGGCAGGCCGTTCCATAGTTTGGGGGCGACAACAGAAAAGGCCCTCTGGAAGGTAGTCACCAGCCTCTTGATTCTTAGAATTCAGAAAAACTACTTGTGCCAAATGCTTTTGTTGCTAGGGTTTGTGTTCTAGTGTGTGTATGGCTCTGTCTGTATGACTTCTCTCTCACTCGCTCTCTGGGTCATGTGCATGTTGAGTGTCATTGAGGCCGTGTTCCCAAGTCAGCCAGCATAGATGACCCCCCCCCTCTGTTTCTGGGATGTGGGGACATCATTTCTGCCACATTCTGGGACTGATGAACAGTGGCAGCATTATCAATGGTGCTATGATGTTGTTGGCATTTCTCTCTTCTCTTTTCACTATATCTCCCCTACCCCCAATGCTTGGCTGATCATTTATTGGACAGGACAGTTGTTCCATTGCTATAAAACCACAGTTATCTCCAAGCCCTGGCATAATAGCAGTATAGGAGTGTGCCGTTAAACACTTTGGTTTCTTCTTCACAGGATTTAATTTTAGCAAACGGTGTGACTTACAGCTTGCAACATCAAAATCACCACAATACCAAAAAGCCATTGGATAATTAGTCCTGTTTCTAAGTAGGTAACAAATAATAAGAGTATGCAAGGCTAAATTATATTTAAATGTGTATATTATGAGAATTCACCATAAAGGGTTTTCTTCTTTAAAGAGTAATTTTTATGACTATATCATGACTGTCCCTTGAAAACTCTGTAGAAGAACTTAACATTATCAGAAAAGAGAGAGAAGGAAGGTGAGAAATGTCTGCAAGGATCAACAGGATAGTTTCTTCACTTTCTGTAATGGATGGCTTTTAACTTCATGTCAGAAAATCATTTTGAAATATTAGGAAAATGTGCCTGTGATAACCACTTGGGTGAAAGAGCAAATCTAGTCCATTGTGAGATTTATAAAATATTCACATCATTGCTTAGATGCAAGGCGGCAATGAGCCCTATTTCTAAACTCTGAAAGTCTGAGGAAATCCATTGATTTGCAGTGACTGTTTTATCCTGCAGCAGCTTCACCTGTAGTGGAAAGCGCTCCTGAGTGGCAGGATTTGTCGGAATGCCAGGAGGGAGGTGATAAGGGGATCTAAACCCCTTGTGGTCTCAATTGCTCAACAATTCAGTCAAACTGTCTCTTCTTAGGGCTATTTTATACTTTATACTCTTCACATGTAAATGCTACCAGTAGAATGGGTAGTGAGGGACTACTTGGCATGGCTACAGCTCCTTCAGGGGTATGTCAGAAATCTAATGACCTTTGTGGGGGTCTTGTGTGAAGTAGCCCTCTGAAGAGAGAAAAGAGTGAAGGAAAAGAACATTAAAAATTTCAGTACTAATGCTGAGCACTTACAAAAGGGGTGGGAATCATACAGCCCTCCAGATGTTGGTGGACTGTCACTCCCATCAGCCCCACCTAGGGTAGCCATAATTCTCTTCCACAAAACTGGGACAAAATGTAGGGAAAATGAAGGATAAAATGTAGGCCATTCAAGAAAAATGGAGGATATGACCAACTAAAAGCCAAAAACAGGGTTCCCAGGCCTCCAAAAGGCCTGCCTGCCCCAGGAAAGGTGATGGTGGTGACAGCAGCCTTAAGCCTCCCCAAGCCCCCAGAGGCCTTACTGGGCTCCTAGGCCTCCTGAAAGGCCTGCCTGCTGCCTGTCTACCTGCTCTGGGAAAGAAGGTGGTGGTGACAGCGGCATTAAGCCCCCCCTCCCAAGCACCCAATGAGGCCTTACTGGACTCCTAAGCCTCACAAAAGGCCTGCCTGCCTGCCCTGCCAAAAGTGCAGGAAAGGCGGCAGAGGCAGGAGATGCAGCTGGGATGCCTGGAGGGATCTTCCAGTTCCTTCATGGTGGTGGAGGAGCCAGCTTCACAGCAGCCTCAGCCGATGGGCTGGGCCTCTGCTGCAGGCTCTGGGCCTCCACCACGGGTTTGTGCCTCTTCCTTCTCTTCCTCCTGCCAACCAGGGCACATTTTGTCAATCTCCAGTCCAACTGGAGATTGACAAAATGTGACCTGGAACAAAGGGAACTAGGATTGGAGGGTCTAAAATGCCCAGCCGGGCTGGGAGATTTTTTAGACCCTGCAATCCGGGATTGTCCCAGTTGAAGAATGCTAGGATTGTCAGACCAACAATATCTGGAGGTTTTTGTGATTCCCAAAAATCACAGTGATTTACACTGAGCAGCTTCAGATAGCATGGCCAATGGTTAGGGATAATGAGGAAATTATACATAGAAATGTTAATGTTTGTAGTAGTTTGTGCATGATACCTCAGTAAACTGATAGCCCTTTCATATAGAATTGTATTATTACATTTTGCAAATGTGGAGGAGAGGGATGAATAGTGGAACCACTAAAAGACATTTTGTGATATAACAAATTAGATTTAAACTTGCAAATATTTTTTTTTCTTATTTTTTCCCTTCCCTCCCCCCCTTCAAAAAAAGACAGATGCTGTTGAGTATGTTTTTTCATGTTCATATTTAATCCATGAGGAAACTGGAGACATGTCTCAAAATGCTCAAAAGATGGTTATTTTGCAGTAGGCCCTTGGTATCTGCTGGGGTTTGGTTCCAGGACTTCCCATGGATACCAAATTCTGTAGATGCTGAAGTCCCATTATATACAGTGGCAGGGTAAAATGGTGTCCCTTATATAAAATGGCAAAATCAAGGTTTGCCTTTTGGAATTTATATATTTTTGAATATTTTCAAGCTATGGATGGTTGAATTCATGGATAAAGAATACGCTGATACAGCAGGCCAACTGTATTAGTAAAAAAAAGCCTGATGCATTTCAAACTGTTTAAAGCCTTCTTAGGATGTTATTCAAAATCAGAGTTCAGAAAGTTTTGGACCAGGAACTCCAAACCATTAATTAGGCAAGTGAAAAGTGCTTGTTTTTTCTTGCTCATTAAATGTTTTGGGAATCCCTAGTCCAGCACTTTCTAAACTTTGATTCAGAATTTACATCTCTGGATTGTGTCCTTGTCATGGATTTGATTGGAAGCTCCCCAGTTCCTTATACTTCTTATGTTCATATGTTCACCCATGTATGTGGCAATTTAAGATGGGAAATCCATACCTAAAAGTGTTTGCCCATATAGTCACAATGGAGACAAGAAATGTCATGCCTAAAGTCAGTGGCATACCCTGACTTGGTGTCACCCAGTGTGTGTGTGTGTGTTGGGGGGGCTTCTGGAGGGGGGACATGCACAATGTGTCCTGGAAAATCACATGCGTGGCCCTGCAGCAGCCCGGAAAGCCCTGCGGCAGCCGGGAGATGGCCCAGAAAGCCCCCCAGCGGCCAGGAGAGGGCCTAGAAAGCCCCAGGAAGGCCCTGCAGTGGATGGGGGACTGACTAGGTGGCACTCCCTCTTCTGTGGTGTCACCCCCCTTCTGAAGGTGGTCCTTCCAGTGTGGTCCGCACTCCCCGCACCCACATCCCTAGTAATGCTAACTGCCTAAAGTATTGGATGGTTTGGGGAGACTCAGGTTCAAAACCTGCCTTGGCCCTGGTACTGTCAGGGTGATCTTGTTCCATTCAACACTTTCAAGTGTAATATAGCCCATGAGGTTGTAATAATAATAATTTAAAAAGGGTCTGGACACTATTATCAGCCATCCTGAGATGATGACAATAGTCTGTTCAACTTTAATTAAGGGGGGAGACAGAGAGAGAGATGGCTTGCCCATTTCTCTTACTTCCTGGGATACAATTTATTCATTATTGGTCATCTCCTCCAGGACTCTATGTTAAAAGTTCACCGACCCGGGCTATTTACTCACCATTACCTACATCAGCTGGAAAGGTCTGTGCCTCCTAAGTCCTCTATAACTGACAGGTTTGTTACAGCTCTTGAAAACCTCCTCACTAGAGAATTCTTCAATTCCCAGTGGCAGACAACAGCTTCCAGCTTGAAACACAACCATCTCTGCAGCAGTTCTGCCAACAGTGGAGGTCTCCCATTTCAAGGCTCTAGCCAGTGGATCTGATATTCTATGAAATGACTGTCAAGGCACTGTGGGGAAAAGGGAATTCCTCTTTAGGAAGAAACCTAACTCTTCTCACATAGATCTAACACATGGAATGGTAAACTTCAACTCCACTCTGGTAAATGAACACTCCAGCTGTTTTTGGAAACATGGTAATGTGAAATAATCCAAGAGCAGCTTGGCTTTGGACACATCTGGCCCAGACTAATGATGCTAGAATTAACTTCCAAGCAGGTTTTCATGAAATGACTGGCAAAACTTCTGGAGGGAAGGTTTATGTACAAGATGTCCTGCTTCAGGGCAGAGGATGTGACTCTGTGATCCATTGGATCTTTCTGTTCCCAGTTCTCTATGAGCAGAATGGTTTCAGCTGGCTAAGATGCAATAGAAGGGACCACCTTAAAGGCTGCCAAACACTGCTACAGTATTTATGCACAACTGGCTCTCAGTATAAAGTTGGTAGAAATTTTTGGATCATGTTCATGACTTTCGTGTATCTGAAAGTGGAAACTAGGCTTACAAACCACAATCTAAAACAGGATTCTCCACACCACAAATTAGAAGTGTCCTTCAGCCTAGTGCCCTCCAAATGTATTGGTGGTTACAACTCTCATCATGCCTTGACTTGGGGATGACTGAAGCTGCAGTCCAACACATCTGGAAGGCACTTGAAATATGCTTTTCTAGAAAATTACTCAGATATTTGGTAAAAAAAATTGACAGGTTGGTGAATTTGCACTTAATGCCTTCTGCCTGTCTATCAGTCTATCCTGACTGTCAGCCTATCCTGACATTTTCTAGAATGTCTCAGAGACACATGGAGTTTTGTCTAGCTTCTTCTAGACTATTCTCATAGGAGTTAAAATGCCAAATCACAAGCATGTTTGCTTGAAACCAAATGTCACTGAATTCAGAGGAATTGGTTTCCTTTGTACTGTGCAAAACTATCTGGAGAACTCTTTATTGAATGCCAGTATATAAATATTACAAAGAGATATCTAAACAATATACTTATGATTGCAGCCTTACATGGAATTACTACTTCATACTGAATCATCTATTTTATTTTTGATTAGTCGATTTGTAAAAGAAATAACTAGTAAGCAGGTTATTTAAAGCAAAAGGTGTTGACTCCAGTGAACAATGAAAAAAGTCCCAAAGATGCACTGGATCCAGCAATACATGCAAAATATAATTATTTATTAAGAACAGCAATAATGAGCATTAAAATATCTGGACTAATTGTATATAAACTGGGTAGAAGTGTACATATGAATAAAACATGGAATCAACTGTATCGTGATCTAGAACCCAATTAAAATTCAAACTAGTGAATATAAACATGCTGGCTTCACATTAAGACATGCAGCATATTCAGACTGTATAAACAGCATTTCATAACTGTGTTTCATGAAAGATTTCCTAAACCATTGCAAGTTATAATTACTCTTCACACTCTCTCTTTTGCTCCTTAAGAGCCAAGGTAGATGTCCTGTGCCTGTGCAAACCAAAGGTGGATGGTTACAGTTAGAATAAAAAACACATTTTATATTAAATTCTTTCAAATGGGCAAAATGAGATTATAGTCTATGAAAAGTAGGACAAGGAATAATGCATTTTAATAGAGTAGGGCAAATTAATTCTTGGTGTATTAGCAAGTGAATTATATGGAGACTGACTGAAATTCTGAGTGCAAAAAGGAAATATCCACTGTGGAACACAGAATAAAATTTATTAAAACTACACACTTAAAAAGAATGATGTTTTCTCTCAGCAAAAACAAGGATTTCCCTCTCCTCCAAGAAGAAGTACCAATCTGGTTCTATAGCAACAGCAAAAAAGCCATCCAAAATAAGTAACAGCAGGCATCGTGGAGGAATTCTTCTCCTAACTGACAGCTTTTTCCCCTCAAAAAGCAGGATGGAAAGTTGAACACATTTCAAAAGCAGAAATATTGTTGATGGGGAGAGGAAAGCGGGCACTGGGAACATTCCTCTTGTTTCTCATTTAGTTGCAATGCTTTCCACTATATGCATATCTCCCTACATTTATCAGGATTATATGCTGGCAGGCATTTTGGAATCTAGGGCAAATGAAGACCAGGTAGCTATGGCATATTTGGAATTATGCAAGTCTCTCCTTTTGAAATCATGTACCCACTCATGTTATAATCACCTCCTCTTTTCCTTTATATTTCATTTTCTGCAGAAATGGAAATGGAAATCAACTCACTCCCATTCATAGTTCTGCATCAAGCAATGGGAAGGAAGCATTTTTCCCATTCCTTTTTCCTGCATAAGAGTTAAGTCTGCTTTCCTTCTTCAATGCATACATTTTTTTAGTGAACAAGATATCTCATTTTATTAAGCCATTGCTTTAGAAGATATCACTCCTTAAACAAAAGGGCTAGTCTATGAAATCACGGCCAGTTCACATAGTATTTTAATGCACTTATATCTATAAGTCCATTTGTGAATGTCTACATGTATATACAACATCTGTGCTCTTGCTGTCTGTTTCACAGCAAAGTTTCACAAGACCAACCTCCATAGAAACCCCTTACTGTGTTCCTCTTCCAAGCTTATCTACCTGGAGCTGAACTGCCATGTAGCATAGTCTTTCACAATTGCAATACTTCAGAATGCCATTTGACAGCTCCTACTCATTTTTTAATATATCCACAAATACAGAAAACCTATATGTTAGAAAAATAGTTAGATATAACACTTTCTCCTGATATACTAGCTTTCCACATGCAGAGTGTTTTATGTGAAAGTACATCCAGAACAACTGCAGTCTCATCTGAACTCCATCAGAAATGACTGTATTTCTGAAATAACAGTTTCTAGCTAAGACTTAATTTTATTATTTTAAAAGTTGCAATCTCAGTGTATTAGTCTGGTGTGTGTCCTTCCAAGGCTAACTTCTGGATCAGTGATCTATGTGTCTATGTAAAGGGGGGGGGGGTCATATGCACATGCCACACACACATTCTTGTTTGTGAAGAAGTGAGAAGATATAACAATGAAGCAATTATTGTTAATAAGTGAAAGCCAAGACAACTATCAACAAAAGGGGCACTTTCAGTTACTTTAAAAATATTCCAGTCACTTTCAGTTACTTCCAAAATTAATTGGGGCTCTTTTGGAGGAGGGAGAACAGTGATTTACCAGAAAACCATGTGCCTAAACTCCCCCCCCCCCCCCCCAGTATTTTTAGTCAATATTTTTTCAGCTTGGGGAATTGAGGAGCAAAAAACTGCATAAATAACCACCCTGGAACATATGAGGTTCATGGGTTGCACAGTTCCCAACCTTGGTCTGAAGCCAGGCAGAAAAGCAATGGCATGAAAGATTATTTGAGTTCAATAATACACATTTGACCCCTTTGGGTGCTTAGGGATATTATTCATTAATTTTCTTCTCAAAATAAGCAACAAGTAATTTTACCCATTTTCTTCCTACTGTGAGAAAGTCTTCAATAACTGCCTATCTGAAACATGAGACTTATTCTGTGCACAATTCACATGTTGTTGTTTTGCATAGGTAAACAGCATATTATGCACAGAAAATAATATTGTTGTACAGAAATGTTATTTTCTGTATAGAAAATGTTATTTTCTGTGCAAATTAATGACATGCAAATTTTGCACAGAATAAGTCCCAAACTGTGAAGATACTTTGTCGGTCCAGGATTATTGTTGTCAGGGTTTCTCAACACTCAAAAACCATCCTGAGATCCCTTCATATGGTCTTGCTTGATTCTGAGAATTTCCTTTGAAGAAAACAGCATTATGTACTAATAACTGGAAAGTATCTATGAGTTGTTCACAGGAACTGCTTCCATTAGGTACATAGCAGCTAAGACTTGACTATCTAGTCTGGAGAAATACCCAATGCTGTGTTGTTACAGTCACAGAGAAAGAATATTTCATATGCAACATACTTCGTCAAGTTCACTCTGTCAGTGATGCATATTAGACTTCCAACTATTCTGATATGATAAAATGTCATTTGGCCATTTTCTGACTTTCTTACATGCAGTTCAAAAAGACAAGTAGCAGCAGAATAAAGTGTTATAGTGTGGGTCATGCCTAAGTACCCTAAAGCAGGGACCGGCAACCTACGGCCCGGAGGCCAGTTAAGGCCCCGGTCCCCGGACTTACCGGCCCAGGCTGAAGGTTGCCGCTGCCACCGCTGCCGCACATCCCATCACGGTGCGTTTTTGCTGCTCTGCAGCCACGCTCACCGCGATCACCATTTTGGAAATCAAAATGGCGACCGCGATGCGTTTGCGCATGCACAGTACTCTTGCGCATGTGCAAACGCGTCGCGGCTGCGATTTGGACTTCCAAAATGACGACTGCGACATGTGCCATGGTGGCTGTGGCTGTGCGCGCTATGGCGGCGACCACGGTAGCGGCTGCGGCGGCCACGTGCACGGGGGTCATGCGCGGCGGTGGAGGGAGTGTGAGTGCATGCGCCACCATTCCCCCCCCTCAGCCCAGCCGAGACCTGGGCTATGGGAGACTGGCCCAGGTCTCAGAAAGGTTGCCTGCCCCTGCCCTAAAGGCACCAGATTTTGTCTGATCTGGGAAGCCAAGCAGGGTCAGCCAAGGAAAGTACTTGGACAGGAGACCACCAACAAATACCAGGTGCTGTAGACTATATTTCAGAGGAAGGAACTGGCAAAACTATTTCTAAGTATTCCTTGCCTAAGAAAATCCTATTAAATTCATAGGGTTGCCATAGCTGACAGGTGAGTTGAAGGCATGTGCACACACACATGTGTTCACACGCAGAGTATGCATCAGTCCTGGGGTGATATTAACCATAGGGCACTAAGAACCAGAAACAAAAGCTCATTATTTTGTGTTCAGATCCAAAGCATAAATTGCAAAATCTTAAATTTGACCTGACTCTTATGATGCAAGCATTAGCATCTCCCATGCAATACAATAAGAACTATGGAAACTGTTCCATCAGCAGCATGTGAGAAACAGCCAGCCCTTTAAATATTATGCTTGCATATGACAGGGTTGCATCCAGAGATCTCTTGAATAGAGTTTCACTCATGGAAATGCCTATTATTTATTTATTTATGTATTTATTTTAAAAGTGTATCCCTTTTTTCTGCAACTACATTAGACTCTTGAAAATCTCCTCTGGCTGAATTAGAGGGACCTCCAATATAACATGGAGCATGGGACAGATGGCTGCAGGTGTATGGAAATCAGCAAACATTACTTTTCTTCTCTTTTCTTTGAAGGTTCATTTCTGCTGGATCACTAGACATTCTATGACCAGCAAGAGGTCGCCTGTTTGTGGTCAGGTTGCACTGGAGCTCCTTTCACACTATACAATTATAGTAATTTGATTCAGCTTTAACTGCCATTATGACATCCTATGGAATTTGGGGATTTTCAATTTTGAGAGAGGCATTTTCAATTTTCAGCCAAAAAATTCTAGTGCCTCAATAAACTATAAACCCCAGTATGCAAAGGGATGGTTGTAGCACCTTTGAGACTGTGCAAAAGAAGTTGTAACATAAGCTTCCTTTTGAGGAAGGCAACCCAGTCCTAGTCTACGAAAGCTTATGCTACAACTTTCTTTGTACAGTTAACTCTCAAAAGGCGCTACAAGATCCCTTTGCATACTTCTATTCCAGACTAACATGGCTATGTCTCTGAATACAAACCTCAGCATTCCATAGGATTTCATCATGGTAGTTAAAGTGGGATCATAGTGCTGTAATTATGTAGCATAGAAGGGCCTGGATCCAAGTCAATAACTTTAGCAGTTCTGTAATGTAGACGCTTATTGTTATCCAAGGGACCAAGATACACGTTTGCTCCTCCTGCTTCTAAACAGATGGTCTATTATTTCTGCAAAGAAACTGAAGTGTTTGAAATATGAGTGTGATTAGGAAAAAAAAAACAAAAAACGAGACAAGTGTCTACAAAATAATGCATGGGATTGGTAGGGAAATAGAACAAGGGTGTGTCACTTCTCTCTGTGAGCTGGAACTCTGATTATGTAAAGTTCTAGATCACAGGCAAAAACTCACTTAGGTTTGTCAGGGTTCTTCAGTGCAGGCATTCCCCTGATCCTTGAAAAGTGTGGGAAAATCCAAAGAATGAGGTAAGTAGGGATGGCCTTGTGCACTCTCTCATGACCTCAGCTGCCACCCCAAAACAGTATCACCCCCCAAAAAAGAACAACTAATGAATCACCAGAACAAGCACATTTTCACTTCTGATAGCTCAATATGACAGCTTTGAGAACAGTATGGTCCACTGGAGAACTAAGGAGCCAAAAATGGTGTAGAGCAGACATCTGGGCTCCAGAAGTACCTACCCCTAGATTAGATGGAGGTCACTCCACCGGTACTTAGCCTTATGATGATGACTATATGAAATTCTCAGGAAGCCAATATACCAATGAAGCTATCACTGGGTAACAACAGCAGGAGACAAATATGGCCTTCATCTTTTGACTGGGAGTTTTCCCAGAGAAATCTGGAATGAATTCATGGCCCAATCCACTGTCCCAACTCTCAATATTTTTTTAGATCAGACATATTATTTTAAAGAGCAGACTGCTCAGAAACTTGAATACAATAATTTGAATCCATGCAAAACTTTAGCAGTTAGAGAACCAGGAAAAACAAACAACCTGGCCTGCTCTTGTGCCTTCAACAGCAACTTGGTGTTCAAAATCAGCAGGCAAAGCTTTTCATGCAGGGAAAATTAGCACAGAGCTGTTCAAAACAGACTCTTCCACATGTATACTGTGGACGTTTTCACACTACCCTCCTAAAGCCGGGTGGAGCCATTCCGGAACGGGTCGTGCCGCCGATTCCAGAATGGCTCCGCCGCCGAAAGGCTAATTCCTGTTGGACAGCCGGAATTACCTTTCCGCCGCTGAAGCCGGAGTTAGCGTTGGTTCGGCCGGAGTGACGCCGGACTTAGGGCTCCGTGCGTTTGAACACACTGAGCGAAAAGCCGGACTGATGCAGGGATGACACCGGAAGGGGCGGGGTTTGCCGCCGCGCGTGTCTGAACAACCGGGAAATGGAGCCGGAGTGAGGCCGGACGGAGGTAGGATTGCCTCCTCAAAAAGGCCCGTGTGAAAATGTCCTCAGTGAACTGAGTCCATGCCCACTGTCCTAATAATCAATACATCTCATAATTCTCACTCCAACATTGCATATTTAGCAGAAAATCAACAGGATGCCTCTATAGATGCACTGCTACCTATGGTCACATACAACTACAGGTTTGAAGCTTACAATGGCAGCAGGAACAAGTTGTACAGGATGCTTAGAAATAAATAACCAACACACATGTTGTACATGTGTACTTCTCTAACAATATGTGTATAATACAGATATGTTGGATATCGCTTCCTCTATGCTTCAAAAATAGATGTGAAAACAGCTTTCGTGAACAATCCTATCAGCACGTGTACATAAAGCAATTTCAGAGGAATGAAGGGATTAATAAGCTGACAACCATACCAATGATTTTGTTGCAATCCTGTGAATGTGCTACTCTAGAATCAAGACCAATGGGCTTTTGATGTATTTGCTTTTTTTCAATATATTTATTTCTTTATTAGAACTCCTTTGTTTTATAATGGCTACTGTTGATTTGTATTACTTCTTCACCCCATACTTTTAAGATGTAGAGATCCGCCCTTAATTTGCTTCAGCTTTGTTGAAAATACATAAATGTTGTCTACACAGAAAGGATTTAAACAGTATATTAAGGAATTACTGGATCCATGTTAACTGGTGTGTTAGTATGCATGCGAAACACTCAATACCTGGCTTAACTCAAGATGTGATAATTCTTATTACTTTGTCATGATTCCATTTTTTAAATGCAACATACTGTGGTGCATTAAATCAGTATGCATAGGTGCTACCATCTATCCACTATTGCATAAAAAGTACAGTATTTTTCTTCTTCTTCTTTAGATGGCAGCCCTAGTTGGCATTATTCAAACTCTGAGATTAA
The DNA here is from genome assembly GCA_020142125.1 of Phrynosoma platyrhinos. Taxonomy (NCBI): domain Eukaryota; kingdom Metazoa; phylum Chordata; class Lepidosauria; order Squamata; family Phrynosomatidae; genus Phrynosoma; species Phrynosoma platyrhinos. The sequence continues at coordinate 61,498,032 of CM034706.1, read as the reverse complement.
AAAGAAATGTAAACACAGACACATCTTAGCTACAAGAGAGACCTCTAGTGTGTGCTAGAACATTTTGTGTTGTGCTTCAGGCATAATTAATACACCAAAATCACTGCAGTCATTTTGAATATGTGATATTACATTTCAGTAAGTGTCTCTCAGAGTGAATTAGTTTTAAATGTCCTCCTAAGTGTGCATTTTAACTCAATTGGCATCAGTTTGAAGCTGAGTAGAGATTGGGAAAAAACAACTTGCCTTTATTCTGAAAGCTTCTGCATTATATCTGATCAGTTTCAGTGATTTGATTTTATAGCTGAATGATCAAAAGGTCAAAAGCATTCTATTTCTTGTGTGCAAACCTTTACATCCAGGATCAGAAACAGTTTGCCTACCAGTTGCTTGCAATATTACAAATGTAATAAAGAAAAATCTTACAAAGCTACAGTATTTATTCCATAGAGAGCTATGGTGTGTGATCTGAAATACTTGGCCTCTTTAATGTACTTCAGGACCAGTAATCAACAAATGATTTCTAAAATTAAAGATGACCTGACATTAGGTTTGAGTAACCAAATCCAAAATATTTTGGGTTGGTCTATCTCAGATTGTGAATTTCAATTAGAAATTCAGGTGGTTCAGTGCCTGTAGGTAGGGAAGCAAAACAATGCTGCTCCAAAATAATCTGCATATTGAAGTTCCACACAAATATAGTTATAAATTAAACACATTTTAGTGATCATTTTTAAAATAACTCCATAAGCACCTGTGAGTCCCTAGGACATAGAGGACACTGGTTAAGCACAAGCAGAAATGGAACAAATCTAAACCTGTGATAACCCAGGCTCAGCTCCACTAATTTCATCCAGAATGTGGCATTGTTTAGTTCACTCCAGGCACAGCAAGGCCATAGATGAGTCATGTCAAAGGCCAAGTTGGCTCTGACTTGACCAGCATGTAGTGTGAAGGTGGGGGGGGGGGAAGAGGAAAATACTGTTGTACTACTGTGTTGGCCACTACTGTGTTGGTCTAGATAGGCCTTGTCTAACCCAGAAGGGTTCTTATGTTCTTATGACTAAATGGCAGACCACTGCGGGGGGGAGTATGAATGTCTTATGTTATGCTCCTGAGAGTGGCATACAGCTTAACTGCTTTCTATACCCCTTCTGAGCCATGACAACCCACTTGGGCAAGTCACATTCTCTCAGACTCAGAGGGAGGCAAAGGTAACCTCCTCCTTGATCAAATCTTGACAAGAAAACCCCATGATAGGGTTGCTTTAGGGTCACCATAAGGTGGAAATTACTTGAAGGCACACAAGTAGTATTATTATTAGTAGTAATCAGAAACAACTTGAAGGCACACAACAACAAATATCACGGTGGATAGTTGGTTCTTTCCCCCACTTCCTTAAATTTCAGTGTTTCTCTAGTTCTTGGCATGAGTGAGTCATTGGGGATGGAGGATGAGTGTCATTTATGAGTGTCATTTAACTGTTTATTCACATTATATAAATATTTTTCCATGCATATAAATAAGTTGCCTTTTGCTAGTTTTAGACTTGCTTCTTAGTGGACTTGTGTATGATTGGATTGTAAAAATCTTTAATATTGTCAATATTCTGGGAGAGGGGCTCCCAATCTAAAGTAATACACAGACTGTAAAACAAATAATCATCCATGGTTGCTGTTGTGTGCCTTCAAGTCGTTTCTGACTTATAGCGACTCTACGGTGAACCTATCATAGCATTTTCTTGGCAAATTTATTCAGAGGGTATTTGCCATTGCCATACTCTGAGGCTGAGAAATTGTGACTTGCCCAAGGTCATCAAGTGGGTTTACATGGCCAAGCCAGAATTCAAACCCTACTTTCCAGAGTCATAGTCCAACACTCAAACCACTGCACCATACTGACTCTCTAATCATCCATTATCCTTATCCTTATTTATATTCCACTTTCAACCCCCCCCCCAAAAAAAAGCCAGGATTCAAGGCAGGCATACAAATGTAAACAAATACAATATAGTTAAAACATATAAAAGGCAACATTAACATGTAACGAAACTATAACATTAAAATCAATTTAAAACATGCAGTTACAAATAATCAAAAGCAGTATAAAAACTGTATCGCTAAAAACGGTACAACATCCTATTAAAAACCCATTTATTTTAAAAATTCAATTGTCAAAAGCCTATTATGTCTTCCTACTGGCAGAGGGATAGTAAGGAGGTAACCATCCTAGCAGCCACCGACAAGGTATTCTCTGCAACCCTACCTGATGGGCCTCAGAAAGGACTAATAGAAAGGCTTTTCCTGAGGATCTCAGGGACCGGACAGCTCTTATGGGGGAGATACAGATCTACATCCTATTGTTGGTTCCATCCAGAGTAGAGCCATTGAATCATTTGGATTTATCCATGTGTTGATTCATCAGACACTAGTTGAATCAATGGATCTATTCCAACTGTATAGTCTGTCTAGCATTTAGCAATAGCATTGGTGGATTTCGAGTCCACGTCCCTTGCCTGTTCGTGGGCGGGAAATGGAGGGGGATAAAATGGGGCACGCACCCCCATTCAAGCCTATGGGGCTTGGATATTTGCAGTTTTCTGTTCTGGACCCCCTGAGAACATGGAGGGGCAACTGTACCTTTCTATACTGCTTTATAGTGAACTCAGCACTCTCTAAGCAGTTTGCAGTCTGTAAGCTAATTGCTTCCAACAAGCTGGGTACTCATTTTACGTATGAAAGGATGGAAGGCTGAGTCAACCTGGAGCCCTCGGGGAATGAACTCACAATGTTGTGGCTGCGGTACCAGCATTTAACCACTTCACCACCAGGGCTCCCTATATAACCTGGATCTAAGTAGGACCATGGTTGCAAGAAGCTGCAACAAGGAATCTAAACAGCACTATAAAACTCCTCAGAAGAGTACACTTCTTAAGAAGACTCATGTAACAATAAACCTCTTTTGTAATGATTCTAAGATCATCACATGCTTCTCCATGTATGGTGGTTGTTGTGTGCCTTCAAGTTGTTTCCAACTCATGGCAGTCCTATCATGGGATTTTCTGAGGTTGAACATGTGTATCTTGTCTAAGGCCACCTAGTAGGTTTTCATGGCTGAGTAGAGATTTGAACCCTTACAAAATTCCTGTAAGGCAAAACCAGACAGAAGATAGAACGTGATCTACTGATGAACCTCTTATCAGATTATAGTAGATCAGCAAAGCTTTCCAAATCTTAGTGATTTAAAACAGTAACAAGAAAAGGTCTTGCCCTCCTAACTGTGATAAAGAAAGATAGAAAAAACAAGGAAAAGATCAGGATATGAAATGGTGTGGTGTGTGAATGTCAGTTCTGATACCAGGCATGTGCTCAGACATGCCTGGCTTTGCAATTCTGTGTCCAACCTCAATTGGTGGAACCTGTGATTTTCAAAAACAAAAATAGGCCCTCAAGCCTCAAGTCTGAAGGTAGTAGTACCACTGATATCTATAGCAAGAGTAGGAAGCACATGACTAGTGGGCAACATGCCAGTGTGGCAAATAGTGGCCAGTTGACACCACGTGGCTCCCCTGACAGCTTTGGGACCCATTCTAGAAACATTTTCAGCTGAAAAAGAAGTGCTGCTCTTAGAAGTTTCCAGGAGCAACAATTCTGCTTTACAAAGCACAACTGCTATTGTTTTGCCTGAAAACCTCCCCCCCAAAGGGATTTTACAAAACAAGACATGAACTGCTGGCTACCTTCCATTTCATTTGTTAGAAACAGAGCCAGTGGTTTTTGTAGTCTAACATTTTTAACTTTCTCAAGCTCTGATTTCAACACAGTATTTGATTACAGGCCCCTCTTTTCCTTTCATATGCTATTTTAGATTTGCCCACATTCAGCAGAGGTTGCCATCTAGGATTGCAAGTTTCTTTTTCAGACTACACTCTAGTGACTGGGGGATTCTATGAGATGTAGTACAAAATATTAACTTTTCCACGCTCTGGTTAGAAGTGGGTGAACTGAATTCAGAAATCAATTTATTAACCTAACAACCTGTGCATATCCATATTTACTAAAGAGGAAGTCCCATAAATTGTAATAGGAATTACGCTAAAGTACATCTGCTCAGACTTGCAGCCTTAGGTTTAACTGTCACTAAAAACAACTCTTTTACAGTACATGGATAAGGATGTAAACAAATGTTTGCTGTTCATTCCTTTAAAAACCATATTTTTCTCATATTAGGAAATTTTCATCTCCCTCCTCCCTCCGGTATATTTGTTTTTGTTTTTCGACTTTTAAAGTAGCAGGACTCTTAAGGAGTCTAACTGCTGAGAAGGTAAAAGCCATTTTCCTCATTTTTTAATTTGCTCAAACAATCCAAGCATGCTTGGTACCCAGAGGGTATGCTCAAATAAACTTGTATGTGTCTGCCAGCTTTGTTGATTGAAACCAGAAGGGGAACATTTCTTAGAGAATGGTGATGTTAAAGGGAAAGAAACCCCACACCAAACTGTTCTCTTTCTTTTAACAGAAAAGGAAAAGCTAAAGCAGAAATCAGACAAGCAACCTTATATGAATGGAGCAAATTTACATACACTGAGAAGAGAATGTGGTTGGGATTTTCAACTAAACCACTTTTTGTATTCATTAACTTTTGCCCACTGTATTGGCTCACTTAGACAAAAGAAAAGCCAGAGCTATGGGGATCTGGGACACTCCTGCTTCTTTCTCCATTTTTTTTGAGCAACAACCTCTACTGGGGCTCCTAACACTAAATGTGCATCGTCACCTGGCCAACAGCTTATAGACAGACACCCTAACCCCATCTGATAGAGTAAATCTAGGGGTAAATCAACACTGTACAGTTATATCATTTTGATACCACTGTGTGGCTTCAGCCTGCGATCTGTTGTCCAGAGACACACTTGAAATTTTCTCATACATTTCAACCAAAAATGGTGAAAGGTCTGGAAACCAACCCCTATGAGGAGAGGCTTAGAAAGCTGGGTATGTTCAGCCTGGAGAAGAGAAGATTAAGAGGTGATATATTTGAAAGGATGTCATACTGAAGATGGAGCAGCTCCAGAGACTAGGACCTGGAGCAATGGATTCAACCTATAGGAAAAGAGATTCCCCCTAAACCAGGGGTAGGCATCCTTTCCCCTTTAAGGGCTGAGGGACTTCAGCTCCCAGAATCCCAGGAGCTATTGGCCAACATGGAACTATTGGCCAACATGGCTGAGGCGTTGCCTACCCCTGCCCTAAACATTAGGAGGAGGAACGTCCTGACAGTAAGAGCTGTTTGACAGTGGAACACTCTCTCTCGAAGTGTGGTGGAGTCTCCTTCTTTGGAGGTCTTTAAACAGAGGCTGGATGGTCATCCCTCAGGGATGCTTTGATTGTGTCTTCCTTCATGGCAGAATGGGGTTGGTCTGGATGGCCCTTGAGGTCTCTCCCAACTCTCTGATTCCTGGAACTGCAGTACTACACTTTCTAGCAGAGAATCCTAAGTACCCCATGAAACTATAAATCCCAGGATTCTGTAGAATGGAGCAAGCACTACAATTTCAAGTGACACCTCTTGATTTTAAGGGAATTCCTCAGCATCTTCCCTTAGAAATCATTGGACACAAGCCTTGGATGGCTTAGTGCTTTAACCACACACCCCTAAAACTGTAACTGTGCTTTGCAAGATGAGGACTCTACTGTCCCTGACTCATCGGTTCCAGATCCACTGTTGGGGAGCAAAGGGTGTGCTTTTTTTTTTTTTAGTGCATCAGTTTCACTCACATGTTGATATGTCAGTGATTTCCCACCGAAGCTTCAATAACACTATTCTAGGGAGGACCAGCTGTGCTTAAACCTGCAGGGACAATAGTCACTTTGCACATGCTTCAGTCTGAGAGACAACAATCACTTTGCATATGCTCTTGTCTTCATAAGTATTTTCAATATATTTATTCCTTTATTAGAACTTCTCAAGTCCACAGAGGTAACAGGCACTTTGCACATGCTCACTTTGCAGATACTCAAGTCTACAGGGTCAACGGACACTTTGCAAGGCTCAAGTCCACAGGGATAATGGGCACTTTGCACAGGCTCACTTTGCCCACACTTAATTCCACAGACATAATGGGCACTTTGCACATGCTCACTTTGTGCACGCTTAAGTCTACAGGGACAATGAGCACTTTGCACAGGCTCAAGTCCACAGGAATAATGGGCACTTTGCTCATGCTTAAGTTGACAGGAACAATGCACTTTGCACAGGCTCAAGTCCTCAGGGATAACACACACTTTGCACATGCTCACTTTGCACATGCTTAAGTCTACGGGGACAGTGAGCACTTTGCACAGGCTCAAGTCCACAGGGATAATGGGCACTTTGCACATGCTCACTTTGCCCACACTTAAGTCTACAGTCTAACATTAGACTGTTATGTCTAATTTTATCTTATTGCTATTTTAACTACGTATTATTTAATACTGTTTTAAGGGGGGGTGGCTTGGTTTTTCTTCTTTGAGATATATTACATGGGTTTTATTGTAAGCCGCTTGGATTGTCTGTCAATAAGCGGGATATAAATAAATTCTATTATTATTATTTGCACATGCTTAAGTCTACAGGGACAGTGAGCACTCTGCACAGGCTCAAGTCCTCAGGGATAACAGGCCCTTTGCACATGCTC
>CM034706.1:61464148-61486608 GCA_020142125.1 Phrynosoma platyrhinos | reverse complement strand
ACACACACACTGCAATTTGCATTGCCCCCCAAAAGGGTCAACTTATTTCAGTTGGGCATTTACCCTATACAATATTTTGGCCTAGGCTAATCAATTGATGGCATATATTGTTTATGGCTTTCTACATCTGCATCAGAAGTCAAGCTCAGTCATACTTCTCACAGACTAACAAGTTAGAACTAATATCTTCTTGTAGTTATGGATGAGAATAGTCTCTTCTGTGAGAGATGGATACCAGCATTCTACAAAGGATCATAATATATTTTTATCATGTGAGTTTGCTCTGGCTTTTTAGTCCTTTTATTTAACTATGTGCACATTTTAAATGTCTGGAGTAAGCTAAGTCAACTGGTCAGAAGGGTCTCCTGCCTGGCTCATATCCTTCTCCTCTCAACAAATCTCCCCAAACAAACCCTGGCCTGGCCAGCTTAAAAACTGGCCTGGCAACAGCATTATATAGACATGTTGCCAAAACATCGGTTATTTCAATCTGGTCTTTACTGAAACTCTTAACTTTCCAATTCTGCAGGAGTTTAGTGTGTCTTAAGTTTGGTTCAAGGCTTATACATCATTTGAATTTATGTGACAGATGGTTCTAATTACAGGCTGCAATCAGGGTTGGCCCTTGTTAAGTTGGCACCACAGACAACATACATTTTGCTGTTCCACCCCCTTCCCCTTCTCACAGGGATCAACATACTTCTCTTGGCAGTAGTGACCCCAGCACCAAGGATCCTCAGTTACCAAGTCACTTCTCCCAAATAACCACTAACAGAATTTTTACTTGTTTTAAACAGCAAAGGTAAATGGATGGAACAGGAAGCTCTGATAGATGCTACAAGCTATCTAATGAAGAGAAGAAAGAGTCCAGGGAGGGAGACTAGGACCTGGGAACTTCTGTAGCATAAACTAAGTTCCACGTCTGGATCTGGAATGGTGGTGGTGGTGGTGATGGGGTTAGTCAGGAGAGTATTAGATTTTGGAGGCCCATAATGTGAGGTAAGTGTAGGACATGGATGAAGTAATTTTAAGTATGACAGTTTCCAGAGCCAACAGCCAAACTGGCTGGGGCATTTTGGGAGCAAAAGTACAAAACGATAACTTTCCTAAGCTCTGGGTAACTATCTCCTTTCCATTGGTTTAGCTCTGTTTGCTGTGAACTAATAAGGAGTGTATATAATTTTGATCTGTGTATAAGTTATATATTTCATTAGTGGTCCTCCCCTTTCAGATGCCAGTGCATTAAAATAAACTATATTGTATCTGAAGGCAGTTCTATTTGTAGTACAATCTGTCTTGTTTGCAGTTCATCTGGTATAGAACCACTTAGCTTTGCTTTGCTGTCCTATTGCCTGAACCAGAACTGTTCATGAGATACCCAATAATGCAACAGAGAAGCCTTCAGGGCACTATATAAATTTATGTAAGTGTATCTCTTTGTGCCTCCTTCGGGTGTTAGAACCTCTCAGCTTAGCTAACCATAAAAATGACTGCCATATAATACTGATATAGGTGCAGAAAAATAACAAAAATGTTTTTCTTTTTTAAAAAAAACTAGCTCAAAAAGTATGATCTTAATTGTATATGTATATCTATATATCAATATTACTTTCAATCTTCTTAAACACAGCAATAACAAGGATGGAAGGTTTATATTGTATTTTCCAACCAACATAAGGCTTCTGAACAATTAACAGCAAATGCACAAATCAGGCATATGAATCTCAGTAAAGAACATTCTGTTTTAACCAAAGTAGCAGTTCAGTAGAATGAATGAAAGAAAAACAAGTAAATAGAGCCAGGCAGTTCAAGTTCAGTAAATACAGAGAGAAGCCTGGCTTTTGAACAATGTGAAATACAGGATTACATGAAGCTGATTGGTCTTTTTGTGAACAAAACAAGAGGGATGGATTTTGGTTCAATGAATCAAGATAGAACAAGTATTAAAACTATGGTTATAGAGTGTGCCTTTGGTATGGAAAAGGAAGACATTGGGCCTTTACAGACTGCCAGAAATAATGCAGCTTGAGGCCACTTTAACTGTTCTGGTTTAGTGCTAGGGAATCATGGGAATTGTATTTTTTTTCTGAGACATTGAACCTTCTCTGTCAGAGAGCTCTGGTGCCACAATAGACTACAGTTCCCATGATTCCCTAGCACTGAATGAGGACAGTTAAAGTGGCCTCAAGCTTCATTATTTCTGGCAGTCTGTAAAGGCCCATTACTGACTCAGAATTATCAGCAACAACCTCATACTAAAGCAAGTGTTGGAACCCTTTTTGTTCCTGAGAGCTGCATCCAATAATTGTTGGGGGACTGGACACTCAACATTTGCATGCACTCATACAAGTATCCATACACACATGTTTCAGAGGGGTAGAAGGTTATGGAGGCTCTGGGCAGTGGGTTTTAACCTTACTCCTATCCCATCAGTCCTAGTCAAGATTGCTGGGGACAAAGAGAGGCTGCTTTGAAGACACTCCTGTAAATTGCTGCTTTGACATTGGCTTTAGCAATGTGGAACCTGCAATCCTAGTTTTTGGGAGATGGGGGTTGAAGCACTGGGGGTGTTATGGAAGGCCCAACATGGAAGACTGAGTGTAGTTCCCAACACATGAGTAACTCACTCCAGACTAAAGGTCTACTCCATTGGATTGCCTGGGTGGAAGATATATTTGAACTCACTGAAGAAAGGAGAAGAAATCTAGATCTACCATTAGGCAAGTATATGAAAAAAAAATATTTAGGACAAGGAAGAATAATACAAAGCAACAATCACAGATACACAATTCCAAGCATAAATAAAGGCTTGCTAATATGACTAGCACACATTACATAGTTGAACAGAACATTGAATTTCAAAGCATTTACAAAGTTATGTATAAAGCTGAAGATCTGATAGAGTACATATTTGGAGACCTGATCAGATGTTACCAGGAATATACATTCAGGATGAAAGTTTACATATTTATATGAATCTGGCCTTCTAATGAAGGTAGAGTGTTGTTTTGTCTGTTTGTGAGACAGGTTCCATGTCTAATGTCACTGGTCTAACCAACCAGTCACAACATTATTTAGATCATAAGTCTACTTGTCTAATACCTTTTTACCATCATTATAAAGAGCTATGCAGTTCCAGGCAGTTATCTTAAATGTGGGAGAATTTAACTTCTATATGTTCATTCAGAAACAAAACCTAAGGTGTATGGTCACTGAGGCATCAAAGTAGGGGTCTCAAATCATTGACACTCAGCCTAAAGGGATTGGTTACATTGTTGCATCTTTATTCTGAAACAAATCACAAGGCATATGCTTTTTGAGGCTTCATGGTGTGGGTATAAAATCCCGGACCTTCCAGGTGGTGGTGTACATCTACAGAATATGATTGACCACAACAGTGCAGATCAGGAGTAGAAGCTGTTCATTTCATAAGTTCCATGTGATTGTAATGTGTTTCTTTGCCTCTCTGAACCTCTCATGGTGAAAACAATGTTCATTCTAAAAATAGCTGATCCCAGGAATCTCCAGGAGGGATTATTGGCCATTTAAAGATTATTTTTCACACACACACACACACACACAGGTTTTCTTAGCAGGATTTATTCAGAAGAGGTTTGCCATTGCCTTCCTCTTGGGATGAGAAAGTCTGATCCACCCAAAGTCACTCAGTGGATTTCTATGGCTAAGTAAGGATTTGAAGCCTGGCATGCTTATCCAACACTCAGTCCACTATATCATGCTTGTTCAAGGTCTACTGTAAAATGGTAAGATCTAGGAGCAGCTGACCTCTCAATAAGTGATTAGTGAAGGACTAACATGAAACCCAGTTTTAAAAGAAGGGGAGCCTTCTCCATCTATGCTTCCTCTGCTGAGGTTAGTGGTGTTCACTTTGGGATCACAACTTTTTCCTAAAAGCACTTTATACAGTCAGCCTTCCCTATCCATACATTCTTTATCTATGGATTCCACCACCCATGGTTTGAAAATATTTTAAAAAATATAAATTTCCAAAAGCAAATCTTGATTTCCTAATTTATATAAGATATACTATTTTACTATGCCATCATATTTAATGGGAACTGAGTATCCATGGATTTTTGTATTCATGGGAGATTCTGGAACCAAATCCCAGCAGATACCAAGGACCCAGTGTAGTGGCTAATATTTGTAAGAAAAAGAAAGAATGGTGAAAGGGGCTAATTACTTTTTTTAAAAATGGTTTTCTATCACCCTGGTGATTGTTTACAGGGCTGTTTTTGTCTGTTCATGTTTTTAGTTGTACCTGTTTCAATATTTTTATGAGCATTAGATTTCAGTTGTGGGAGAAAAGTAGGATATAAGTCAAGCAAACAGATAAATAAATCAACATTTGCCTAGATAACCAATAGACTTTTATGTATCTTTCCTTATAATGGCTTCCAAGGAAGGCTCCTTCTCTTGGGCATCAAAGTAATTGCAGTTAAGTGTCAGGAACTGTTTATGTGACATTTAACCAATAGTCCAAACAGTTCACCCTGATCTTTTTGTGTAGAGCTCCCCAACAAGTCTCTTCATCTCAAGGATACCAAACATTGAAACCTGTACATATCAACCACTGAACGATAACAGTTTTCCTGGTATGTCTTTCTGTTATTAAAACTATTATTCTGGGGTTTTTAGAGCATGTTTTTCTTAATCTCTCATAAACCTACATCTTTTTCTTCCTTAACAGTTTGGGATTTATTCTTTAGTTATATTTTATTTTATTTTGTGCAGTGGTATAGCCACCATCTGCTCCTTTAATATGGTACTCTTAAATAGCTAGAGGCAGAATGCCTGGATTTAACTCTCTCTCTCTCTCTCTCTGTCTCTTAAACTTTGCCCTTGAGATTGCTAACTAATTTGCTTCTTCCTATAGCTTGATCTTTAAGGGTATAGAACTCTCTTACTATGAACTCCACAGAAAAAGTCCTGGTGATGTTAATGAAGCAATTCTATCTATCTCTGTTCAGATGTCACTTCCATTGAGATCAGTAAGACATATTCCAAAGCAGTCATGTATAGGAGAGCAGTTTTAAAAAGTTTATTTTTGTATCTAACTTAGGACACTGTCCATGCTTTCTAAATTATCCTTTTTCAATGAAGCTGTATCCCCAGCACCACACTTCTTTTGAAATCCAAAAACAGCCTTAGGCTGATGCAATCTCGAGTGGAGGACTGATGGACAGAGTCTGCTTAACCTTTCCCCCTCTGGCTGTTTTTCATCTCAAAATTACCCCTCCAAGCTGGCATGGCCATATTTTTCCAAAGCTTTGGAAGACTTATTTATGCTATAATTCCCAGAACCTTCCAGCTAATATGGCCATTGCACATGCTAGTTGAAGAGGCTAGGAACTGTAGTGCAAAAAAGGATTTTTTCCAGGTTCTGCCCCTGCTGCCATATTGAGGCTTTTAAAATATATAACAACTTGTAAGAGAGTTGAGCAGAAAGAGATACAGACTCCTCCCTATTATTTTGCATTTGTTGATGCTCCTTCCCTCACTACTGTACTTACATTTTTGAATTTGCATCTACTCGTTTCATATTATTTAATGTGTGCTAAAAGCCAAATATTTAAGATTCTTCATATTAACAAATGTTGAGGTTAGGCAGCAGATTGAAACATTATTCCAGTGTAAATTGAAATCTTGGTCTCATTAGCATGCTGGGAATAATTGCTCATTGAAAGTTGATTGACTAACTTTTCTCATGACGAGTGATCCTATATTGCTCAGATCTACAATCTTGCAAAGTCTGTTAAATTACTGTAGATCTGTACTGTGTACTAACTCATATTTAGTAAATTATATTAAAACACCAAAACAGTTTCATATTGAGCTATAAAAATGGTAAATATTGTTATTAGCTACTCAGGAAATTTCCAGAGTTCCACTTTGCTGGTGCTCTTGATGTCCTGAAAAGAGATTTCATACAGGTAGAGATTTTGTGAGACTACATTGTCCAATTGTTATGGTTTCTTATTGGAAGTTCACTACCAATGTTCCTTGACATTAAACCTCCCCCATTATTTTTGTAAGTCTCTTGGAGAACAAAATAAGTTAAATAAAAACTAAAGTGAATGAAAAGGAAGGGAGGAAGGAATGGGAAGGAACATAGCTTGGTGGTAGAATGTACACTTTTACATATACACAGTCACAGATTCTGAAGAATTAGAATCAGAAAATGACTAGGGTTTGGGAGGGCAGCTATTAAGGAACTAGACAAGTTTCTGAAATGTAAAGATGTGTCATTGAATACCAAAGTCAGTATTGCCCATGCCATTGTATTTCTCATTTCTCTGTACAGTTGCGAAAGTTGGACAATGAAGAAAGCTGATAGGAAGAAAATCAACTCATTTGAGATGTGATGTTGGAGTTGAGTTCTACAGATACTGTGGATCACTAAAAAGACCAATAAATGGGCCCTGGAGCAAATCATGTCTGAATTCTCCCTAGAAGCCAAGATGACTACTGTCATATTTTGGACATATCATGAGAAGACATGACTCTCTAGAAAAGACAACAATGTTTCTACAAAGGTAGAAGACAGTAAGAAAAGTGGAAGACCATGTTACAGGTGGATAGTCTCTCATACATAGCAATCAGGATTACCATAAATTGAAGTTGACTTGATGACAGTTAACAACATCACAGATTCATTTCCAGGCTTCTTCAGAGGGTTTCAGGTTGAAAGGTCAGAAAGATATTTTTGTGTGTGTGTGTGTGTGTGTATATATATATATATATATATATATATATATGCAGTTATATAATTAATTAAATTATATATGTGTGTGCAATTATATTATTAATTAAACTTACATAGTTTATTAAATTATATATTTAATTAAATGCTCTGTAGTAGTTGGGGCATGATTTTCATAATCTACTAGGAAGGGGACTGATACAGCTGAATATCCTTATATATTTTGTTGAGTTTTGGAGAGCCAGGATGGTGTAGTGGTTTCAGTGCTAGACTATGACTCTGGAGAACAGGGTTCCATTCCCCACTTGAGCATAAAAATACATTGGGTGACCTTGAGCAAATCAGACTCTCTCAGCTTCAGAGGATGGTAATGACAAACCCCCTTTGAAGAATCTTGCCAGGAAAGCCCCATGACAGGTTTGCCTTAGGGTTACTATAAGTAAAAAATAACTTGGAGGCATGCAACAACAAGTAATTTGGTAAAGCCCACAGTTTGGTGGTAGACTATACTTGCAGAAGGTCATAGATTGAATCCCTGCTATCTCCAAACAAGCTCTAAAATACTTCTCACTGAATTCCTGGAAATTCTGCCTATCAATGGAGTAAGGTGGCAGAATGTGGCCCATTGGCCATATGAAGCCCCATTATGTCTCCAGATTCCCTCAGTCCTCCACAATCCCAGTCTTCTACAAATCTTTATTTTTGGAACAATTTGGAGATGTATCAAGGGAAGTAGAGGAGTGGCACCAGTCAACCAAAATCTGGCCCACAGAACTCTGGAATTTGTCCACCCCTCATGTAGGCAAGAGATGAATTAATGGACTGACTTGATATAACACAATTTCTGGTTATTCTATTCTTTGGTTGCCCATCTTGCTTAGCTTTTTGAGGCCTGATGATGCTTTTTGGACATGAACATTTCCCATCTATATTATCTTCCATTATTATCCTGAGCATTTCTCACATTCTGATCAGCTGGTATAGATCACTAGTTTACAGCCTATGTTCACTCTCTTGGAAGACTCTTTTACTGTTCACTGCTCCTTTATTCCACTTCCAATTACCTGGCTGCTCACCTCTATCTAGATTTGGTTATGATGTCTTTTTTTTTCATCCTACTGAACCACCAGAAGCTTCAGAATTGAACAGATTCTCCCAGTTTTAGCAAAAATGCCACAGCCAGAGAATGCCTAAGGACTTTTTCACATGGGAGGCAAGCATTCTCCTCCCGTCATTAATTTGCCATTAAATCCCATCAATATCACACAATAATGGGATGATTTTCAGATGATGTTGGGTGACGTCACCATTATTGCACCATTATCCCATTAATAAAGTGGCAAAATCCTGTGAATAAAAAGTGGTGCAATTTTGCTGCCTTATTCACGGGATAATGGCACGATAATGGTGATGCTGCCCAACGTCATCTAAAAATCATCCCGTTATTGTGTGATATTGATGGGATTTAATGGTAATTTAATGATGGGAGGAGAATGCTTGCCTCCCATGTGAAAAAGCCCTAAATAAGCCTGGTTCTGTGAAAGACAATGGCAACCTTGAACATGCTAGTGGATTAATTCCTCCAGGACTACTTGCTTTAGTAAAGAAACATCAGCAAAAAGCCTGGAGGCTAAATGCCAGAAATTCCAGCATTCTCTGAAATCAGAGGTGCTTGAAAAGATAACAAGAAAAAGACATTCTGTAAACCACACCATGATGCTCTGGCAGCATATATTATGCTCTTATGGTAGCAAAATGACCTATTAAGGTCAGCAGTACAATAATTTGGAGAAACCCCTTCTTTCTTTAAAAAATTCCCTATTGTTTTATATTTATTGAATTTGCATTATTATTTCATTGCTGTTCTACATTATGCTCTCTGGCTTACTACATTTATTCTTGTCATATCCAGATGCACCAACATTTGAACTTTGAATCCAATGAACAATTAGTCCTATAAGAATAAATAGTTTAGTAGAGCCAGAGCTCACAGGGTTATAGTCCTTGGACCTTTTGATGAATAGAGATGTTTATATCATTCACTGTGTCCCTCATGACTGCCTGGTTTACTCTAAGCTTAACTGGAATGCCTGCAGCAGGGGACAGGTGCTGATGAAATTTAAAAGAAAAACTCTTAGAACATCTTGAGCCATACATGTGTTAACTGTTAACTGCCCTTGAGTTGGCCCTAACTCATGAAGACTCTATGGATGAGACATCATCAAGACCCCTGTTCTTCACTGCTCTGGTTAGATCCTGAAGATTCACGTGTTACTTCCCTGATTGAATTTAGCTGTCTGGTGCACAGCCTTCCTCTCTTTCTGCTGCCTTCTGCCTTCCATAGCATTATTGTCTTATCTAGTGAATCATGCCATTTCATGACGTGGCCAAAATATGACAGCATCAATTTCATCATCTTGGCTTCCAGGGAGAGTTCAGGCTTTGTTTGTCTTTTTGGCAGTCCATAATATTTTCAGTACTCTTCTCCAGCACCACATCTCAATTAACTGATTTTCTTTCTATTTCTTTCTGTTGGCTTTCTTCACTATCCAGCTCTCACATCTGTACATGGTGAGGGCAAACATAATGGTTTGGATGATTCTAAATGTAGTGCTCAGTTGTATATTTTTACACTTTAGGGTCTTGTCTAGTTCTTTCATGGCTACCCTTTGAATTCCTAGTGTTCTTATTTCTTACTAAGAAATAATGCAGTCTCCTCCCTGATCAATGTTCGATCCAAGGTACAGGAAACCATTTAACTATTTTGATTTCCAAATTATCTAGATTAAATGTATGTAGATCCTCTGTGGTCATTATTTTTGTTTTCTTAATGTTTAGCAGTAAGCCTGCCTTTGCATTTTCCTCCTTGACTATCCTTAGTAATTGTTTCAAGTCTATATTTTTCTGCCAATAGAATGTTGTATGCACATATCTTAGATTGTTGATGTTCCTTCTCCTATCTTCATTCCTCCTTCTTCCAAGTCTAAACCTGCTCTTGTATGATATTTTCTGTGTACAAGTTGAACAGGTAGGTTGACAGAATTCATCCTTGCCTGACACCTTTGCCAATTAGGAACCATTGTGTTTCTTCACATTCTGTTCTAACTCTAGCTTTTTGTCTTAAGTACAGATTTTTCATCAGGACTATCAAATGTATTGGCACTCCCATGTATTTAAGAGCATTTCATAACTTTTCATGATCTATGCAGTCAAAGGCTTTGCTATAGTTTTATAAAGCACATGCTGATTTTCTTCTAATTCCTTGGTGTACGCCATTAACCACTGTATGTTTGCAATGTGGTCCCTAGTGCATATTCCTTTTCTGAATCCTGCTTGCACCTCTGGGATTTCTTTCTCCATAATTATTGAGTCTATGCTGCAGAATTTTGAGCATAATTTTGGTTGTGTGAGAAATTAATGCTATAGTCCTATAGTTGATGCAGTCTTTTGCGTCTCCCCTTTTGTGGATTGGGGTGTATATTGACCATTCCCAGTCTGTTGGCCACTGTTTTGTTTTCCATATTTGATGGCATATTTTAGTTATCACTAGAGTTGATTCTATGTGGATTATAGCAATTCTATTGGAGTATCATCTGTTCCTGCTTTTATTCTGTTCCTGCTGATTTATTCAAGTTTCTCTTATTGCACCTTCCACCTTGCTGTCTAGGATTTGAGGTTCACCTTCATATAGATCTCATTCAATGTGGCCATTCATTTTTAAAATTTTCTTTTATTTAGCTCTTTTGCATATTGCTTCCATTATCTTTTTATTTCTTCTTTATCTTGTAGTATGTTCCTCTTCTGATCCTAGATCACCCCCACTCTTGGTCTGAATTTTTGTTTGAGTTCCTGGACTTTGAGGAACAGGTCTCTCATCCTTCCCTTTTTGTTGTTGTCTTCTATTTGTTTGTATGGATTATTATAGTTGTTTTCTTTATCCTTGTACACTAGTCATTGGACACTTGTATACATGGTTTTTGTTTGGTTCCTGTCTCTCTTTCTTTTACTGCTTGAAGCATTTCCTCTGTTATCCATTGTTTTTTTTTATTCTCCTTTTATAATAATGGAAGGGGAATCACATACCTATGGGACTATTATAATGAGGATTTGCACCTCAAACTTTGCCACTATACCACATCTGTTATCAGTCTTTTCATGATATTATGGTAACTATGGATGCAGGAAAAAATAATAGGACCTGGAACAATTTGTATCTCCACCTGTTGTGGCACACTTGGTTTCCCTGCTATGGATATTAAGTGGTATCTTGCCAAGTGTAGTGGGGGTTCAAAATACCATTTAGCAGGACTGCCCTATTGTGTACAAACTGAGATAGCTATGTAAGGCAGCAGAAGGTAGGGAATGGGGGCATGATAGAGAACAGAGTTTTATGTGCATAACTTACTTGGTACCTCCTAAGCACTTCAAGTGCTCATCATCAGTGCTGAATTAAGATTCATTTATCCATACAGTCAGCTCCTTTACCTGAAATGGGAGGAGGGAACCACATTGTTTTTTGCTTCAGGCAGTGAAATGGCTTGGATTATCCCTGCAATTGGAATTACCGGTAGTTATGGATGCAGTGGAGAATCCCAAATGGAAATCTAGAGAAAAAGATCTCACAAAAAGAAGGAAATATTATCTGTATGAACATTCTGGAAGTTATACTCAGAATATAAAATGATTGTTGTTTCTGGTTGATTCATCCTGTCGCTTGATCCTCAGGCCAAGTGGACTTTTCTAAAGAACACCTTTTCCACCAATAATTAGCATGAAGTTGAGGGGTTTTATTAGTTCAGACAGGCTAGTCTGCTCCAACTGTGTTTGTGACTCATGGGCATTTACTTTTTTTCTCCTTCTAAAACATCCATTTACAGATAATTTTATTGGGGATAAAGTCAATAGTAATGGAAGGGGAATCACATATTTAGAGAACAAATACATTTCAGATTTCAGCACGGATGTGTGTGTGTGTGTGTAAATTCCTATTGAATGATTCCTTTTATATTTTCCTCATTTCTTCCCTTCAGGATGTCTTTATTTCAAATAATTTGCCTGGAGAAAAATGGCAAAACCCCCAATGATCTACCAAAATGAGTGAAAGATGAAAGAATTTCATTAGACTGGATGGGGCAGCCCTGTAGTAAACAATCTCACTCCAGAGGAACTAGACAGGAGTAAGAAAGCCAGTACTATTTAAAATGGAAACAATTGTGCTTCATCTACAATGAACTAAAGAGTCCTTTCTACTGTATTACTGGCTGAGAGAAGGGGAGGAGCAGAAGTAACCCTTCTTTCACTCTAATCTTCAGTTGAATCTACTGTACTGCTACTGTACAACTTTAGAGCAAAATCTGCAAATATGATCAAAATTCAGCCTTGTTATGCCCTAAATTTATGGCACAAAAACTGCTTGGAGTAATAACCCCTTTTGTTTGGCACATCAGAGCCCAGACTGCCATGACAGTAGCTCATGTTTTTGTTCAAGCCTATACATATGTATGCATTTCTGCTTTCTGCTGTTTTCATTTCTCTCTGAGCGATGAAGCTTCTGTGTTTGCTTGTTTGAAATCTGGGCAGCAAGGAACCTGAGGTGTTTTGTCTCTCCCACTTCCCTACCACCACCACCTCCTCCTCTTTTTTCCCTTCTTCCTGTTTGGGATTTTGTTCCTGCAACTCTTTTTGCAGTTTAAGAAATCAAATATAAGGCATGTGGCAGAAAGGGGGAAGAGGAAGAGAACAAATACCGATGTAAGAGGCACTGTACGTTATATTCCATCCTTGATTGGATATACTGCATTGAAATGGCACCCACACATATACACATACACAGAAGAGAGACATACTGGAACTGAGGGGGAAAATGCTGTCGCCTGAAGCTTTGAGCTTTCAAATTAGGCTAAGAGGTTCCCCTGATAACCAGCAGTGTTGAAGCTTTCGATATTATTTAGCTACCCTGATATCAGCAACACTTTACTAAACCGCAAAGGCCCGGAGACCTAAATAACACCAGTAAGGTAATCCACCTGCCCTCTTGATGCTTCATGATCCAAATAGAAATACCTTCAGTTTACCAAATGGCAATTGAGAACAAATGCCTCTCTCTCATCGCAAATGCTATCTCCCTCTGTGTAGCCTATTTTGCATCAAAAGATACATTTGAAAGTAGAGATCCCTTAGAGCTAAATATTCTAAACTGACAGAAGAATTTCTAGTGGCACACCAGCCTAGAGCCATATTTTTATGGGGACATCACTTTCTATTTCGAAGCTTCAGCATGCACTCATGCTTCCTCGTTGCCAGGAGCCATGCCACATCAAGTTGTCTCCCTCCCAGCTTTTATGTTTTTTTAATAGAGTCCAGTTTTCTGCCTAAGTTATGGCCAGCTCTCTAACAAATCCCCAGACACCTATGGAGATATAATGGAAGTATCCTGATGTGAGTCATCTGAAACAGGGATGGAAGAAGAAGAAAAAAAGGAAGTCATTGGTACATTTAATCGATGTGGTCTTAAATAAAAGCCAAAACCTCTGTATTAGTGGTGCTATCTCTTTACAACTGTGACTGTATACTGACAGTAACTGCTGTTTATTAAAATCTGAGGTTTCTCCTCCCCCCTAAAATGAACAGAGCTTTCTCATAATAGAAAAACCAGCAGAGCAAAATAAGGATAATTACTGTTGTTGTGTGCCCTCAAGCCATTTCCAACTTATGGTGACCCTAAGGCAAACCTCTCATGGGGGTTTTTTGGCAAGATTTACTCAGAGGAGGTTTGCCATTGCCTTCCCCTGAGGCTGAAAGCATGTGACTTGTCTAAGATCATTCAATGGGTTTCATGGCTAAGCAGAAAATCAAACTCTGGTCTCCAGAGTTGCAGTCCAAAACCAAAGCACTATGCCATGCTGGCTCTCATGGATGGCCAAAAAGTGGGGAAAAGGGACAGAGATTTGCATTAAAATGGTATATGCTAATTTAGAGCTACAGTCCAATATCCTGGAATGAGGAGAAAGAACTTAAAGTTCTGCCCACACCAAACTCCCCTCCTTCTCCCCTCTCCTGTTTCCTGGTGGACTCAACCTTTTACCCAACTAAGCATAGTCATGTCATGGCTGGGGGACAATGACACACAGCAACAAAATCTTCCAGATCTCCCTGGCTTTCTCAGGAAGCTATGAGGGATCACATCATTGCACATCCAGCTATAGGGACATAGCTGGATGCTTCTAGGCCACCTCCAATGCCCCAGCTGTTTTGGGGAGTGCTGGAGGAAAGTGAGTCTCAAGAGGTGGTCATTGCATGAGGGAAGTAGTGAATAAAAAGACATATGCTAGCATTACATTCATATACTGTAATTTAAATCTGGGGTGGCAATCATGTGGCCCTCCAGTTATTGTTGGACTACAACTGCCATCACCCCTAGCCATTCAGCATGAACAATAGTAAAGAGTACTGGGAGTTTTAATCTAACAATATCTGAGGGGCCACATGATTCCCATTCTTGATTTGATTAGAAATAATAGCATCTATTATGATAGTGGAGAAGACTATAGGTGGTGAAAGTTACTTTTTGGCCTACAGCTCTTAGAATCTCCAAAGCAGCATGGCCACTTGTCTTGCTGCCTGGGGAGTTCTGGGAAATTTTTGCCCCCAAAAGTAACTTATCCAAGCTCAGAACTGGGAATACTGTACCCTATGGGCCCACTCAGTCTGCTGCCCAGATGCCAACTACTGTTAGGCAACTTCAAAGACCTCACACTCTCCTCTTACAATTTGTTATGTGGAAACCAGACTTACATTCAGCAGGCTTTCAAGAAGACTGTCCTCTTTAAAGTAGCACACATGGTCAATCTACCACCTACCTCCAGAAGAGGGTAAGGCTGAGATTGAGAAATGTATGTCTTGTCAAAAGCCACCAGAAGTGACATTTGAGCCAAATACTAGTTTACAGTGTTGCCTTTTAGATAATTTGCTACTGAATCACTTGTAGTCCAACAACTGGATGCAAAATATTCAGCTGGCATGCCCTGCCAGGGCTTGCCTGAGATATTTTCCTTCCTGAGATATAGGACAAGATAATGCATTATCCCTTCTTGTTCTACATGTGCTAGTTTGCTGAGATTGACTGTTCTATCTAACTTCAGTACAGTTATCTGTACTGGCAGCATCTGCCACCACACTCATGCTAGTTTGGGGGCAGGGGAGGATGCAACATAGCTACAAAGCTCTGTCCTCTGACATTTCAGTAATTTCCCCACCTCCTAGCATCTTTGGGAGCTATCTCATCTGACTAATGTTAGGGCCATCTCTATATCCTGGCATTCCTGCCTGAATGCAGTAGAACAGAAACAGGAATGAAGGTACACAGGCACATTGAAGCACTAAGAACACTCCAATGACGGCTAGAGGAAGTTAGTTCTGGAGACTTAGCAATTCTTGCTGCTCCTCCAATGGTACCTCTATATGTTGCTTGGCCACATGTGTCCCAGTTTTTGCTTTCTAAAAAAATGTAAAGCATCTTGTAAGGAGTTAGTTCAGAAGTGGAAGAGGAATAATACTAAGATGATGAAAGAGAAGAAGATTGTACAGCTGTAGGTAAATACTAGCAAGGCATACCTGCTGATTCTTCTGATTAATCCTGTCATCCCACTTTTTCAGCTGCTTTTATAATATCTCAGTTTCTTTCTCCTTCTCCCATTACCACCCTATGTTCATGTGTGTGTGTGTGTGTGTGTGTGTGTGTGTGTGTGTGCGTGCCTTTGAGTTGTTTGTCAACTTATGAATTTCATAGTGTTTTCTTAGGCAATGAATTCTCAGGAATGGTTTTATCAGTGCCTTCCTCTGAAATATAGCCCACAGCACCTGGTATTTGTTGGTGGTCTCCTATCCAAAAACTAAGGGTCGATGCAGATGGCCCATAAGGGATGGCTCTGGGCTGCCCCTGGGAGTGGCGGATCAGGGCTGCGACAACCACACACTGTGGCCCAATCCTCCTTTTTGCCGCCCCCAAAAGAGCCGGCAAATGCCACTCCTTTTGGGGGTTGCAAAAAGCCACCCTTTGAGCTGCAGTGGCAGCTCTTTTGTGCCCCTTCAGTGCAGCATGTATGCACACTATGCCAAGAGGGCGCCCTGATGCCATGTGCTGTGTGGACGGGTGTGTGGTGTCAGGGTGGAGTTGAGGTGGAGTCGGGAAGGCTGGTATGTGGTTGCCCCACCCAAACTCCACTCCCAGGTTGGCCTAAAGTGCTGGTCTGCATCCCGCCTAACTGTGGCTGACCCTTCTTAGCTTCAAAGATTAGATGGGATCTGATACCTTTAGGTTATATAGGTCTTCTTTGTCCTTAGCTTATTTCTGTTGTTTCAAACTGAGTTCAGACTATACAATAGTTTGCACTCAACTCAGGGAAAGGAGCAAGAGTGGTGAAATGTTGTCTTTCTCAGTAGGCTCAGGCAAAAGCAAACTGCTGCAGTCACTCCTAGCTTGTTTGTTCTTCCTCCTCAATACCTTTCTCCTTTTTTACCATATTCTTGATGTTCCTTGGTCACATGTGTCCAAGTTTTCAGCTTTGAAATGTCGGATGGTATGGCATAGGGATAAATCACCCATACCCTATGAATCCTTATTGTAGGGAATGGCATTGGTCCCAAGGTAATTTTGAAAAGGGGATGCTGAGGGCTTTAAGGATTGATATGTGGCTCACAGGCTGTACTTTGTCCACCACTGCAAAAGAGGAACATACAACAGAAATGATATATTAAATCTTTTAACTGCCCTGGGGGAGGGGGAAGAGGCACAGTGTAACACTAGGGCAGGGGTAGGCAACCTTTCCCCTTTAAGGGCCGAGGGACTTCAGCTCCCAGAATCCCAGGAGCTATTGGCCAACATGGGACTATTGGCCAACATGGCTGAGGCTTCTGGGAGCTGAAGTCCCTCGGCCCTTAAAGGGGAAAGGTTGCCTACCCCTGCACTAGGTGATAGGATTGGGCCTGCAGGGAGAGGGAGCATTGCATTGGTAATAAAGCACATGGATGATAATGAATTAAAGTGAATCATCACTGGAGATGAAGTAGGTTGTACCTTTTCACTGTGCAAAGTTTTCAAGTGTGGATCACATGAAAACAACACCGAGAGCCATCTAGACTCCAAATGTGTCTCAAGATACTTATCAGAATAAGATCACACCACAAATCATAGAAAGTGAGTTCTAGAGTCTTAAGAATTGCAACTCTCATTTTAAAAGAAGTGGGGAGAAGATAGATGTCTAGTCCCCATGACTGTAGAAAAAGACTTTTCCCTTTCCTGCAAATTAATAAACTATTTATCTATCTATTACTGTTTGATAAAGCTTCAGATGTCAAAAACAATGTTCATAAAATTAAGTGCCTAAGGCAGAAAGTAACTTTACAATTTTGTGTCTCTCATACAACCTCCTTTATATTTCATACCAATTTTGGAAGCTAAGCAGGGCTGGACCTAGTCTGTACTTTGATGGGTGGCCATGTAGTAATACTGGTGGTCACTTGGACTAGGCAAGAGTTCTACTTCTCTTTCCTCTTTACTAGCCAAGTCCTTTCCAGTGTGGATTTTATATCCCTACCTCCTCTTAATGTTTTGAATACTATTAGGTACAGTTGGCCCTTTGTATCCATCGATTCAAGCACCCATGGCTTGAAAATATTCAAAAATAAATAAATTCCAAAAAGCAAATCTTGATTTTGCTATTTTCTATGAGGGACACCATTTTACTATGCCATTGTATTTAATGGGACTTGGACATCCATGGATTTTGGTATCCATGGAGGGTGGGGTGGGGGGCTGGAACCAAACCAAGGGCCCATTGTACTTCAATAAATTGTAACTTCAGCAGACACAGAAGAGGAATTCTAGGGAGACAAACCTACACACCGAACCATTATAATACCTGTATATAATGTTGTGCAAGCATACTGAAGGTGTCGCAAATGCAAGACACAAAGCAAATCTTTGAAATGAACAGTCACTGTGATTCTCCCAGGTCCAATATAGTTAACATTCTGTTAAATACCTGGAACCAAGAACAGTCTGAAAATTATAGATCCTTATACACAGAGAGAATTGTTGATATTACACAAAGAAAGATGTATTGTCATAAGCCAGAGAGTTCACTGCCTTTATCTGTATAGCCTGCAAGACATCTGTGGAATATTCAGCAATTAAATATGCCCCCAGCTGAACAATAATGGTGTGGCTTGGCCTGCATATGAATGAGATAAAGTTAAAGGTGGTTTTTAAAGGAGGCTTTGTTATTGTCTATTATTGCCTTAACATTCTCAGATGGAAAAAGTGTTGCTGCTTGCTAGCTGAGCAGTTTATAACAAAGTTCCACAACTGTAGAAGTTTTTGGTCACTGATAATTTTAAACAAATCAGTTATTTGGGGTTAGAGTCTCATTAAAATACTTAAAACAGGCATTTATTCTTAGAAATAAAATCTGATGCAGATTTATGGAAAATTCTGCTATCCTATGAATGCTTGCATGTATCCCTACAGACCTCTGTAGGGGATGCTTTGATTGGGAGTTCCTGCATGGCAGGGGGTTGGACTGGATGGCCCTTGTGGTCTCTTCCAACTCTATGATTCTATGATTCTATGATTCTATGATTTACTTATGAATAACAACAAATTGGGATACTGGAGTATGAGTAAGGAGGTCCTTGGTTACAATCACACTTCAGTTATAAACAGACTAGCTGATTTTAGGAAAATTACTCTTGGTCTTGCACCCCCCCCCCAACAAACACCCTGTTACATGTCCATATATGTGTTAATGCAATAATAAATATGTTTATCTTTAATGTGCCACATGATTATTCTCAGCTAGGGTAAACCAATGAAATCACTGGAACTGCTTTAAGGGTTGACTTAACACTTGTCTGCTAGAGCTGTCATTCTGTTTCTGGGCATAATCCAAAGTGCTGGTTATGATCTATAAATCCCTATATGGTCAGGTCCAGGGTATCTGAAAGACAATAATCTCCCATTGGAGCCTGTGATCTTTCTGGAGAGGCCCTTCTCTCTGTCATACTGCCCTCACAGGTACATCTGATAGGGAACATGGGAGATGACCTTCTTGGTGGCTGCTCCTAGGCTCTGGAACTCCCTTCCTTGGGAAGCTAGACTTGTAGCTTTCTTGCTATTCTTCCATAGGCAGAATAGCAACACAACTTTTCTGTTTCAGCTGGCATTTGAGGACAAATTGCTCAGGGGGAAAGGACTTGTCATAATCTGCTGTATGTGTTAGGTTTTTTAAATGATTATATTTTTAAGTGCTTTTAATTATTTTGCTTAGTTTTATTATATTAACCTTTGTATGATATAGTTTTTAAGTTGTATCTGTTTTAACCTTTGTAAGCCATTTTGAACTCCAAACTGGGAAAAAGTCAGGGTGATGATGATTATGATGATGATAATCTCCCATTGGTACAATGACTTTAGTCTAACTACTAGATTTAGCTCGTTATAATAACTATGCCATCATCTAAAGGTGATGACAGTAGCAAATGCCACAATGAATTATCAAAGGCAGCCACATGATGACACTCCAGTCATCTAACCATTAATTTAGACAAACTAATTTTTGCAGGTCATATATTACTAGATGTGATGCAACATTTAAAAAACTATATTGGAAACAATCATAAGGAAACCATGCTTTTAAAAATTTACATGACTGACCAGCTGTTACAAGTAAGCCTTTTCCATCTCTAAGATTAAGAAAAAGTCAGGTTACTATTAAAAAGCTTTGGTTTAACAATACTCAGTAATACAGCTTTTGACCGAAAGCCCAGTAAATAGTCCTGGGAATCTATCTGAAGGATATAATTAAAATTTGTTTCAAAAGAAACACAATATTTCCTCTGGTAAGAAATTAGCTTTCCCTTTTAAGGTTCTATTCCATGGGGTAACCCCAAAGATATAAACAATCCAGAAATTTGTTTTTAACGTTCTAGGGATTATAAAGGCAAATCATTGTAACAGAGCAAAAATGCAAGATAGGAATGCAGTGAAACAGAAGAAGAATAAAAACATTTTGCAAAGTTGAAAGATAGATTCATAGATATCTGTCCATTTAAAAAAATCATTAAATGAAAATTCATTCATGCATTTCTACAGTTAGAGGTTTGTAACAATCATAAGGTACAATATGAAAAAGCAATAGAAAAATTTGTGAGTTATTAATTAGCTTTGGTCAAGAAGACACTTCAAGTGTTCTTCCAAGTGGCCATCTTGGGAGAAGACCAACCTATCTAAGCTGCATCTGCACTGCAGAAATAATGCAGTTTGACACCACTTTAACTGCCATGGCTCAATGCCATGGAATTCTGGGATTTGTAGGTTTGTGAGATATTTAGCCTTTTCTGGCAAAGAGCTCTGGTGTCACAGCAAACTATACATCTCAGCATTCCATAAGATGGAGCCATGACAGTTAAAGTGGTGTCAAACTACATTAATTCTACAGTGTGGCAGCAGCCCTTATCTCATGATGATGGCAGAACTTAAAATGAACTCTTATTGCATTGTCCATATCCCTTAAAAAAGCTCAAACTGAAGAAACATCTCATGAGTACTGGCCTTTGGAAAGTCTCTCTGCTGGCCCGAAGTGACCAGTTCTTAATAATAGGTGTTGTGGCATTAACAGCCCCTTTTGGTGACTTTTGTGAGGACAGGTAGCACAGCATTCATATTGTGGTAGGAGATGTGTGTTAGGTAACACATGAGAAGGTCAATTTAATTCCCAAATTTGTCTTATGGAAAGCTGTCAACAGCGGTCTTAAGAACAGAGCAAAATTATATAAGATTGGTAATTGTTTAAGAGCATCAAAACCACTGAGCATCTGGGAATGTTTAAGAGTTTGGTTATGGTTGCACAATGTAGTATGGCTGCTTATGGGTACTGTCATGGAAGTCAGTATCACACACACAAGATATTTTTCAGATTTCATACTCTATAGTAGCATGTGGTAAATCTAATATTTTAGGGTTGTCATTCATCAGGCTTCCATTTCATGGGAAACAAAAAATGTAAAAACCTGGATAGTTACATGCAGGAATTAAACAAAATATGAGCATACACAAGCATATTTTCCTGAATGTATAAAATGAGACAAAAAAGTAGTAAAACAGTGCTTGCTATATTCATCTCTCATTTATCTGACAGTAAATATATCACTTGACAGTCCTCTGTCCAAATACCAAATGCTTATGAGGTGAATTAAATTCAATGTCAATAGTGCATTTTGTTGTTATGAATTTTGCTTGTGAAACACTGTGACAACAAATAGACATGACTCCTGAATTTTACTAAAAACAACGAAAAATCTTGGAGCATCTTAGAGATGAACAAATGGATTATAATGTGATCTTTTGTGGACTAGACTCCACCTCATTAGATGTATACTGTTGTTAAATGGAACCTAGCCTTACAGAAAGTGTAAGGACTTTTCTTTTCTTTTTAAAAATATAGTATCATGAGACCAATGAATGTGTGCTTCCAGGCTTGCTGATAAACACTCCTTGGAAGAAGAACGGATGCACAGAAATGGATGTTTGGGTTAGGGCAGTGATGGCGAGTGCTCAAACTAAAAGGACTTCCAGTTGGGGGCAGTGCTGGGGGTGGAACTTCCACCCTCTGGGGATGGGACTTCCAGGGAGGGACATCTTCCCCCAACCTCCCGCACCTAGAGGAACAGGTACACATCTCTTCCTCTCTCTCTCTCCCCCTCCCCCGTCCACAGCCTTCAGCTGCCTCCAGAGAGGCAACTGAAGGCAAGGTATGGTTGGGAAGGAGGAGGAACAGGCATGCACCTCTTCCCTCATGCCATCCCTGGCCTTCTGCTGCCTCCAGAGGGCAGCTGAAGGCAGTGGAGGGTCAGGAAGAAGGAGGAACAGGCATGTGGCCCTTCCTCCTCTTTCCCTCATGCTGTTCCTGGCCTTCAGCTATCTCCAGAGAGGAAGATGAAGGAAGAGGAACAGGTGCATGCCTCTTCCTCCCCCCCGCCATTCCCAGCCTTCATCTGCCTCTGGAGATCAGATGAAGGCTTAGAATGGCTGGGAAGGAGGAGGA
This sequence comes from Phrynosoma platyrhinos, assembly GCA_020142125.1. Taxonomy (NCBI): domain Eukaryota; kingdom Metazoa; phylum Chordata; class Lepidosauria; order Squamata; family Phrynosomatidae; genus Phrynosoma; species Phrynosoma platyrhinos. The sequence goes on along the minus strand of CM034706.1, from coordinate 61,464,783 downwards.
ACAGGCATATACCTTTTCCTCCTTCTCCTCCTGTGCCATTCCCAGCCTTCATCTGCCTTTGGAGAGGCAAGATGAAGGCCTGGGATGGCTGGAAAGGAGGAGGAACAAGCATGTGACTCTTCTTCCTCCTCCCCGCCCTCTGCATGCTGGGGAAAATTGCTTCACATGCTATCTCTGGCACATGTGCCATAGGTTTGCCATCACGGGATTAGGGCATCTCCATTCACAATGTTGGGATGGGTGGCTACTAGAGAAATAGATCTCCCATTAATGCCCTCTGAACCCAGAGGCATGGCCCCCAAAGGAGATGTATGTGGCATCTTCATAGTCATTATTATTCCTATCATGCTCTTGTCTCCCAGAACTGGGTCACAATTTATTGTTTGTTGTTGTTAACTGCCTTCACGTTGGTCTCGACCCATTGCAACCCTATGGATGAGACATCTCCAGGCTCCCCTGTCCTCTACTGCTCTGCCCAGCTCCTAAAAATTCATATTTGTGGTCTCTTTAATAAAGTCTTCCATCTAGCATGTGGCCTTCCTCTCTTTTTACTTCCTTCACTTTTTCTAACGTTATTGTCTTTCCCAATGATTCATGCCTTCTCATGGTGTGTCCAAAGTACAACAGTCTAGGGA
>CM034706.1:61447696-61464048 GCA_020142125.1 Phrynosoma platyrhinos | reverse complement strand
GGCGCAAGGATGGGGCTGCTTTAGACCCCGTGTGATAACGTCCTCTGTCTTGTCTTGTCTTCTAGGGATATCTCTGGCTTGATAGGACCCATTTGTTCATCCTTTTGGCTGTCCATGGAATCTTCAGCACTCTTCTCAAAACACCACATCTCAAATGTGCTGATTTTCCTCCTATCTTCTTTCTTGACTGTTCAGCTCTCGCTTCCATACATGGTAATAGGGAATACGATGGCTTGTATGATTCTCACTTTTTTGCTGACTTGTATATTTTTGCATTTTAGGATTTTTTCTAGTTCTTTCATAGCTGCCCTCCCCATTCTTAATCTCCTGATTACCTGGCTGCAGTCCCCATTCTGATCAATGTTTGAACCCAGATATGAGAACACTTTTACTATTTCTATTTCCTCATTGTTTAGTTTAAATGTGTGCAAGTTCTTTGTGGTCATTATTTTTTGTTTTCTTTGTGTTCAACAGTAAGCTTGCCTTTGCACTTTCTTCTTTGATCTTCCTTAGTACCTTATTTTCCTACGTATAAGACTACTTTTTTACCTGCAAAATCTGTGGCTAAAGTGGGGGGATCGTCTTATATGCCGGATATAAGGATAATGAGGATAGAGGTGCTAAAACTCTATATTTTGACTGGAAAAATGGGGGGGGGTCGTCTTATACGCGGGTCGTCTTATACGCCGGAAAATACGGTAGTTGTTCCAGGTCTGTGAGGTTTTCTGCTAGTATTATGGTGTCATCAGCATGCAGTTCATAAAATTAGAACAAATACAATCTTTATTTGAAAACACAGAAGATATTTTTGTTAAAACTATAATTGCACTATCCATATTATTTTTTAAAAAAACATTCAGAATGGCACACTATTAAAAGTCAATTTTTTAAAAACAGTCACTTTGAGATAGCTTATTAGAATAAAAAATAAAATTTTGCTTCTAGTGAAAGGACAGTAAAGACCAGGCCAAGAGTAGCCTTCCTAGGAACCTTTGAGCAGTCACTATTATGGCCTTCTCTTGGAATGATAGGAAATCTGAGATACCAGATCTTCCTCATCCAATCAAGCCTTGATGTTTATTTTTGCCATTACTACTAAAGTTTTACTCTTGGCTTTTAAGGTCCTAATATTTTACCAATTTGATAGCAATTCTTTTTATTTATTTTTTGTTGGGATTGCATTTATTGTTTGGTGTTTTTATAGTTGTAAAACACCTTGAGTATGTTTGATTGTTGGGAGGTATATAAAAAGTTCACTTAATTCAGACATGACCTAAGCAGTACCACTGCTTTGAGGGAAGGTACACATTTGATGGTCTTCATGGTTAGAGACCAGGATAACTGGGGTTTGGCTGATTAGCCAAGCCAGGGGCATGTGATGGGGGCAGAGCACAGTGGCTTTTTATTCTGGTTTGCTCCCTATACAGCCATTCCTTCTTTTTGAAACATGATCCACCTCTCCCATCCAATATCCAGTGTAAGCATATCTGGTTGCTTTGGGGCCAGGTAGGAATTTTTATCCCCATTACATTTGGGTTTTTTGCCTACCCCATACTGTGCATATTGGGACTTGGAAAATTGGCTTGGTGAGTTGTTAAATAGGATGCTGTCATTGTCACCGGGGGGGGAGAGATGAAGGAAAATATTATTAGTTCAGTGTTCACCATTGGCACTCCCTTTGGGTGAAAGGTTGGGCTCTGGGAGTTGGAAAGGTGCCTGCCTTTGGGGCCAACATGGGTCTTTGCTCTCTCTTACAAACTCGTGGGATTTTGGGAGAGAGTGTCACGCTGAGGTTGAGGTGTGAGTGTCATTTTCAGTATCTCTGCCAGACTTTGAGATACTCTTGGAAATCCGGAAGCATAAACCAGACAGTTCACGGTGAAGGGATTTAGTTACAGAGGATAAGGAGTAAACAGCATTCTGTGCAATCATGCTGGCTAGACAACGCTGGCTCTTTGGCTTAGCAACAGAGATGAACACCACCCCCTATGGTTGGACATGACTTGATAACCTTGACAACAGGGAATATCTTTACCTATACCTTAAAGTTGCTATTTTCAGATGCAGAACAGAGTTCAATGATGGAAGGAAACACTCTGATCTCCTCCTCAGCAGCTCACAGCAACACAGAGTTATACTAGAGCTTTTTCACTAACAAATACCAACTTCATCAACTCTCCATCACTCCACAACTCCACAGATCCACAACTACTGACCCACAATAATTTACATTAAGTTCAGACTTATATATCTTTGTCAGATGCAACCTCAGTTCAGGGTTGCTCATGGATTACATCACTGCACATTACATCATTCTGCTGAGTCATACATACACAGGTGCAGTCAAATACACATTTAGATGTCTGACATCTTCAAAGACATTTGTCACCAGATGTCCTGGTCTTGTCACACAATCCACACACACATCATGACTGTGCAGACCTTATACACTCACATCATGACTGTGCAGTTCTACAGATATTTCTCATCATATTATGCTGACAGAGAGTGCCTATGTTTGCTTTCCAATAGGCTGGACCCAAGGTAAATCCAAGATATTTGTCAATCCAGTATCTTGGATTTACCTTGGGCCCTGGTGTTTTGCCCAAGGGTAGGCTGGAGGAGTTTTGATCATGCAGTGACACCTGATTCTCCAGCTGGACCTGCACCAGGATGCTCCCCCTTCTTGTAGTTTCCCGAAAAGTCAAGTTTATTAGTATTTGAATAGGTCAAATAAATGGCTCTTTATTTTCAAATATATACATGTTCGTCTCCTTATTTCATGGTTGATCATCAACTAAATGGATTGACTAAATGTGGAAGCAGAAGGATGCTGTCAATGCAAGCAAATCCATCTGTGAAATTTCTCAAAATCTGGGTTTGCCTCTTTAAGGACAAGAATTAAGATCCTGAAGATGGTAAATATTAAATTAGCTGGAGAAGTTATGTCCATGGGTTGCCCAGTATGTAGAGTTTCCTCATCATCCTACACTAGGGTTACCAGATGTCACAGCATCATCCTGAGTCCCCAGTGTTCATTGGTCACCTCCAGGCAACAGGTTGCATACAAACCTCTGGTAAGGCAGGGAGACTTCCAGACTTCTCCTAACACACACACACACACACACACACACACAACATTAGCTTTCTATATAGTTAATCTTTCTGTACAGTAATAACATTTCAAACCTTCTTCCCTTCTCAGCATGAAGTTGAAATTGCTTATAGCCTATGCTATCTGTGTGTTGACAATCAACATAGGGGGGTTGCAGACTGCCAGAAATAGTGCAAATTGAGTCCACTTTTAGGGTTAGGGTTAGTGCTAGGGAATCATGGGAATTATTTTTTTTTCTGAGACATTGAGCCTTCTCTGTCAGAGAGCTCTGGTGCCACAATTAAATACACTTCCCATGATTCCCTAGCACTAACCCTAACCCTAAAAGTGGACTCAATTTGCACTATTTCTGGCAGTCTGCAACCCCCCATAGTCACCTATGCTCTAAAATATTCATAAATCCTTAAATATACAATTCATGCATTTTCTTTCTCTGCCTTAATAATGGTAATCATGACAATAAGAAAAAGAATCCTTTCTCTTCCCTTTTGTATTCTTAATTGTTAGAATTAATATATTGTGTCTATTTTCTTTCTCGGAGTAAAATGCTTAATCATAATTCATATTCTTGTTTTGAGTTCAATGTAATATATATTGCAATATGTTTAGTTCCTATTATTTTCTACATATTTCTCCATCAAATTCCAGTCCTCTTCTAAATTGTTTATCAAGTTTCCACTTATTTTTCCAGGATAGAATATCTAGTTCTCTCATATCCATCAGCTAGATGATCCAGTCCTTGATAAAAGGTATTTGTTTAGTTTTCCATTTTTGTGCAAAAAGAAGTCTTGCTGCTGTGGTCATGTACAGAATTAATCTCCAATGCTTATTTTCTGCTTTTCTACCCATCATATGAGTCATATTCAATAAGTGTAAAGAAACTTAATTTTCAATCAGGAAAACATGTTCTGTTTCTCTCTCTGTGTGTGTTAAAATAACAAGCTATGAGCAACTGTGGTTCCTGCTACTACATAATGGTTAATGACATCACCAGATTCCAGTCCCATGACTTCATCTGAGGCCATCCCTAGGTATTGGATTTTGGCCCCAAATCTCAGGACCTGGGATGAAGCAGACCTGGCAACCTTATCCCACATAGTTCCATAGTATGGCACAAGGTAAGGTAGGAGAAGAGGGTAGGGTTAGGTAGGGTAGTCAACAAAACAAAAGTTCTTGTAGTATCATCACATCTTTCATTGAAATATTGCTTGTAGAAGCTGGATTTGCTTAATGAGTATATGGGATCTCTTCCCACCAAGCTTGCACGTGTACTAAAGGTAGTCTGCTAGGCACCATTAATAAATACCTGGCAATACGCAGAGGCATTTTTATTTTACAGCTTTTATGACAGCTTTATGGTGGTCTTGCAAGTCCTATCCTCCATGGTTGTAGTCTTTCCTTTTTATCTTCAGAGCTGTTTTAGGAGGTTAGTGGGTAATAAATGGATGAGAGCAATAATTGCATGGTGAGTCACATAAAAAAGTCATAATCAATTGCTCCGATGTCACAAAAGTTACAGTCTGTTGATTTGATGTCAGAGTGATGGATGATGACTTTGAATGTTTCAGTGATGAGCCTTTTAAGCAGAAGGAGAAAGAGGAGCAAAGAAAGAAAAGAGGAAGATGTTGTGAAAGGAAATTTGTGATTAAACTGACTGACAGCTACTCTCAGGGCAAAACAAGCCATGTCAAAGGAAACATGGGTCTCTCAGTTGTGTGTTTGCCTTGTATTGCTAATGCAGAACCTTGAGGGCAATACATAGGGTACAATCAGAGGATTGGCAAAGGACTAAGCCCCTGTTCCAAACTATTGATCCTCCCCTGAAATGCTACTTTTTTTCTTATCTCACCTTGCCTCTGTGGCCTACTGCCTCTCTCTTAGCAGATCACACAAGCTTTCAATTTTGAAGGGAATGTTTTCAGCTTTGGATGGAAGCTAGTAGGGGCAGCTGGAACTTCCATAGTATTCTCAGAAGCCAGTACAGACCCCCTGGGCCTATATGGTTATATTAGCAGCCAAGGAAAACCTTTTCAGTTAAGGTTTTGATGTCAGATATGGCACCTTGATGTCAGATATGAGGCTGATCAGGCTGTAAAATCTCTGGGGATGCACTGCTCTCAGTCCCACCACCTTCACAGGTACATTAGATAGCAACATAAGAGATGACCTTCTTGCTGGCTGCTCCCATGTTGTGGATGTCTCTCCCATGGGAGGATAGAATGGCTCCCTGTTTTTGTCCTTCTATTGGAAAGTGAAATCTTTACTGAGAGGCTTTTAGGAACTGGCTGCAAGGGCTTTTACCAGTATGCTGTTTGGTTGACTTTTATCTAACATATTAACACATTTGTTTTAAATGGTTTTAAAATTGTGTGAATAGCTTGGTTGCATTTTAATAATAACTTCCCATTTGTTTTGGGGGAGCTTTGGAGGGAGGCAGGATAGAAATGAAAAGAACAAGAAAAAAAGGGGGAGGAAGAGGAGGAGGAATAATTTCTTTTCATGCAAATTCCATTCATTTTAATGAATGACACTTGAGAGGTCTCTGTGTAGAGCTGTTTTCTATATCCAAAAAGAACAAAATGGAAGCCAGCTTGTTTAGGGAGGAAAATCACTAAAGGGAAACACATGTAAGCAAAAATAAAATACATAGGAGGGGTTTGATCCCCATTTTCCTTTCCTCTAAGTTCTCTCCTGTTTTGGCATTCCCATTACATCAGCAAATTAGGTTTGAGGATAATATATTTGCAGAAATCTAGTTCTTTCCTAAGTGTTAGTTATAAAGGCTCACCATATGACCTTGGCCTTAATATGCATGGAAATATCACATGGCTGCATCATGGTTGAAATACGGTATGTCTTTTAAGACAAAATACACAGATGCTACAGACCTATGTGGCTGCTATCTTAAAAAATCCTATCTGCTACCTCTACTTGTATGAAGATCCATGTGTTTGTAGACAACATCCATGCTCTGTGTGAGCTGAAGACCACAATACAGTAGATGTTTTAAAACAGCAGTTACACAATCAAAGATCTATAGATTTTATTCTCTCTGATCTTTAGTCATTCATATGGTTCAGTCTATAATGTTTTTTCTCTCTCTCCTCCATTGAACTCTGCTCTCCTATGAAGGAGGAAGCCCTTAGAAGGAGAAGAAATAAAGGTCCTCTAGCTGCCTAAACCACAGCATATATCTACTGGAAAGGAGGTAGAAAGAAAATACTGTTTTGCTGCAGTTTTTAACAAGTTTGATTATGGAAGATTTGACATGGTCTAAAATGTAAAATATCCTTCAGTCATAATGCCACGAAAGACCCAATATTTGATCACAAAGACCCTGCAGGAATTGAATTTTAAGTGCCTCCCATTGAAAGAGATACAATTGCCAAATCTGGTTTTATGGCTTGGAAAAGGCATTTTTTTGGACTCCAGCTTTTAGTTAGGATTTAAGAGTATCTCCCAAGGTTCTGTGCCTCTTTTAAGTGTGAAGGTCAGAACATTTTTGGAAGTCTGGATTAAAACTCATAACAAATTCGAAGCCTAATGACATGGACTCCACCAGCCACCACTGTATTAATAGGTGATTTCATGGCTCCTGTCCTCCCTTCTTATGGTTCTTTTCTCTTTCAATCAGGAATCCAGAACTGATTTCTCCATATTGCTATCCCTCCAGACAGAAAACTGTGCTCTCTGAAGTCATGTCTCTCTCCCTAAATCTATGTGGGATCCAGGCATACACAGCAAAAATGGCAGCTGGTTGGTTGATGGTTTGATTTATTTTAGGCAGTTCCTTTTCAGGAAAGTGGTTTAAAATGCTGATTCCCTGCAGTTTTTCCTCAGAAGTCCCCCCCCCCCTTTCTAAGTACTTCTTTTGATGCAAGGAACTGAAATATCCCTTACATGCTGCTTTGTCTTTGAGTCAGAAGTGTTTCCCCGGTCCTCTCCCTCTGTCTTATTAACTGTGCTTATCCATCAGCTGGATCTGCCAATTACAAGTTTCCTCCACCCCTCACCCCCAGTTCTCCCAGTTTGGCTTTCATTCCAAGTCTCACCCTGAGGGCTGACACATCTCAATAGCCATTGCATAAACAAAGCCTCCTCACAAGATTAGAAAGCTGGCTTGCCAGCAGGCCTCTGCTAGGCAGAGGAAAGTGGCCAGTCACAGAAAAATAGTACCTGACTCCCTAAAATGCTTGTTGGTAGCACTGTGCAATCCCTTTTTATTTCAGTCTCCCTCAAGTCTGGAAGTAAAGCAAAGGTCTCTGATTTTCATATGAATTTCATCTAGTAGTTGTGATTCCACACTTGCACAAAAAAAGTACAAAGACCTATTTCTTTTTGAAATGTTAAGGGTCAATTTGAAAACCTGCAGGGATTCCCCCCTCTTCTCCTTAAATTTGCTTTTCCTTAATGGATTGACACTACTGACATGTGCGATGTAAACTATATGTCTACCTCTCCCTACTCCCACACAGGAAGGTAAACGTTCAGATCAATGCAAACATGCTTTTACAAAATTTTATATTAGTACTTACTGTTGTTCACTAGGGAGATTATCGCTTGGTTTTTAAAACTGGTTTACTTCTATCTCGTTTAATCTTAATACAGCCTGGGTCCATCCCTGCTTCCAGAGCCACTCTTCACAGCCATTTTCTTAAGCCAAAAAACTCCTGGATCCAAAAAGAGTTGAAGATGCGCTCCTGGAAGTGGGGAGGCACTCCAGGTGTATTCAGGTGGCAAATTTGGCAGCAAAAAATGTCTGATAAGATCAGGATGCCGCCCAAATTAAGATTAAGCCGGACAGAGGTAAACTGGTTTAAATAGCCAAGCAATAATCTCCTAGGACTATACCCCCTGCCCCCCAGTGTGAAGATTAACTTTTCTTGGTGTTGAAAACCAAGCACAAAAGTCAGTTTTTCCCCCATCTTGGAGGTATGAATACAAAAGTAAAATAATACATATCTGTATCTGCTTTTCTTGAGTCTAAGCCCTACATGGAAAACCAGGTAATGTGTGTGAGAGTAGCTAAGTAAGGAACAAGGAGGAGGAGGGCAGGAGAATCTGTATCTCTGAGTGTGATACTTTGAGAAAGTGTGATTCATGGGGTGGAGTGGGGAATACCATTGTTAAAAATGACCTCGGAGTTTGTGGCCTTCCTATTTAAACATAAAGTCTAAAAGGGTTACATTCTTTTGCTTCTCTGCCTACTCCTGATATCAATGAACATCAGCTAAAGGTGGCTGAAGAACCAATTTCATGCATCTACTGTAGAAGGAAATGAACTGAGCCACGGGCAAAAATAAAATTATACAAATGTTATTATAGACTAGCCTGCTTCTGTCCTAGTTTAATTCAAATTTCACTGCTGCAGGCTTGGCTGTCGGCAGTAGCCTTGCTGAATAAATCAACATTTGCTTACATCTAAATTATTAGAGAAACATGTGACTTTGTTTATTGTATAAATTATACACAAGGTTAAAGCATTAACTGTTCAGATAGCTCAGTACAGCCACATTGTCTTCCTTTCGGCTCTCGTCTGAAGGAAAAAAAGAAAAAAGAAAAATCTTCCAGAACAAACCAGATAGGGCAATATCTGTAAGCAGTGCCTGGTTATGTGCTGTTTTTAATGGTGCTGTGCTGAGGCAGAATTGTTGAACCTTATTCCCAATTTGCCTTGGGCATAGTTATTTACTCCTGCACAAAGGAAGGAAGCTCTACCGACTTGGTAGCATTTCACACATCCACCGAGGATAGTTGAAAGTAAACAAATAAAGGGTCATGTTGAAGAGAAGGACTATGTTTATTGTACACCAGTGAAAGCTTCATCTCTATGACATGCTGTATTTCTTTTACTTTCTCATAAAAATGACAGATGCTTTGGCTCTTTGTCCATGTGGCCATGGGTTTGTTGTTTTAAAGGGGCTGCAAGCAGTTGTCCAGCGGCCAGTGGCTAATCTATTCTGATGTCACAGTGATTGGATTTTTACCCCCCCCCCCCAACAATGCCCTCGGCTTACTGCTACATTGCCACAGACGTGCTGGCCCAGCCTCAGGCTCTGCAGCTGTGTGCTAAAAGAGAAAGGGGAGAACTTAGCATTTGAATACTATAAAGTGAACTTATAACTTTGGTCAAATTAAGCAAAGTATTGCCTGAAGATCAGGGGTTTTTCAGCCTGCAAAGCAGTTCAGCGGTTGGAGAGCCTTATAATGAACAATCGCTGGAAAACATGAGTAGCAGACAGACTGATTTTAGTTCATGCATTGTTTTGTGGCTCTAAAACTCTAAAACATAGGGAGAAGTGATACTGTTAGATACTAGTCCTCCTCCTCCTTAGTTATTGTGTCTATAGTGGGAAAAGATGCGTGAACATAATTATTTATTTAAAAACTGAATAATTGAACAATTGAATGAATTTCCTATCCTCCTAATGGTGCTTGTCAATACACAGATAAAGTGAAACTACAATAAAATGCGAATATCATAGAGTTACAGGAGCAAAAACATGATAAATGTAAGAATATGAGTAACATATTCTGGCCTCTGGGGAGGAAAACTATGAGAAGAGGCAGTCCTATAAACACTCTGACCTCACATCATTTAGTCAGTCCCTCCCCACTCAAACTGTGGGATGGGATCCCCCCGGGGGGGCACAAGAGTTGCTCAAGGTGGGGGAAAACATGTACAATAAAGAAACAAAATATTTTTATTTAAATACTACATGGGGAACACAACATCTTTGTGTAGATGTAAAGGGGGTCATAAGAGTAAAATGTTTGAGAACTGCTGCATTTAGTAATTCATAGTTCAGTACCAGCATTTTGGATCCTGCTGAGAAATAAACTAGAAGCCAGGCAGTGAGGTTGATCCAAAAATGGTGTTCTGTAGTATGCAAAATGCACACCTCACAACAGTCTGGCCAGTGAGTTGAATTTTTCAAGAGCAGCCACAGATAGAAGGCACTCATGGCGACCCTATGAATGAGACATCTCCAAGACCCTCTGTCCTTCACTGCTCTGCTTAATTCCTGCAACCCCATACCCATGACCTCCTTAATAGAATCTATCCATCTAGCATGTGGCCTTCCTCTCTTTCTACTTCCCTCCACCTTTCCCAGCATTATTTTTTTTACAGAGTCATCCCTTCTCATGATGTGTCCAAAGTGTGAAAGCCTCAGCTTGGTCATCTTGGCTTCCAGGGAGGTTTCCAGCTTGACCTTCTCTAGGACCCATTTGTTTATCCTTTGGGCTGTCCATGGGATCCTCAACACTCTTCTCCAGCACCACATCTCAAATGCATTGATTTTCTTCCTATCACATTTCTTTTGTTCTGACTTATATATCTTAGCAATTTAGACTCTTTTCTAGTTCTTTCATTGCCATTCTCCCCATTCTTAGTCTTCTTCTGATTTCCTGACTGCAGTCCCCATTTCTATCAATGTTTGATCCCAGGTACGGGAATTCCTTTACTATTTTTGTTTCTTCATTTTCTAGGTTGAACTTGTGAAGTCCTCGGTGGTCATTATTTTTGTTAATAATGCGGAGGGCCGGCTGCTCCAAGGACGACCTCAGGAGGGGGATGGGGTGCTGAGGGTGTGGCTGCCCCTTCCCTGCACCGAAGACGGCCCAATAAGCCATCTGCTTAGGCCTTGTATTACCCACTCTTGACAGTGTTTAACAGAGGTAAAGCAGGCTTAGTCCTCTTTATAAAAACATAAATAGTAGGTTTGTTTACAAATATTAAAGGCATCATAAGAACTCAGGGTGAGAGGCTTTGTAACATGCTCTATAAACATAGAGAAGAGAGAATGACAGACTAAAAATTATTATTATTATTATTCAAGTTTATTTCTAAAGCACTGTCAATGTACACAGTGCTGTACAAAGATATATTCAAAGCATAAAATAGAAATAAAAACCTGCCAAAGGCGTACAGTCTAAAAATACAAAACAATAGGTAAAATGAAATAAAAGTTAATTAAAAGCAGGGAACAATTAAACAATTGAACAGCAACATCCACTGTCAGCCAAATAACAGAAAGAATAAATGTATATTAGACAGTGCCTGGGAATGCCTCTCTGAACAGGGTGGTCTTTAACTCGGATTTAAAAGTAGAGAAAGAAGTAATGACCTGTGTTTGAGGGGGAAGAAGGTTCCAGGAGTGAGGGGTGGCAAGCGAGAAGGGGTGAATCTGGGATAAAGCAGTGGAGATCCTAGGTTGGGACAGCAGGCCTTGAGTACTAGAAGATGAATACATTTAGGCTAACCGATGCAGTAAGAAAGACAGTGTTGCTATGACCAACAACAGGAAGTGATATTAATACACGCTGCGCTTAAACTCTTAGAAAAAAAAGGAAACTAGCAACTACTGTATATAGGCATGTTAATGTTCCTCCCTACAAGTTTGTATATTGACCACTAGACCATATTTTTTTTTCTGGATTGAGCCTGGATTAGTACACACACATCCAGTGCACTACTACATGCAGACAACCCCATTCAATCTTCTTCTTGGCATGGTTGAAAAGGAAAACTAGAGTTAAGTATCAGCATATCATGGAGACTCATCTTCAAAGACCAAAAACCAAGGGACTGAGCAACAGTCCTGCAGCATCCCCACCTGTAGAAAGCATTCAGCTCAAATATCCAGGAATTACTGTAAAACAGAGCCCCTAAGATCCATGTTGACTTAAAGTCCCAGATATTGTGGGGGCAGCCACTCTGGGTTTTAGTCTAAATATTAAAGGGATTATTCAAGAATTATCCAAAGGAGATAGCTCCTTTAAAGACTAGGCTAAAACCCACAGCAGACCCACTGCCCCACTGACTTTGGAATCATACTGCAGAGGTCAAACAGAGTCAGCAGGGAAACATTCCACATTCAGCTCCTATCATAAGTAATCCACCAAGGCCATAAAGACCATTTGTGCACATGCCAGAACTTTCCCCAGAAAATGGACTGTTGAAACTGGCTAATAATTCTATAAAATGGTGGAAGCTAAGGATGGCTTCTTTCACAAATGTCCTACATCGGTTTCCTTTAGCAGAACTGGACCATACTTCTTCTTTTTTTAATGGAAGCATTTACTATTTCTCACACCCATTCAGCTATCTCTCTGGTGGTAGCATTTATAAGTAAAGCTGGGCAAGAATTCAAGAAGTGTGTAATCAGTCTGAGTTAAAGATCCCATGTATACTATGCACTTATAGGCAACCTAGGAAAAATAATTCTCTTCCAGCCACTCTGCCTCATTCACCTATCTGAAAAATAGGATCAGTAGTATACTACCTAGTACACAGTGTTGTTGTCAAAGTGAGCATAATAAAGTTTGTAAAATGCTTTGCCAATTAAATTCTGCTGCATTGCCAAGCTAGGAAAATAATACATATCATCTCAAGAATCAGAATTCTGATCAATTCCCATGTAACCAAAATAATGTAAAGAGATATGATCATTAGCCATGCCTCTGCTGTCCATATATTGCATCTGAAGATGCCATCATGTAGGATTTTACATCAAATGGGAGCATTACAGGTGTCAAGGAGACTTCCTATTTGTGGATGATGGGTATATGAGTGTCAGGGCTGGCAGGGTATATTAACAGAGCAAATAGGTCAGTGGCTTTAACCCTGTTCTCCTCCTTACCCAAATGTAATCATATTAAATGACAACAGTTTAAAGGGACCAATGTGTCTTATGTATATAAGCTATCCAGTATTAAAATGCACAGGGATGGACCCAGATAAAGTTATGTGGCCATAATTGTCTCCCTTAAAATCCATTGGGCAAGCCAAGACAAACTTCCTTCCACTGATTTTGATGGAACACAAATTCAACAGTGCCATCCTATGCATGCTTACTCAATAGTATGTCCCATTGAGTTCAATGTGTGGCATCTAATCTGGGTTATAGTGATGTCTACTGAAATTAGTATACCATGCAATAAACAAACAAATCAACAAAAACCAAAACCACAAAACATACAAAAAAACAAACCTTTATGGGATTCCCTCCCTTTATGCTACTTTTATTTCTCAGTAATTAATATTATTTCTCAGTAATAGTTTGCTTGAATCAAGGCTTAGTGATTTTGAAGGTTTTACATAACAGGTGTAGGATACTGAATATGTCCCAGCAAAAGCCTAGCTTGGTAAAAATCCTCGTCCTATAAATATAAGATACTTTTTATGTGACTTCATTTCTTTAGAAAATTTTATAATAACCAATGATGACTTCTTCAATCTTTGTTATTGTTGTGTGCCTTCCAAGTCATTTATGACTTATGACAGCCCTAAGGTGACCCTGTCATGGGGTTTCTTGGTAGAATTTGTTTAGAGGGTTTAGCCCTTGGCCTTCCTCTGAGGATGAGAGACTGTGACTTGCCCAAAGTCATCCAGTGGGTTTCCATGGCCAAGCGGGGATTTAAACCCTGGTCTCCCAGTGTCCTAGTCCAGCATTCAGACCCCTACATTATACAGGCTCTCTGAACATATCTTATGACTATGAAAATGAACAATGTTGGAAATGCTGTGTCTCCTGTTAAGGTTATGTGTATAAAGAAAAAGGAAGGCTGTAGCATTCTTAGCCGTAGAGAAATGAATAATTTGCTTTTTAATAGGGCTATTATCTATCATCCTGAATCACTTCCCACCTGGAAGGAATTAAAATAGTTTCCTTTTTAAAAGAAGAGCTTACATTTTGGCCAATGGAAAATCTCATTTTGGAATGTATTTATGCGATTGTTTAGAGGAGTGGAGGGGGAAATGCAGCCTTGTGCCTGCATGGGGCCTCCAACCTTATATTTGTGGGTCCTGAACCCTCAGGCTACCTCAGACCATCCTTTTTCTGGTGAAACTGGATGGTGAATTGCCTGTCCTAGAAGCCTCCAGGAGCAGCAATTTATCTTTTAAGCAAGTTGCAGTTTGACATTTTAAAAGGCCATGTTTCAAGCCCATTAGTGGGCTTCCAATTTTCTAGTTTTCTCCCAATTCTCGGGGGTCGTTTTGGTTGTCTGTGTAGCCTGTAGAGAGTTCTGGCACAGAAAATTAGCACCTAGATGCACCAAAATTGCCCCCTGGATTAGCATGTACATACCAGGGTAGGAATGGTACAGCCCGACATAGGTTGTTGAACTGGAACTCTCAGCAGCCTTACCTAGTGCAGACAATGATACGAACTGTTGGGAATTGACATTCAACAATATCTTGAAATTTGCATAATTCCTACCCCTGGGATAAATGATTAAAGCACCACAAAGTGTCTTTGAGCCCTCACATATATTCTATGCAAGTGAGAATGTTCTCCATGTGCAACTGTTACCAAAGAGAGCCAAATTTAAATTGTACATATTAATTCATCAGTGTGTGTGTGTGTGTGTTGTGTGCCTTCATGTCATTTCTGACGTATGACAACACTCAGGCTGACAACCCTAAAAACCCAGGGGGTTTTCGTAGCAAGATTTGTTCAGAGGAGGTTTGTCATTGCCTTTGCTTTAGGCTGAGGGAGTGTGACTTGCCCAAGGTCACCCAGTGGGCTTCATGATCTAGCTGAGAATTGAACCCCAGTTTCCAGATTCGTAGTCCAACAACCGAACCACTATGACAATCTTTTTTTGGGTGAGGCTGGTCCCCCTGTCCCCTGATGCCCCCGGGCCGCGATGGTGCACCTGCGCGCATGTGCACTACTACTGGCATGGTGCACATGTGTACACGAGTGCAGGGCGCCATTATGGATGGCACCCCGCGCAGCGTCTGGCACCGTTTGGCCTTCCAAAACAGCACCCTCCATGGTGCGCTTGCGTATGCAAGCACAGGGCACCATTTTGGATGGTGCCTTGCTCTTGCACACGCATGCGCACGGCACCAGGCACCATTTTGGAAGGCCAAACGGCGCCAGTGCCATGTACATGCACATGACGCCGGCACCGTTTGGCCTTCCAAAATGGCACCCGCCATCATGCGCATGCATGTGCAAGCATGAGCACCATTTTGGAGAGCAAAATGGCGCCTCGCATTGTGTATAGTGCGGCGGCGGCAGCAGCGGTGGCAGGACCAGCCTCGGGCCAGTTCAAAGGCCTCAGCAGGCTGGGTTTGGCCCATGGGCCATAGTTTGCCGACCCCTGCACTATGCCATGTTGGCTCTCTATTTCATCAGTGCAGGCACTGAATTTTCATTACAGAGGTGGGGAATTCAAAATCTGCTTTGATTGCTGTGATCGGAAAACATTTGAAGCTACAGGCATATCTCCATTTTTGCGGATTTCGAGTCTGCAGTCTCGGTCCTTCACAGACCAGCAAGCGGGGAGAGTTAAAATGGCATGTGCACCTGTGGTGCACATACAGAGCCACATGCAGGAGCGTGCAGCCATTCAAACCAACGGGGCTTGAATATTTGCAAATTTCCATTTTTGCGGGGTTTGTGTGTGTCCAGAACGGATACCCTGCAAAAATGGAGGGATGGCTGCACTACTTTTTACAACAAGCCAAAATAAAGGTAATAATAAAAACTTATTAATCAGGAAATAATACATTAAAGAAATTGAAACTTATGTACAATCTTAGCTGCTGTCCTATGTAAGTTAGTAGGACCTTCTTAGGAATGGAACCTGACATATTTTCTCATGTAGTAAATTGTTTTCATATCCACCACATATATGAAATATAGGAAATACAGAATAGAAGACTTTCTCTGTTGCAGTTTTGGTACATAGATTTTTAGTTGCTCCTTATATTTTGTTACTTTATTGCAGATTTCTCTCTTACTATTTTACTGTAATGGTTTTCATATTATAATAAATGTAGAGCATTAATTTATGAAATAATTATACTGTGACATAATATGTAATGTAATATAATATAATGTAATATACACATGGCTATGGATCCATGTTATTGTTGTTAACTGTCCTTGAGCTGATCTCGACTCACGATGACCCTATGGATGAGACATCTCCAAGACACACTGTCCTCCTCTGCTCTGCTTAATTCCTGCAACCCCATACCTATCACTTCCTTAATAGGGTCCATCCATCTAGCATGTGGCCTTCCTCCCTTCCTACTTCCTTCCCCAGCATTATTGTTTTTTCAAAAGAGTCCTTTCTTCTCATGATGTGTCCAAAGTATGACAGTCTCACTTTGGTCATCTTGGCTTGCAAGGAGATTTCCAGTTTGATCTGCTCTAGAATCCATTTTTTTGTCCTTTTGGCTGTCCATGGGATCCTCAGCACTCTTGTCCAGCAC
>CM034706.1:61433488-61445474 GCA_020142125.1 Phrynosoma platyrhinos | reverse complement strand
TGTGGATTAACCAGCAGATTTGCCCCCGTGTGATAACATCCTTAGAAGACAAAAGCTTCTCCACCTCTAGCTTAGCATGAGAGTTCTGTCTCAAGGAGGAATATAATTCTTTTGTGTCAGAGCCCAGATCCAATTCTGCCACAAAAATATCCTTTGACCATGTTTACTGGTGCTCCCTCCCAACTATAGAGATGCACCAGCTGTTTTTCTTTCATTAAAATAAACATTGGTTTCCATCCTTTTTATGAGGTGTGGTGGTGTAAGAGCCAGTTTATGCCATAGTAACATATATTTTGTTGTCATTACAGAAGTCAATATTCTGTTCTTTCTATGCAATGACTCAACTATCTCTCACCCCTATCCACCTTTTTAGTGAGGCAGACCCCTCCCCAAGATAGCCATTTCTGTATTGATAAAGTGTGAGTGAGAACCAGCAGAGATGATTCTATGTATTTCCCTATCTATTGTTTTCTGCACAGCAATAACATCATTGCCAGGGAGGCTTCTGAGGACCTCAGATGGAGTTACTGAGGAAGCCTGTTGCAGTGCATCAGGTTATAGGAAAATGGCTGGATGTCTCTTTGTTGCTCCCCTTATGTTTTATGGACATAGAACTGGCCATTGCAGGGGAGGTTGCCACACTGAAAAGGTAAGCTTTGTGTGTGTGGTGGGGGGTAAGGATGCATTGAGAGATGTGTCATAGCTATGTGCCAGAGAAACATCTCCCAATTCCAGATCTCAGCAGCAAGTTCCTTTATACCAAGTCAAATTGTAGTCATGTGGGTCACTAAGGCTAATTTCAGTTTTTTTCAGTTTTTTTAAATGGTGGGGTGGGGGAGCACACAAAAGTTAGGAAGCTTCCAAAGCTATTATCATGGAGAAGTATGAGTGGCTATGGTTGGCTAGGGTATGGATTCAACCCATCACTACTTTGGGGAAAGGCATCGAATTCCCCTGGAATATGGGAATTCAGCCAACTCTACTGCACTCTAGAGGGTCAGAATTTAGAACACTTATTGTTTGCAAGACACCATCCAGAATCTTCTAGCTAACATGGCCATGACATGCCATTGCAGTAACAGTAGTGTCCCACAGAACCAAAAAGTTAGTTCTGTGACCTGGAAGGCTCATGTTTTGTGGATGCCCCACAATGAATATATCAGTGAGAGTCTACTACTTTGAAGCAGATTAAAAGTCATTTGGGCCATCTCTTTGAACAATTCTGATTTTCACATGCTTGAATCTGCTCGAGACATCATGGGTAGCCTGTGACTACAAAGGCAGAGGAGAATCTTAATATGTAATACCAGTCAAAGAAAATTCAATACTAGATTTAAATGTAAACTCAAATGAAATCCAGCTTCCTTGCTCAAAATGTATATTAAGTCTGTGAAAGGCCTAATAGTGAGTCTCAGTGTCAGAAAAGTAATTAATATTGAGGCATTTGTAACTGCAACATATGGCTGCCTTTAGCAGCTTCATTCTGTTTCATGCCTGTCTGGGGATCATGCAGCTCAAATGAAAATAAAGCATCCAGGAAGGGCTACTTCAATTTCTCTGCATGGATGTAACTGAGGGATTGAGCATTTCTTCATAAACTCTGAGTAGGTCCCTGAGGGCACCAAGGGGTGGTATTGGAAGTTTGCGGTATTAATGAAATAAGAATCCCACAGTCCATTTGGGGCAGAATTCATCTCTCCTGTAACTGTACGCCACCACTGGCATTCTTTGAGCTGAATGCATTCTTCTGTCAGAATATTTGACTGACAAAATGAGAGGCAGAGTGGGAAGCCTACCACTGTTTAACTTTTGTTATGGAACTGTCTGAGATAAAGCATCAACACAGAAAGCTCATTTAAGAGACTTTTAAAGGAAGTCTTCAGCAAGGGAGCATGCTCATTCTTGGTGTTTCTCCAACAGCTGTGTTTGACCAATGGAGGAAACAATAGCACTTGGCTAAGATACTTTTTTGGCTACAACCCCTGAAATTTCACAGCCAGTATTACCACTACCAAAAAGAAAAGAAAAGAAAGAAAAGCTCTAACTTTTTCAAGCTCTTGGAGGAAAGATGCATTTAATAATAATAATAATAATAATAATAATAATAATGAAACTTGCTTAAGTAAAAATGAAAAATCATTTATATTTATTTCAACAGCCAGGGCCACAGTTAAGGTAAAAAAGTACAGATATTCAAGGCCAAGTAAATAAAAAAAATGGAAATGAAAAAAGAAATAGGAAGTCATAACTTAAAGTAGGGAGGTGGAAACTGTGGTCCTACTGGTGTTGTTGGACTCCCATGCCCTTCATCTCTGACTGTTGGTCATGCTGACTGGGGCTGTTGGGAGCTAAGATCCGGGAACACCTGGTAGGCCATAGGTTTCTCACTCCTAAATGAAAGCTTCCTATATTCAAAACATGGGAGTCACTGCAGTATGGTGGCCAAAGTGCTGAACAATCCCTATACAGCCATGGAAACCCATTGGATGACTTTTGGCAAAACCACTGCTCTAAGCTAATGAAGAAGGTAATGGCAACGCTCTTCCAAATAAATCTTGCCAAGAAAACCCTATGATAGGCCACCACCACCACATGAATTGATCCTGGGGGAATAAAGAGTAGAAATCAAGAAGCTATTCATCACTATTCCCCTTAGCTTTAAAGGAAGCAATAAATCAGATAGACCCTAAAATAAATCACAGAGGACCTGCAAACAGAAGATGTATAGTCAATGTTGAAAGAGAGCACTGAATAGGATTAATTTGTGAATCAACACCATTGTAGTATTATGTTGCTGGAGAAGGGAATTGGTGGATAATAAGTTGTTGTTGTGTGCCTTCATGTCATTTCTGACTTATGACAATCCTAAGGTGAACTTATCATGGGGAAATATTTGTTCAGAAGCAGGTTTTCCTTTGTCTTCCTCTGGGGCTGAGAAAGTGTGAGTTGCTGAAGGTCACCCAGTGAGTTTCCATGACTGAGCAGGGATCCAGTCATAGTCCAACTCTCAAACCACTGCATCACACTAATAATAATATAATAAAATTAATTTTTATCCCACCCCTTTGCGACGCAATCAGGGTGGCTTACAATATTAAAACCAAGATAAAATACATACAAAACCCTCAAACCCTCCCACTCCTTAAAAAGATATTAAACAAAGAACGATATAAAACAGACTTAATAACATAAATCACAAATAACATAACAATCATAATAACAGCAGCACAAAAAGAGGGAAGATGGATTAGTCTAGGTCGAGGGGCCTAATATAGGACTTTATTAACTGCTTCATAAATTCTGAGTAGGTCCCTAAGGACACCAAGGGGTAGTATTGGAAGCAATGGCATCACAAGGGGGTGCAGTGAGTGTGGCCCACACTGGGTGACAACCCAGAAGAGGAGTGACACATGGTTGGGCCTGCCTCCTATTGTGGGGTAAGGAGGCCTGAGCACTCTCCTCCAGTTTTTCCATGGTGGCAAAAGCCTCCTCATGATGAGACCTCCAGCACCATGGAGAAGGAGAGGCCTGAGCATGCCCCTTGGGCTTTTGTGAAGTGGCAGAGGTCTCCTTGTGAGGACACCTCTGGCACCACAGAAAAGAGTGCACCCTTTTGGCCACATAACCATGGCAACACCCTTCCTGCATCGGATGACACCACGGGTGGGGACACCACTGAAGGAAGTTTATGTTGTTAACGAAATAAGAATCCCACATCACATTTTGGGCAGAACTAATCTCTCCTATAACTAAAATCCACTTCTTGTTAGTTACAGAAAAGCAAAGCCTTAGTAGTACTAAATGCATTGTACTTCTGAATGATAGCAAAAACACCTGGCCTTACCCACTTTGCCATTTGATTCCATTTCTCAAATTCTTGGATGGAATCAAACAGTGTTCTATAACTGCGGCAACACATGCACAATTTTACAGTCATTTTTGTTGTTCATGAGCTAATTACATCATGTCCCTCTGTTCAGAAACTTTTCATGGCTATTGTAGTTTTCTGTTGGATAAGTTGAGAGTTAATTGTTGCTAACCTATGCCAATATTCTACATTGGCTAATTAGTTACATATAAGTAACCAACAATGGCTTCACTAGGCGTTACCTGGTACAGAAACTCATGGTGTCACACCCTCATTGACTTCCTCCTATGCCACACTATACAGAATCATTAGTAATATTTTTATACAGATGTTACTCATCAATTGTAATGCCCATATATCACTAAACTGCAATAATTGTGACATTAATAACTAACAAAATTAAAATTATACCTTTAAAATACAATATCATATGTACAACCTAAATGTATTTATATGTACAAGTGATTTAAAAAAAAAAGAAAATGTAAAATGAATATATTTTTTTAAAAAATAAAAAATATTTTTAAGCAAGCAAGCAAGCAAACAAACAAACACCCAAGGCCTCTCCTTTCTCCTCTCAGTGAGCCTTGCCCCACTCACACCACCTCTTCCACTGAGTTCCAGCATTTTAAAGGGGCACAGGTGAATGCCCCATCCCATTTTTGCAAAAAGTTAGTGTTTGGGGAACAGTGGTATCACCCCCCAAGGGTGTCATCTGGGTATGGTCCACACCCTCTGCATCCCCTAGTGACACCCTGGTACCTAACTAATATCTCCTAGCTTTGCCCCCAGAACAGGTGAAGGAGGTTTGTTCAGCTTCCAATCATGATGCAAGGAGAATTACACTTCTACCACCCCCTTCAACATTGCACAAAGGGACATAGTGGACACATTGTGCATCAGGAATGTAACACAACAACCACATTGCGGGCTCTGTTAGTTCAATAGTTCCAATGGTGCAGCTATGTTTCTACTCTGCTCCTGAGAATATGAACATTGTGCAATGGCCTAATTCAAGTTTACATGATCGTAAGCTGGTTTACAATGATGTAACATCCCAGCAGAAGGCCAGCCATTATGTCTTGTTAAAACCATAATCAAGTATAGAGAAACTATGAAAGGGAAGGGCACAGATGTTAAAATCTGCCCTAGGAGCAAAAATGTCTACTGACCTGGCTGAATTAAACTAAACTGCAATGTGGGCTTTGCTGCTACAAAAGCAAAAGCAAAGCAGCTTCATTTATATACCGCTTCATATCGCGCATGGGATGTCTAAGCGGTTTACAACTGTGAGCTGATTGCCCCCCAACAATCTGGGTACTCATTTTAGCGACCTCGGAAGGATGCAGGCCTGAGTTGAGCCTCAGCCCTGGCTGGTATTGAACTCGCAACCTTGTGGTTTATGAGTGAGTGGCTGCAGTACAGGCATTTAACCACTGTGCCACCAGGGCTTTTCAGCTTGTCAGGTGGTCCCCGGCCCATCAGATATTGCCAAAAGTCCTGCTCCACTAGCAGAGAGATGATCTGCCAACAAGACAGTACAGCCAAAGCAGGCTGTTCCATGGGTGTTGTTGGGATTGGCCAGGAATAAACAGGAACCAAAATCCTATAATTCTTCCAGCTCCATGCACTAAAGAGGCCAAGAACTAAGATTACCCTTGAGGTTAGCATAGTTAATTTCTCTCCATTGGTATCATTGGAAGGGAGTGAAAAAACGAACATATGACTCTTACAGATTGGTCAAAAGAAGTGGAAGGTCTCAGGATAGAGCTCCTTGGGTTTTGCTGGGTTTTGCCATTTGTTGTTGCCTCAGTGTCCACTCGTTCTATTATTATTATTATTATTATTATTATGGAGCGGAGTTGTTTACAACAATGTCTTAGAACAGACTCTTCAAAAGGGTTTTAAAAACAACAGGGAATAGGTTGCTGAAGTAATGGGCAAATTTTCTTCTCTCTATTTTTAATTTTCTTTCCTTATAGTGCTATAGTGCAACACTGCTGTTTTTCTGATGCATGGATACATTATAACACTAAGATTATTTTTAGAAAAAAGGAGGAGAATTTTGTTGTTGTTGTTCTGATATGTCTTGGAATTGAAAAGAAACCACTCAAAGTTGGGTATGAAATGTTGCAGTGTGTGCCAAGAATTGACAGGAAATAAAGCCAACAGAAATGTTCATTGGTGTTTATTTTTTAAATTCCAAGGTCTACAGCAACTAATACTGCAACCTCCCAACATATTTGCTCCATCTGAAGGAGTCCACATTTCTGTGAGGAATAAGGCTGGGGGAGCGGGGAGAGAAGCGGCCACCTTGCCTTTCCTCGGTTACATCAGCCAGTAGGCATGAGAATTCATATCAGTTGTACCAGTGTTTTCCCTTACTTCCATGGGATTACTTTGACCAGTGTCATGTCTCTGATTGTTTAAGAGGGAAAATGTCAACTGATTTGCTTCATAACTGAATTGTTTTATATCTCTTCTTACTAGGAATAAAATAAAATAAAATAAAATAAAACTTCTTACCAGAAATTTACCTAGGGTTGACTGGGCCACCACTGAGTACTTCTATCTCTACCACACATTTCTTTTGTCTTTTCTTTTTGGCTTGTGCATGGCACAGTTTCCTTCAGGGCAGAGCATGGTCCTTGTCTGCCATTATCCTCAATCAGCCTTTTTCAAAAATTAATCTCTTATGATAGTTGTACTGTTTCAGCACTCATTTCATGAAGATTGAAGGTGGTTAGTGGCAGGCAAGAAAAACCCAGCTTCCCATAGACTGAGGCAGAAAAACAAGCAAACTTCGCCAGTCAGAGAAGGAAAGACAAAGGGATGTATTGCCTCCAACTACATATGAAGCAGGGCAATGTAATTACTTGTCACATGCTGCAAGGATGTATAACAGGCTATATCATCCATCATGTAGTGGTTTGAGTGTTTGACTAGAACTCTAGAGTTTGTTGTTAGCTGCCCTCAAGTCAGTTCTAACTCATGGCGACCCTGTGGATGAGACATCTCCAAGAATCCCTATCTTCCACTGCCTTGCCCAGATCCTGCAAGCCCTTCCCCATAACTACCTGAGTCTATCCATCTGATTTGTGATCTTCCTTTCTTTCTCCTGCCCTCTACCTTTCCTAGCATTATTGTTTTTTCTAGTGATCCATGTCTTCTCATTATGTGACCAAAGTAGATTAATCTCAACTTGATCATCTTTGCTTCCAAGGAGAGCCCTGGTCTGATCAGTTCAAGAACCCATTTGTTTGTCTTCTTGGCTGTCCATAGTATCCTAAGTACTCTTCTCCAGCACCACATTTCAAATGAGTTGATTTTCTTTCTGGCTTCTTCCTTCACTGTCCAGCACTTACATCCATACATGGTAACTGGGAATGCAATGGCTTTAATGATTCTAACTTTAGTGCTCAGTTGTTTGTCTTTGCTCTTCAGTATCTTGTCCAATTCTTTCATAGCTGGCCTGCCCATTCCTAGTCTTCTTCTTATTTCATGACTACAGTCTCCATTTTGGTCAATGTTTCATCCTAGATATAGGAATTCTTTAATTATTTCAATTTCCTCATTGTCTAGATTGAATTTGTGTATTTCTTCTGTGGTCATTATTTTTGTTGTCTTTATGTTTAGCATCAGACCTGCCTTTGCACTTTCATCTTTGACCTTCCTTATTAACTGTTCCAATTCTTGAATATCTTCTGCTAATATTATGGTGTCGTCTGCATATCTTAGGTTGTTAATGTTCCTATCTTAACTCCTCCTTTTTCTATTTCTAATTCTGTTTTTCTTATGATGTTTTCAGCATATAGTTGCCCCTCTCTTTTTGCAGGGGAGCTGTTCCAGACCTCGCCACGAAAATGGAAACCCATGCATATTCAAGCCCCATAGGCTTGAATGGAGGTGCAGGGGTGCCAGGGTGTGTGGGTGCGTGCCATGGACGCACACCCCATTATATGCCCCTCCATTTGTTCCTCACACATAAGCGAGGGATGTGGATCTGAAGTCTGCGAAAATGGAGGGGCAATTGTATAAGTTAAACAAGTGGGTGACAGGATGCAGCCTTGCCTGACCTCGCCTATTGGGAACCACTCTGTTTCCCCAAAATTCTGTTCTGACGGTGGTCTCTTGTCCTTGGCATAGATTCTTCATCAGGACTATCAGATGTAGTGGCACTCCCATGTCTTTGAGTGCATTCCATAGTTTCTTGTGACCTATACAATCAAATGCTTTGTTGTAGTCTATGAAACACATGTTGATTCTTTTTTGGAATTCTTCAGTGCACTTCATTAGCCATCGTATGTTTGCAATTTGGTCCCTAATGCCCATCGTGTATTTGCAATGTAGTCCCTAATTCCCATCATGCTTGCACCTCTGGGATTTCTTTCTCCATATATGATTGGAGTCTATGCTGCATAATTTTGAGCATAATTTTGCTTATGTGAGAAATTAATGCTATAGTCCTATAGTTGATGCAGTCTTTTGTGTCTCCCCTTTTGTGGATTGGTATATATATTGGGATGTATATTCCCAGTCTGTTGGCCACTGTTTTTTTACTAGGAGCACAGGGTCTGAATCCCTGCTGAGCTGCAGAATCCCATTGGGTGACCTTGAGCAAGTCACACTCTCTCAGACTTTTTGTTGCTGTATGCCTCCAAGTCATTTCTGACTTATGGGAACCTTAAGGCACCTATAAGGCAAACCTATAATGGGGTTTTCTTGGCAAGATGTATTCATAGAAGGTTTAGGCAATGGCCAAGAAAAACATACACTAAGGTTGCCATAATTTGAAGTTGATTTTGAGGAACATTACAACAGCAACCAATACAGCTCAGATCTTTGGGGCTAGAACTCTGTCAATTTCTTATCATTGTTCTTGCTGAGTAGGAATGATGGGAATTATAGGAGCAAATGTTTAGAGAATTAACATTTGCCCACCATAATTACATATGATTACAGTACATGTGGTCACCTTGAAACAGCTCTTTATACCTTTGGGAGCCAAAAGGATACAGAAAATATTCATACAGAAAACATTTTTATTTTCTTTATGCCACAGCTTGATTACAATTTGATACGCTCTTGAAGTTCAAATCAAACTGTGGTATGGATTGGATCAAGCTGTTAGTGGACATTATAAATAGCAGGAACTGTATGGCACACCTGCTGCCTGCTTTTGGATTCACTTGCCCCTTTTGAACTGAACTGCAATTCTCACCAGAAGGACTGCAGGAAGGGGAAATGGAACTGATGGGGAAATAGATTTCCCCACCAACTATGCATTATCATGAGTTATCTCTGTTGCAGTTTTGGAGTAGCTTGGTCTTGAGAGGGCAGGACCCATTAGCTTTACAAAACAATTGCTCCTGGTAGATTGTTGTCTCCATTTCTGAATTCTCCTAGTTCTTGTTGCTGTGGGGGACTGTCATGATGAGGATCAGCACTTGAAAATTCCCCAAGGCACCAATGGTTATAATGGCCAAGGAAATACATGGTCTACATGGCTCTAATGGTTGTGTGCAGAATCAGCATGGATCATGCTGACTACAGAGGAGATGTCCTACTTTGAGCATGAAGTGGGAATAGAAATGCCTTCCTGGGGACATTCCTTGTGCTTTCCAGATCTGCATGGTTATGGAAGCTGGCTAGATGAATAGAAATCTACCACCACTTGGTAAATATTGGTCATGGTGTGGAGGTGGGGACACCTCTAATTAAAATAACAAGCCACACACCAGATTTACTCCAATTTTAGCCATATTATGAGCCCTAATGGCCTTGTAAAAATAAGAATGAAAAGAGGCAGCACAAAAGGGAAGGAAGCTGCCCTCTTTCATTCTCTTGTCATGCAAGCACTGACTGCCATTGCATTTCTCTTTGTGTAGACTGCATGTCCACAAAAGGAGATGCAGACCAAATGGAGAGGAAAGAAACCACTTTAATGTCATCTTCCCATGAGGAAAAAGGAGAACAAATTCCTCATCAAACCCCTGTGAGTTGTTTGAGTGCTCAAGTGAACAAAAGAAAACCCAGATAAATAATAGAGATGTGACTTTAACTATGACATTTCTCTATACCTTCTAATTTATGTAAGTAATAAATAGTTTATTGAACCATGACTGGCTCAGCAATAGCTTACAAAAACAAGCTAAAGGACTGGCACAATAGAAAAGCAACTTCCTACCTGATAATCTCATAGAAAAGTCAATCAGACTCAGGAAAAAAATGAAAAGAAAGAAAACTAATACCTTCTGAAAATCCCTCTGGTAATCTCAGCTGGATAAAGTAGTCTTCAGTTCCTCTCCAACAGTTCTGCTGTGTAATAATATTAGCAGCTGTACTCCAGCCTACAGGCCAGTGCATTTCACCAGTGGTGGAAGCGAGGGAGAGGATTTTGTCTTGGTTTTCATTGCTTTGTGCATAATAGTAGGAAGCAAACAAATATAAGCAACATTCATGATATTCATGTAATAATACTGTCAGATACTGGACTGGTTTACATATTAATAGGGAGGCACAGGAAACCTTAGGGATGCAGTGGCTCAAGTGGTTAAGATGCTGGCTTTGTTGATTGCAAGATGAGCAGACTGGCAGTTCAAGGCCTAGTTGCCACATGATGGGGTGAGCTCCCATCACTAGTCCCAGCGTCTGTCAACCCAGCAGTTTGAAAGCATGCAAATGCAAGTAGATTAATAGGTACCACTTTGGTGGGAAGGTAAGCAGTGTTCGGTGCACTCATGCTGGCCACATGATCACAGAGTAGTCTCTGACAACGCTGGCTCTTTGACTTAGTAACGGAGATGAGCATTGCTCCCTATGGTCAGGCACAGTATCAAACTGCTTTAATTGTTCAGTATAGATACACCCATCAAATGTAATTTCTCTGAACTTTGCTCATCTCCATTTCCCAAAGCTAGCACAAGTGTTGTGAGATTTCTGCATAATCTGTGCCTCATAAATCAGAGGTAGGCAACCTTTCCCCTTTAAGGGCTGAGGGACTTCAGCTCCCAGAAGCCTCAGCCATGTTGGCCAATAGTCCCATGTTGGCCAATAGCTCCTGGGATTCTGGGAGCTGAAGTCCCTCGGCCCTTAAAGGTGAAAGGTTGCCTACCCCTGCATAAGAGCAATTGGCATTCACACACTACTCTGCGTACTTTACGGTGTTACCACATGTGCAACAGTCCACATGTATAGCTTTGCATAAGCTATAGATATGACTGGATATGACTGTTACACGTAGTAAAAAAAATCACTTCACATGAGTAGCACAATTTACACCTATGTGTGTCGATTCCCCACTTGGCCATGAAACACATCAGGTGACCCTGGGCAAGTCACATGTTCTCAGCCTCTGGGAATGATGATAATAATAATAATAATAATAATAATAATAATAATAATAATAATACTTTTTATTTGATATCCCACCCCTCTGAGGTCAATCGGGGCGGCTTACATAATAAAATGATAATACAACATTTAAGAACTATTTCCTCCCCTCCCACCCCTTAAAAAGTTATTAAATCTGAACAATTTAAAAAACAATATATAAAAAGAGGATATGTGCCTCTATATAAACATCAAAAAACAATACTACAACAAAAAAAGAAGCGCTGGCATCAGAGAATAAAATCTCGACTCTGAAGAAGGCCTGGTCATAAAAGGGGAGGGAACATCTCCCAGAAATTCTGGGGCTTTGAGCCGGTAATTATTCCGGGAAGGCCTGCCGGAAGAGATCCGTCTTGACAGCTTTTTTAAAGCTGTCAAGTGATGTCAATTGGCGGATCTCTCCCGGCAGGCCATTCCATAGTTTGGGCGCGACAACAGAAAAGGCCCTCTGGGAGGTAGTCACCAGCCTCGTTTTTTGAGGCTGTAACAAATTCCTCCCAGAGGACCAGAGAGTGCAGGGAGGATTATACGGGAGGAGGCGGTCCTTAAGATAGCCTGGACCCAAGCCATTTAGGGCTTTAAAGGTAATAACCAACACCTTATACTGGGTTCGGAAACTAATAGGCAGCCAGTGGAGGGACCTTAATACTGGGGTAATATGGTCCCACCTAGATGTGCAAGATATTAATCTGGCCGCCATATTTTGAACTAATTGCAGTTTCCGAA
>CM034706.1:61404312-61420338 GCA_020142125.1 Phrynosoma platyrhinos | reverse complement strand
CATGAAAGCCTACGACTCTACAAAGCAAGTTGGCTCATCAGACTTTTGCTTAGAATTGTTAGAATTGTCTCCTCATAGAAACATGGGGCTTACTTTAAAAAACAACAACATTCTGTTCAAAAATTAAGAAAAGCCTTATGCACACAGGATGCTGCCATTTTAAAATCAGTCTGCAATTTCCTTTTTTAGGGGAAGTTGAGTATGTCATAGTACAACAATTCTGGGCAATATCATAATGACAGTGGGTCCAGAGTTATTTGTTTAGCCTACCTACTTAGGCTAGAGTCGACTTCTCCAACCCAGTGACCTCCAGATGACTATAGGCAGCCAGTGCCCACATTGGCTGGAGATGATGGGAATTATAGTCCAACTTTTATAATTTACCCTTGGATATTATTAGTTCTGAAGAAAAAGTTTGCTGAAACAACTTGAACTCTTCTTTTTTGTGGTGTAGGAACCTATCTGCATTCTTTCTATAGTATTTGTGCATCTGGTACTACCAAATACTCTATTAAATATGTAATGCCCAAGACAGTTTTACCTCATTAACTGGGGTATAATTGTAGCTTCATTTTTAAACTATTAGGCAGCTATTAGATGGGATGAATTGTACTTAGGGGTCAGCATGGTGTGGTGGTTTGGGCATTGGACTATGACTCTAGAAACCAAGGTTTGGATTCCTGTTCAACTGCTGAAGCCCACTGATAGTGACTTTGGGCAAGTCAACTTTCTAAGGGCCTCGGCAGATGGCTAATTGCGCCGTCCTCGAGGCAAGGAAGAGGAGGGGCAGCTGCATGCTCGGTGCCCCTTCCTCCTCCTGAGGTTGCCCTCGGAGCTGTCAGCCCTCCACATGGCCGGCGCTCCGAGGGCAACCTCCCGCTGCAGCGTCCGCACACGTTGCGGCGGATAAGTCAGTGAAAGTGCGCCCTACACTTTTAGGGTGCACTTTCACTGACTTGTGAAAGGAGCGCTGATTTTGCGCTCCTTTCAGAGGCGCCGACGGTGTGCCGTGGTGCGGATGCTGCGGTCCCGCGGCGCACTGTCCTGCGGCGTCCTGGGAGCTGTCGTTTGCTTCCCCCCTTAGTCTCAGATTAAGACAAAGGCAAACCCTGTCTGAAAAAAATCTTACAGAGAAACCCTAGGACCTTTAGGGTTGCCATAAATTGGAAATGATGTGAAGGCACACAAGAACAAGATGTGTCTGGACATTCAGTTTTGCATATATGCATGCATTCTTTTTAAAAATCTTTTCTTTCTTATTGCAGGACTCAGCAAGGCAGATTTAGTGAAGAAACAAACATATTTCCTGATGCAAATAGGAATTACAATTTGTTGTGTTGAAAGGAAAAGGGCTTACTTTTAAATGTGGTTTACATCAGAGCATATTGGGCTTTGATTGTAGTGACAACAGAAACAACAACAATAACAGAATAATTCCATAGCTTGACTTAAAAATGAAGGCTTTCCCTCCTTTGATTTAGATATCTGTTTTTAAATCAAATCTAAAGTCTCCCTGAGAAGCCTCTGAGTTGAAAGCACCAGCTACCTGACCTATAAAATGAGTTTTGTCTGACTGCAGGAATAGGCCCTGGGGTTGTTTACTGTACATGTTCAAGCTTTTCTTTTGAAATATAAATTGGAAAGAGAAGGGTGAAAAAATGACATTATCTTGTGTGTCCCCCCCCCTTCATTTTTCTTCTGTCAAAATATGTATTTTCACTTGTTTTGAGATTGCTGAGATGTTCAGACAGAAGGATTACCCTGCCATTAATAGTGAACCTCTTGGATTTGTGACATTTTAGAACACAATCTACACATTACTTCAACCCAAATATTTGGATTATAGATTACTCTTGTTCCTCTGAAACCACTGATATAAAGATTGCCCTTAACTTCAAACATTACCACTTACAAATTATACAGCATTTTTGAAAGAAAAATCTGTAAGGTTGTTTAACAGTCCTTGCAATTGACAGCTCAATGAAGGACATTATCATTACTCTCCTTATGCAGGTGGTGATCTGAGGCAGAGAAAGAAGGGCCAGCTCAACAGAACATCAGAGCTGAATTATTAAATGGTGAACTTTCAGCAAATGCTCTCAGGCCCAATGTTCAGGAGTCTTATGTTGCTGTTGTTTCTGCACACATACACAAGCTTCATGTACTGTGATGCTGTCAAGACAAAATACTGCTGGGGAAATCTCTCCCCTACTTGGCAGGGTGGGCAATTGTGTAGGACAGGGGGGCAATTTTCACTCCTGTTCCCTATGAAAAGCTTTGTTCCATTTGCACTGGAAGTGACATTGTGCCATTTCCAGTCACCCTTTTGGCTGATTTAAAGCATTTTTAAAAAAGGTTTCCAGAGGAGAAACTGGGAGATGAGAGACCTAAAGTGCTGCATTTGTAGCCTGTTTGGGGCATTTGCTCCTCCCTCTTTTTTGGAAGAAAAATCACCTGAAAATTGTTGCTAATAATTTTAATTATTGGGGGGATTTGGGGGTAACCAGAGGGCTTTAAGGGCTGCAAAAGAGGGCTTCAGGCAGTTTGTAGGGCACACTTTCCCCATCCTACTCTAAGGATAGATAACATTTATCACCTGTACTGTCCTCATTTCTGATCTGATTTCATGTCATTTGTAGTTTGGTGAGATACCAAAGCTCTCTGATAGACCAGGCTGAATACCTCACCAAACTACAAATTTCAGGATTCCGTAGGGTAGAATCATGACAATTAAAGTGGTGCAAATATACTTTAGTCCTGCAGTGTGGATACACCCTCAGCCTATGCCTGGCTATGGAGACACAAATCCCACTCACCCTCATCTCTACCCAACATCGAGTCCTGGGGCTGGTAACAGTGAGGGGCAAAGAGGAGTTCTGCATAAAGAATCCTTAATACTATGCTTGGTGCTATACAATCTTGGCTGTAGCCAAGTACAGCCTACTCAACTATGCTTGGTAATCCATCAGGTGTTTGAAATGGGCAGCTTTTGCTGCCTGTTTCAATGGATGTAGTGGCTAAAGTGGTTAAGACGCTGACTCTGTTGATTGTAAGATCAGCAGGTTGGCAGTTCAAGGCCTGAGTGCTGCATGATGGGGTGAGCTCCTGTTACTGGTCCCAGCTTCTGCCAACCTAGCAGTTCAAAAGCATGCAAATGCAAGTAGATAAATTGGTACTACTTCAGTGGGAAGGTAAACAGCATTCTGTGTAATCATGCTGGCCACATGATCACAGAGTAGTCCTTGACAGTGCTGGCTGTTCGGCTTAGTAACAGAAATGAGCACTGCCCCTACAGTTGGACATGACCTGACAACCAAAGGGCTGATGGTAAATGTTGAAAATGATGTGTCACAAATTAGCTAGCCATGCATTCCAGATCCTTAACAACCCCCCTTTTTTGCCATTTTTTTGTCTATAATGTAACTTCATGTTACCTGTCAACTTATGGCGATTCCATGAGCTTTAAAGGATTTTCTTGGGTAAAGAATATTCAGAAAGGGTCGTAGCAGGCAGAAAACCCCCCCAGAAAAGTGAGGAAACCCCTGGCAGACTGGTCTTCTGAGTCAACATAAGGCTGCTTCCTATCATCAAAATTCATGCTGTGGAATCCAAGGAATCCAACACAGAGGAGTGAGATCTAGGAAGGCCTCTTGTTTCAAATGATAATTCCCTCCTTGAATCTAAGCAGGTAGTGGCAGATGCAGCTGATGAGGAACATCTGCAGGATGCACCTCCACCTCAGCCAGAATTGGTGGACACTGAGGAGGTACTCCCATCCTTTGCAGGAACAGGAGCAGTTCTGGAAGAGTCAACACCTCTCACAGAAGATTAAACTAGAAACACTAATCAATTAACCAATTGGCATCTCAGGTGGCATCTCAGGTGCAGCTGCTGGAGTTCTTGTCATTCACAATGGTTTGTTCTAATAGGCTTTAAGTACTCATGAATTTATTTCAGATTCTTGATCTTTGGATTGGTTTATGTTTTACATCTTTTTGTCTTTGTTTTGTTGACTTTGGTTACTGTGACTGCTGGCTTCTTGTGATGGATTTTAAAATGGCTGAGATCTTGCTCCTGTAATTCTCTTATTAGTTTTAGTAAACTCTCTTGATTAACTGTGTGTGGCCTGGACTGGCTTCACTTCACTTGTAACAGGTCCCCCTATTATAGTCTGTCCCTCCTGCCATTTGCTACCTCTAGGCACCTATGTTCTCTCCTTCATACAAGATCTTGCAATGCTGGTGTGGGAAAATGTCTGGGTGCTGTGACTGCAGCTCTCATCAGCCCTAGCCAGTGTAGTCAATGAGGAATAGTGGAACTGCAATGTTATGACTGGAGAGCCATATTTTTGCCACCCCCATCATACAGTGCCCTTAACTGAAATATCTAGAATAGGTTGGCTTCACCAGATGGTGTTGGTAAGGTGGGTTTGCTGTCCTGCCAAGCTAGTTCTGAGGTTCAGTATTGCTGCCAGTGGCTCTACTTAGCTTCTCACCATGTTGAAATCATAACCAGGTGAGGAAGTAGTCCTCATACCAAAAATATATTAAAAAAACTAGCAAAGTAAGAAAGGAAGTCCAGTATTAGAGATAGATGGTAGAAGGAGTCAAAGATATGTACATAGAGGCTGTAGACAATTATAGGTAAGTAGCGATAGATGATGGATGGACGGATTGATAATACATATGCAAAGCAATGTTTGTGTGT
Source organism: Phrynosoma platyrhinos (assembly GCA_020142125.1). Taxonomy (NCBI): domain Eukaryota; kingdom Metazoa; phylum Chordata; class Lepidosauria; order Squamata; family Phrynosomatidae; genus Phrynosoma; species Phrynosoma platyrhinos. Next base: position 61,415,631 of record CM034706.1, on the reverse strand, counting down.
GAGAGGGAGGGAAAGAGGGAGGGAGAGAGAAAGGAGAATTGGAGAAGAGAAGGAAAGGCAGTCATGTCTGTTTCCTCTTCAAATGTCTTTACTAATAGCTTTCAAATGTTGGCATCCCTAGGCCATGTACGGATGCAGCTCTGGACATGCCAGTGGCTTCATGGCACTCAAGGAGATAAGACAGTTTAGTTTAACAGAACATGAATGATTCCAGCCTCAAGTCCCAATCAAAGAGATTTACAGCTGTTTTAAAAAGACAGTAATGTTGACTTGACTGGTGAAAGAATACAGCGAGCTAAACTGAATAAAAAAGATAACGGACAAACAAGGAAATAAATGCTGGGCTGTGAACATAATGCTTATCCCGTTAACTTCATTTTTGTTACCATTATTATTATTATTAATCATAATCATTCTTTTGGGGACATTCACACTTCATCTAAATTTGGAGGCATTTAAAGCTGCTGTGCTTTTGGAATGAAAAATAGATCCCTCCCTTCCTAAAGAAACAGCCATCTTGTCTAGTTAAAACAATTAACAGAACAGACAGTGAAAAAGATTGCCTCTGTCGCTGTTTGTAACAATTTTAATCCACGGTAGCCCTACCCGAGGAATTCCTATAGTCTCACTTTCATGGCAGGGCTTCTTGTTCTCTCAGTCAATTTTTAGGTGTGCCAGTGCTATTTTCTTTTCTTTAATAATTTATAATAATAATTTTTATTTATAACTTTATTTTATTTATAACTTTAGGTCTTTCTCTCCACACAGTAATTTTTGGAGAACTACTTTGTGACCCTAAAGTGTAACTTTAAGAAGATAATTAACCATACAGTTTTGGTGCATGTTTCCTCTGAGGTAAGCCTCATTGCATTCACTGGTACTCTGACTCTCTGGTAAGGCTGTTTAGGATTGAAACTGAAAAGTAATTTCTACTGTGTGATGGTTTACTCTCTCTGCTGCCAATTTATAAACCAAAAGGGGGCATTAAAAACTTTGCCACTATATTGAAATGGTTAGGTGGTAGGTATCTGGTGTTGAAGTGACCATCTGCAACCCACAGCAAATAATTATCAGTTGCCTTCCTTGACTGAATTTCATGTGCTGGCACAGACTGGTAGGAGGTGCACCTTCCACTGTGTGTTGCTGGTGCATCTGCCTAGGGTGAGGAAGGAGGGGGCCGGGGGAAGCCGATCATGCTGATTCCTTCACTACAAGGCACACAACCTGCTGAGTAGACAGGTGCTGGCTGTGTGGATGTCCATGGGCGATGGAAGCCTGGTTGTCCGAGTAGCTGACATCTATATCTAGATCTATCTGGATTTTTAAACTGATACAACATGAAGAATGTCACTCTTGGTTACTGTACAGCTGTATCTCATGGATATCCTTTAAGCGCAATGCCTTGACCATGTCTTCATTGCTTTCTTCAGCTGCTGTTATGTGCTATTGTTGTGAAATCTTTTGGACCTTTATTTAGCCTCCAGAGCAGATACTCCAGCCATGGTTTAGAAACTTTTTCAAATGCAGCATTCTTGATTATCATTCTTGTGCAAAATAATATCAGCGATTCTTTTGGCAGTTGCTTCACCCAGACAAGGCACATGTTAGCATAATAGTGAAGAAAGTTATTGCTTCCCTCTCTCCCTGTAAAGGTGTGTGTGTGTTTGTGTGTCTGTGTGTGTGTTTAAAGAACAGAATGTCCAAAATCATAAATAGATTTTCATAGAAAGTGTGTACTCTACCAACTAAATAAGGTTGTTTTTCTCCAACCCATTGAGGCTGTGTACACTTCACATCAAAGTAGAAGAGAAGAGTTCTAAGTTTTTAAATCTGTGGAGTTGTGATTAAAATGTTATATCAGGACTTAGAACATTCAAGTTCAAGACCCCATTGAGACACAAAACTCACTTGATGGCTTTAGGCCATCCACTCTCCTTCTCATTTTGACATACCTCATACAGTGAGGCTAAAGTAGAGAAGAGAACCAGATACACCATCTTGACTCACTGGAAGAAAGGCTGGATGTAAATGTAAATAATAAAAATCCCATCTTCACAAGTTCAACCTAGACAATGAAGAAATAGAAACAGTAAAATAATTCATACCTGGGATCAAACATTGATAGAAATGGGGACTGCAGTCAGGAAATCAGAAGAAGACTAAGAATATGGAGGGTGGCTATGATAGAACTAGAAAAGATCCTAAAATGCAAAGACATACAACTCAGCACAAAAGTTGGAATCATACAAGCCATTGTATTCCCTATTACCATGTACTGATGTGAGAACTGGACAGTTAAGAAAGATCATAGGAAGAAAATCAACTCCTTTGAGATGTGGTGCTGAAGAAGGGTACTAAGGATCCTGTGGACAGCCAAAAAGACAGACAAATGGGTCCTAGTGCAGCTCAAGCTAGAAACCTCCCTGGAAGCCAAGATGACCAAACTGAGCCTGTTGTACTTCGGACATGTCATGAGAAGAAAAGACTCATTAGAAAAGACAATAATGCTGGGAAAGATGGAGGAAAGTAGGAAAAAAGGAAAGCTACATGCCAAATGGACTCTATTAAGGAGGTCATGGATATGGGCTTGCAGGATTTAAGCAGAGCAGTGGGGGACAGGAGGTTATGGAGATGTCTAATCCATAGGGTCACCATGGGTTCAGATCGAATCAAGGGCAGTTAATAATAATAATAATAATAATAATAATAATAATAATAAAACATTTTCAGTAGGGCCTGTATTCCATCTCATCACCTAGGACTATTCCTAGTTCTCAGAGTCTGAGATACTCCTGACCTGGCAATCTTTTTGAAGATGCAGGATCACAGTGTGGGTGCACTCCTGGACTCAGCCTTCAGCCAAGTTTCTCTGGCTGCCAGGAGTACCTCTGCACACAAAACATCTATACCAACTGCACATCTTCTAGGAAACACCTGATCTGTCTATAGTGGTACATGTCTTAGGGCCTTTACAGACTGCCAGAAATAATGCAGATTGAGGCCACTTCAACTGCCCTGACTCAGTGCTAGGGAATCATGGGAATTGTATTTTTTTCTGGGACATTTTTTCTGCCCCTCTGTTTTCATGGGGGATCCGTTCTGAAACCCCCCCCCCATGAAAACAGAAAATCGCCAATATTAAAGTTCCATTGGCTTGAATGGTGGCTCATGCACCATTATGTCCCCTTCAATTGCCACCTGTGAACTGTTGAGGGACACCGACTCCAAGTCTGCAAAAATGGAGGGGTGACTGTAACATTTATTTCATTAGCTTTTGTTTTTAATCCCATTATCCCACTCTCACCTTTTGTTGTGCTGTAGAACTCTGGAGGTGGGGCACAATGAAATAAAAACTCTTTTAAAACATTAAATAAATAAAAATCAGTTAAAACACTGCCAGCATTTATGTAAAAACAATTCTGAAGCCAGTTAAACATGGTTGCAGTATGACAAAGACAATGGCGTCATAGCACACTACAAGAGTCCTTGCTACTGTATATGTAACAAAAGGAATTTTCCCAGAGAATGTTTTGAACCCAAAGAACTTTGGCAAGCAGATTTATTGATTTCATACATAAATACTAACTGACCATTGTAAAGATGTAAAAGGTCTCACTTCACCCAGCCCTTTGAAAATTTTGGCAAGGGTTATGATTTGCATCTTTCTGGATCCTATTACAAAATCTATCTCACTCCCATAACTGTGTAAATATGCTTTGTATATCATTCCTGAATATCACTCAGCACTGCATCTGAAGAAGTGAGTTTATATCCATGAAAGCTCATGCTAAAATAACCATTTAGTCTTAAAGATGCTGCTACATTTCCCCCCCCCATCCCTTCCTCCTCTTTGTGCTGCGAGAGATTAGCATGGCTGTGTTGAAAACATTGTGCAGTATTGTGAAGAAGAGGATCTGATAAAAACCCCTCACCCCAATCCATATCAGTATATAAATTGAAGCAATCAATCAAATAATTCTTCAATCAGTAATTTAATCTGCAAACAGTACATGTACAAAGTTATTAAAACATGGCATAACATAATAGACAATCATATTAGCAAACAATCTACATAAATTCAAGTTCAGAACAAGACATTAAGCCAAAATAAAAATAAAATAACCCATCCCCTTTAGGTGCTAGTATGGTGTAGTGGTATGAGTGTTGGACAAGGTATCCAGGAGACAAGGGTTTGAATCCCTGCTCACCCATGGAAATCCACTGGATGATCTTGGGCAAGTCACATGTTTTCAGCCTAACAAGAAGGCAATGGTAACCCTTTTCTGGATAAATCTTGCCAAAAATTTCTTGGATAGGATTGCTGTAAGATGGAGTTGAAGGCACAACAACAACGTTACAGTCAATGTACTGATATTTACATTTTTTTTTAACATAGTTGGGTTACACTAAAGGGAAATGAGCTGTGCCTTCAGACACATGAAGGAAGTGATGGTTTTGTTTTAAAAATCAACAGTGGATTCCAGTAAGGCATTTGTAAGTCACTGTAATATTTGAAACATTTTCTGCTTAGGTGCAGCACAACAGGCAACTTGCTATATCTCGCAATGCACTAAGGGCAATGGACAGTGTCCATCATATGAAATGCTCCTAAAACACTTCCCTAAAACAGAAACATATATTGAAAAACAAAGACAATGAAATAAAGACTTTTCTTAACTGAAACTCTGTTATATTATATAAATATGTTTGACCATTGTGAGCATCAATTATCTTACAATACTGTGGGGCACAAATAAAGTGTGTGTTGTGCACTTGATCCATATTAATGTCTCCATCAATACTTCTTGTTTTAACCTGGCCATGCGTCAGTGGATTCAACACATAATAGCCTGGTGAAAATGTGTCTTGACAGAGGGCTTGAACCAGGTTATTTTCCCATGAAGATATTTTACTCTCATTAACATTTTCCATATATACATGATAGCTGCTTAATGTGTGCTGTCTTGGTGAGTTCCTCAAGGTTGGACTATGGGCACTAGCCGAGAATATTTTGAAAAGAAATGCTTTGAGAGTTTTTTGTTTGTTTGCTTGCTTGTTTTTTTTACACAGGGCCATGTCCAGAGTCATGATGACAACATTCCTCAAAGTTTCCATTTGGCCTAACTTCCCTATTTGCTTCCACCGAATATGAAAATTTTGGCTTTAAAAATGGAAACCTCAAAAACCTGGCTCAGAAGCCCTAAGAGGAAGCCTGACATGAATTTTAATGACACCAGATACAGTACAGGTGAAAACAAGATGTGAAAACATCAAGAGGTAACCCTTATCTCTCAGTTAGAAGGGAATCCTTTTAGGAAATTGAATAGTGAAGCTTGTCAGGCTATGATTTCTTGAACAATGATGGCACAAGGACTGCCTTCCATTCATTTTTCAATCCCATTGAACTTTTACATCTGAAGAAACTCAAGAAATTTCACTGAAAAATAGTTATAAGCCTTGCAAAGCACTTTTTTTTTTAAATGAGAAAGTAGTAGCTAAATCAGGAGCCTTGTCATGGAAACTAGTAATTTGACAAAAGATCTGGTTGACTATAAAGATCAGATAGGCTTCTCAAGATTCAGATATTTTTCTTCCTGATTATACAGTAGGGAGGGTAACTTGGATTGAAGGAAGGAACTGAGTGCCTAATGAGAAGAGCAAAAGGAACAAGGAGATCACTAGAAAAAAGTTTACTTCTGGCTTATGCCTTTGCTGTTTTCTCTAATGAGTTACAAATTGAGTAAGTAGTGTTATGTGTCATGTCATAACATATCACAGTCAGGTTTCATCCTTACATGTCACAGAGAGTAACAGGAGATGACAGATACAAGGAAACACTATCTGTCACTTTAGGAATTATTTTTATTTCTTGTCGATAAAGTTATTCTATTTCCCAAACACAGTTGAGTCTCAGCAGCTCTGGAAACAGCAACAACCCTCAACAATCGAGAGAGAAAGACAGGGGGACAAGGAGGTCAAATACTTCAAGTGTTATTCAGTCCTCAAGGAAATGGAGTTGTGTTGAGGGCAACAACATAGGCAGTGGGGGGGAATTGCCCAGCTGAGATTTTAAGAAGTCAGCAGTTGTGGCATGACAGTGACAGCAGACCCAGAACTATAGTTACCCCCCACTTTGGGTGCGCGTCATGCCCCAAAGTCTCTTCCTAGAGATCAGATCAACCAGTGCATATCCAATATAGCTCTATCCGCATCTAAGCACCTAAAAGCACAACTAAGCCAACCATATGAAAGTTCTGGGGTAATGGAGCTTTAGCTTTCCCTCTGTACTGTTTTATCTTCAAATTCAATCGCTAACCAAATTACAATGAACTTATCAGCACAATGGGATTCACATAAGTATTACTTTAGTATTTAGCAGCTGATTTGGTGGATCTATTTTAGAGGGGATTGACAATTGCATTTAGTATTAATGATTAAGATGCTTCTGGAAGTTGATCACTGTGTTTAGGTTTTCATGTTGACCTTGTCACCAAAGCTGCCATTTGGCTTGTGGAGGAAAACATAAAGGTTCTTTGTTATGTTTATCACAATAGGGTGAAGAGCCATTTCAGAAAAGCTGTTTTAATCCTGAAAATGTTACAGAAGAAGGGTGAAAGCATCCCTCCCACTATTACCATTGTTTTGATCTAATTCCTCACCTGTACCTGCTGTTAACTTAAAAACAACACATAAAATATCTTGAATCAATTTACCCATTATTTACCATATCCATATCTCACTTTTCCTCACAGCACCTTTCATGTGGTAAGCATGGCTTCTTCCATCTCAAATCTCCCATTTTATCCTCACAAAAGTATAAGAAGGATGGAGGTTAAGTTTGGTAAGCTTTATGTTTAAATGGGGAGTTCAACTTGAGCCCAACAGTCCTAGCCCAAGATTCTAAGCAATGCAATGCTGCAGCATTTAGTTTGCTATTAGAGGGAGTAAATGAGCATTTTTCAGTAACCCTAGACTTATTTCTTGCCTGAAATCTTTGGGGCATATTATATCTTGACTTAAGAGTAGGAGTAGGTTTAAATGCCTCACCAAACCCTGTATTGTGGTCCAAATATTCTCTTCTATATATACACACATACACTTTTAATAACTCATACATATTATATCTTAACTTTTAAATCTTAGGATCAACTAAAAGTTATCAGTAATATAATGCCACCAGGGCTCATGGGGTTGATTTGGAACTTTGTGATTAGCAGAGATGATTATGCCGTCTTCCACCTGTGAGATTGTACAGTCTTTCCCCTTCCTCTGAGCTTAGCTGCCATATTTTAATAATAATAATAATAATAATAATAATAATAATAATAATAATAATAATAATAATAATAAAATTTATTTAATACCCCACCTATTGGAAAACCAATCCAGGTGGCTTACAAATTAAAATCAAGTACAAACCCCACAACAATCCCTCCCTCCCTTAAAATAGTATTAAATCACAACAGCTTAAAAAAACAATATAACAATTAAAACTTTAAAATTATATGACACAGTAGACACTCCACTATGGCCCATAACAGTGTTACTGTCCATCCAAGATGGGGCCATGTAAGGAACAGTGCAGGTTAAGGCCAGGAAGAATTAATCTGGAAAGGCCTGCCTTCTTTCTTATGAATCTCTTATACTGATAATTGGTTCACATGGCTGAGTACTCTCAATACTGAGTGGCATTGTTTCTCCAGGCAAGGCTCTTTACTGGACCAGTCTTGGAGATGCCAAGGATTGAACTTGGGACTTTGCAAAATGTGATGTGTTACTGAACTGCAGCCCTGTATATAATTCTGCTCACTGCACTTGAAAAAGGATATTTACAGTTGAAAAAAAAAAAAGGGGGGGGGGCAGAGGCAACCAACATGTCCAAGAGCCTGGAACAACTCCCTTTCAGAAAGGTCACAATGTTTTGGATTGCTTAGGTTAGGGAGTGAGTGAGTAAGGGAAGAGATTTGTGTGCCTTGTGTTGTTGTGTGCCTTCAAATAATTTCTGACTTACGGAGTTTTCTTCGCAAGATGTTCAAAGGGGATTTACCTTTACATTCCTCTGAAACTGAGAGTGTGTAACTTGCCTAAGGTTTCCATGGCTGAGCTTGGATTCAAACACTGGTTTCCAGAGTCATAGTCCAAGGCTCAAACCACTACACCATGGTGGCTGTCAAGAGAAGACGTGGGAGCCTATATTTTCTTGATTAAGCAACCACCATGAATATGAAATAATCATGGATGAGTAAATCTAGATAACTGTTTGTATTCATGATTAGTGCTTAGTCACAATTTGGACACTATTGCCACTATCATAACTCCTCGGTCCCCTACCTTGTGGAGTATCAGCTGCATGGAGAAAATTGGAGTATGAGTGAATGAAGTTTCTGTCAGATTTGGGAGGTGGATCATTTAGTTAAGTAAACCTAACTAAGTAGATGGTAAAAAAAATACAAGCTGAGGTGTATACAATTATGTATGGCATGGAGGAAGCTGTTCTTCCTCTCTCATAATACTAGATCCTAAGGTCATTCACTGAAACAGAAAGTTGAGGAATTCATGACATCACATGTTTAAAGCATAAGATTCATTGTCACAAGATATAGTTGTCGCTTTCCTCTTGGAGAGGTTTAGTAGGGATTAGCCAAATTCATGGAAGATGTGAGTATCAATGTCTTCAAAGGCAATATGCTTGACTGATCCCTGGAAACTTCAGTTAATGTAAAATATGGCTGCTAATCTGCTAACTGATACATCATATTACTCCAATACTGTGGTATTGGCGTATTCCAGTTGGTGTTCCAATACTGTACCAATTGTCAGTTGTTTTTTGGCCCCAATTTACACTGTTGGTTTCAGCCTTTAATACTCTAAGCAGCTACTTGAGTATCTATGCCATTGGTTCTCACAACTTGGAGTTCTAGATGCTATGGATTTAAGCTCCCACAGATCCTTACTATAGACCAAACAAGTTCAGACTTCTGAGGGCTAAAGTCCAAAACATTTGGAGGACTAAGAACCATTGGTCTAAGCTTCTGTATATAGATCTGCCTGTCTGATTGTGAAGTTTAATAGGAGATGCCCTGTACAAGATAGAGCTATCTGTGGAGGCCCACTTGATGGGGAAGTGGGATAAAACTTTCTCCTGTGTTGTTTACAGAGTGGAGAAAACTTTCTCCATGAAGATGTGATTAGGTCCCACTCTCATAGCCTTTAGGAAGGGTGTGAAAGCACTTTTTCCAATTTGTCCAATTTTCTCTTTTGTTTATTTTAATTCATTGTTCTGTCATGTTAAATTGGTTGTTTAAATGATGTTTGTTAGCTTCCTTGAGCACTTTTTTTAGAGCAATATATTTTAAGTAAATAAATGATGGACATATATCCCCTACAATACCAGAGGCAGTATGATGCTCTATATCAGTTACTGCAGAACATAAATGGTAGGATACCATTGTCTTCTTGACATTCTTCTGTGCTTCCTATTGGAAATTGTTTGGCTATTCTGTAAATGGAATGCTGACTAGAGAGGCTTTTAGGCTGATCCTGGTGGATCTTACATTCTTCTTAGATATGTGTGTGGATTTTCCCAGCAAAAATATATTGTTGTGAGGCCTCTTTGTTGTAAAAACAAACTATTTTTGGGATGCTTGTTCTTATGCCTGGCAGTGACTAACCCTTTGCAATCGTGTTTAGAAACTGTCATGATGGACGCTTTTGCCTAAAATATATTACTATACCACTAAACATTACTTTTCATACATAGCACACAGCTACATCTGTCCTTTCATCTTACTCATTATGAAGCATGGGGAGACTCAGGGCCTTTACAGATTGCCAGAAATAATGCAGCTTGAGGCTGCTTTAACTGCCCTGGCTCAGTGCAAGGGAATGATTGGAATTGTAGTTTATTGTGGCACCAGAGCTCTCTGACAGAGAAGGCTCAATGTCCCAGAAAAAAATACAGTTTCCATAATTCCCTAGCACTGAGCCAGGACAGTTAAAATGGCCTCAAGCTGCATTATTTCTGGCAGTCTGTAAAGGCCCTCAGTAGTGTTTTCAAAACAGCAAATAAAGGTCAGCTGTGTAAGAAGGACTTGAATCTGGGAAATTACTAAAGTCCAAGTCTTCAATTGGATCTTTTAGCCTATGTTTCTGGAGGTGGCTAGGGAATAGACTGATAGAGACAAAGCTTTCAAATGAACTGTGATTTATTTGGGGATTCAATCATACAAAGACAGTCTACCATTCACTCATACACACAAGAACTCAGGAATAAAGTAGTTAGCTTGGAGAGGAAACAGAAAGCTTTCAAAAGGTGATAATTACCTAAAGGAGGCTGCTTCAAAGATGAATGAAGATCATAGAATCATAGAGTTGGAAGAGACCACAAGAGCCATCCATTCCAACCCCCCTGCCATGCAGGAACTCAACATCAAACCATCCCTGACAGATGGTCATCCAGCCTCTGTTTAAAAGACCTCCAAAGAAGGAGACTCCACCACATTCTGAAGGAGTGTGTTCCACTGTCGAACAGCTCTCACTGTCAGGATGTTCATCCTAATGTTGAGGTGGAATCTCTTTTCCTGTAGCTTGCATCCATTGTTCCAGGTCCTGTTCTCTGGAGCAGCAGAAAACAAGCTAGCACCCTCCTCAATATGATATCCATTCAAATATTTAAAGGGGGCTATCATATTCCCTCTTAACTGTCTCTTTTCCAGGCTAAACATACTCAGTTCCCTAAAGTCGTTCCTTAGAGGAGATGGTTTCCAGACCCTTCACCATTTTAGTTGCCCTCCTCTGGACATACTCCAGTTTTTCAACATCTTTTTTGAATTGTGGTGCCCAGAACTGGACACAGTATTCCAGATGGGGCCTGACCAAAGCAGAATACAGTGGCACTATTACTTCCCTTGATCTAGATACTATACTTCTATTAATGCAGCCTAAAATTGCATTGGCCTTTTTAGTTGCAGCATCACATTGTTGACTCAAGTTCAACTTGTGGTCTACTAGAACTCTTAGATCCCTTTCATACATAGTCTCATTAAGCCAGGTGTCCCCCATCTTATATCTATGCATTTCATTTCTTTGCCCTAAGTGCAGTACCTTACATTTCTCTGTGTTGAAATTTGTTAGCTTTGGCCCAGCTTTCTAGTCTATTAAGGTCATTTTGAATTTTCATCCTATCTTCTGGAGTATTAGCTATTCCTCCTAATTTGGTGTCATCTGAAAATTTGAAAAGCATGCTCCCTATTCCTTCATCCAAATCATTGATAAAGACAGGGGTAGGCAACCTTTTTGAGCCGGGGGCCGGGTTGCTGT
>CM034706.1:61390426-61401820 GCA_020142125.1 Phrynosoma platyrhinos | reverse complement strand
AGCTGCAAGCTCCCAGGATGATCCCTGGTTTCCCTACTTCTGTGTGTGTGACGTTCCTCCAGGTGTCCACCTCCTCTGTGCATGAAGTGACCTCCTCCTCAACAACTTCCTCTGTGTGGTTCCCATCCAAGACTGTTCATTCTGCTCTGTCCAGGAAAACGTCTTGCTCCCTAATATGCTGAAGTGTAGCTACCTGGGCCTCAAGCTGCTTGACTTTCTCTTCCAGGAGGGCTATAAACTTGTACTTGATGCAGGTGAAGTTCCCCACATCTCTTCGCAAGAAGACAAACATGCCACAAATGTTGCAGATGACTGCAGCAACTCCCTCAGTGTCCATATTGAGAAATCTTAAGTAAGCACTGAAACAAGACTGTGGGCTTCTCTCTCAAAAGTCCCCTGGTAAAGACCTATGTAAAGGGCCCCCGTTCTCTTCATCTTTTCACCAGGCTCTGTTAGCAAGCTGAATCAACTGGGATTCTAACTCTACAGAGAGCTCCTGGGTGCTACCTTATTCTGGAGGCAAGTCTCTGTCTCTCTTCTTCCACTCAAAATGGCTGCCCAGAAACTGCTTTCCTTCTCTTTCCTGGCAGAAAGATGGATAGACTCAATCATTATGGAAAGGAAAGGACAACGGAAAGATCTGGGACCCAAATCAGAGTTCACAGTGGCACAGTGTCACCATGAAATCTAACCAGACCCAATGTGTCTGAGATTTTGGGGATCTTTTGTACCCTTAAACCTAGCCTGAGATGAAGAGTTGCTATTGTATATCAAAGGATTCTGGATTAGTACTCTTTGTAGTAAACAATTTCCAAGGGGAGGAGATGGGATGTTAATGCTATCTCATCTTCAGCTGGAAACATCCTGACTGGTACCCATAAATCTCCTAGGTGCAAATGTCCTGCTTTGCAACTCCTAGGCCTGGCCCTTTTGACCTGCAAATTGTTGTAAGTGCAGATGTGATCTTTCAGGTGCCTACATGATGTGCTCGCCTTGGATCCACGGGGGTTGAGCTTCTCCCAGTCCAGGGCCATGGCAGGAACCCACAAAAGTGTTTTTTTTAAAATATTAAATCAATTATTGTAACAGTTGGAATTCATGACATATACAGGTTTGACAATCAGAAAGTGTCTATTAAGAAGTTTGTATTCTCTCTAAATACCAGATGGAACTATTGATTTCAGTTGATGTTGCCATGTATTTCTCAGTTCATATTGACCATATTAATAAATTACATGATGCACACGTTTCTGTCTTTATGAAGTGCCCACATCCCAAAATATGGGATTTTTTAAAAATCAGACTGTATAAAAAGAAAGTTGTTCCAATTCCCAAATGGAGAAAATTTCTTATAACAAGTGATACCTTCCAGCCCTAAAAGGGACAAGCTTTCTAACCACCAAATAAGGGATATAATAATGGACATCTGGCAATCCTAGGACTCAGTCAAGATAGGGATCATGGCATGTTTAAGATTATTTTTTTTTTGTAACTCTTTACTGCACCCACTACAATGCACTGTCAATCTGGATCTGTCCTGGGGTCTGTTGTTTGCTTTTCCAAACATACATGTACTAAAATGAATTTATGTTTTGCTTTTAAAATAAATAAATAATTGTAACAGAACACCTCCAAACACATTATGGTCACAATTTGGATCAAATGCTCTACATCGACTTTAGAAGAGATGTAGCTGCACCCTATGCATAAACATTTAGTTTCATTCTTGCTTTTACCCTAAGGGTTCCCTTTATCCAAACACCCTTATCAGTGGCTGAATACTTGTGGGGGAAAGATGAGGGGGTTGGCTATGCTCCTTCTGTGATGCCCCCCCCAGCTACTGTTTAAAAGGGTGCAGCCAAACTGACTGAAAAATCCCATTTTGTTCCTGTTCATTCTGACTTTATACCCAGTTAAAATAAACTAAGCTGGTATCAAAAAGTCTCTGAGCATACCAGGAGCTGATGGATCTTCAAAATATGATGGATCTTCAAAATTAAATTGGAACAAACAAGAATGAAATTGGAGACTTTTTGGTCTTTTCAGTCTGTCTGGATGCATCCTTAGACTGTTTTAGGGGGCACAATTTTATTAAAACTAAGATGAGGCTGTAGATTTCTTTAATGGATTTCCTACCCCCTTTCCAAAGCCCTGGGAGTGATGATAATCAGTACGTCCAGCTCCGATGAAGGAGAGAGAGGCTATTTTTCAACACAGAGGAAGAAAATATACAAGGCAAACAAAACCAAAATATCTCATTGAATACAATCCAATAAAGGACACAGCAAATCAATAACATTATCCATTAGATTACATACAATACAGATTATTTCATAATATCATATGTCAACTCCAAATTAGGTGCCTTTAATGTGAAACTCACATTAAACATACTTATTTTAAAATAACTTCATCTGATAATAGTGGCATTTTTGAGTAAATGTGGTTAAGGGCTACTGAAACATAGGTATCTGAGCAGTCTGCCAAAGCATTACTAAGATTTTTTAAAGGCCAATTTTTCTTTGATAGGGTTTCCCTTTACTTAACTAAAAGCAGACTGATTCAACTTGTTTCTGAACATTTTACCATATAAGCCCTGTTCTCATCACAGTCACACTAATTAATGAACATGAAAACATACTGGCTTGAGAGTAGCCATGATCATACACCATCACAATTGCACAACTTGGGTTGCTTCAGCCATTGCACTCTCTTCTTATACTGGCCTAATGGCTGTAATAAATAAATAATAATAATAATTGCACTCTCTTCTGTACTCCCCCTTAACCCCTCCTCCCTGCCCTATGTCCTGCCCAACATAACTGTCAGATTTATTTTTTAAGACTTTTAAATGTAATGCCGGAGTTTTGCTAATGCAATTCAAGTTTTAAAAGAAAATAAAAGAAAGGGAAAAGGATAAAAGAGGAATTTTAGGCTGCTTGGGAATAACAAGAGGAGAGGATAAGACTGACAGCATGTGACTGCCAATATTGCAACTGTCATGGTAGCAATGTTTCACATGAGGTCTAATGAGACTGCAGCAAAGTCTCACTGGTAGCAAAGTCTCATTGGTAGCTTATTGATGGGTTTCCCCATCAGTGAAAAGGGATGTCCTAACTATGCTTTGTAGACAAGTAGCTACAGGATGGAGGTGAACTCATTGGATTAATATGTCTATAATTTTGGTTTAAAAGCAGCATGTGATAATCTCCTTAGTGTCAGTCTAACACCTTTGTATCCAGAGAGCATTAGGATATTTTCTGGGGTGATGGTTGGATAGAAAGACCAATTTCAACAAAATGTTTTCAGGTATTTCCACTCAACCATCACTGCAGTCTATCTTTGCTCATGAGTGGTCCCTGAAGTACAACCTTCAAAGCATCTACAGATTAAGCAGATGAATCAGGGTTGGCTATAAATTAATAGCCCTAATACTGTCTTTTGTATCTAAAAGGGGAGAAGTATAACTCTCTTGCAGCAAAAGTTATCAAAAGAAAATCTTTCTGGAATATTTGTCTGAAAAGGAGAATTCATGGGCCTTTGCAGACTGGCAGAAATAGTGCACATTAAATTGAGGCACTGCCCTGGCTCAGTGCTAGGGAATCATGGGAATTGTATTTTTTTCTGAGACATTGAGCCTTCTCTGTCAGAGAGCTCTGGTGCCACAATAAATTACAGTTCCCATGATTCCCTAGCATTGAGCCAGGGCAGTGCCTGAATTTAATGTGCACTATTTCTGGCAGTCTGCAAGGGTCCCATGTCTATCATTATATTAATTACTGCATTTGTTTTCACTGCTGAAGAATCAAAGATGTGTGCAATGTTATCCCAGTGCCTTAAAGTAAAGAAAGAAAGAAGACAAATTGAGGAAGTGGGATTATAGTAGTAGGGGCTTAACCCTTTTGCTATCTACTATTATTTGCTTGAGCAACTCCCACACCAGCCCCAAATATGGGTAGTTATGGAGGAAATGTTAGACCAGAGAGAAATAGCAGTTGGGGATGGATTATGGAATCTTCTCCCCTGCAATTTATCTGATCCTTATTTTCCTTTTCAGAAGCATTCCTTTTCAAAAAGGATCTGCTGTTGGGGCAATGTTACACACATCTGTATGTCATGTCCCCTTTGAACCTGACACACACTGTGTATATGTGTACAGTTCCAGCAGGGAAAGTGAATTGAATTACTCATCATCTCTATCTGCAAGATGCTCAAATATTCCCCATACCCTGTAAACCCTAAAGCTGGAGGCTTCAGAAGGCATGATATAGAGAAACATGTTCAGCTGGGAGAAAATCCTTGCCTGACCCTTCTGGGTAGCCATAGGGGCCCAACGTGCTACATCAGAGGCACAGAAGGCACAAACCAAGATGTGCCCCAAGATTGGATTTCTTAAAGGACACAATATAATCAAAATACTCCTAACTTTAACAAGCTAACCCAAGAGGCAGTCTCAAGCTTCAAAAGAATCAGAGAAACACCCCTCAGGCTTGCTCCATTTTGGATACTTTCATTTCAGATAGGAATTCTTCCATCAGCATGAGCGACCTGTGGTGTTTTTGCTGCAAAGCTTCAGCTAAAACTGGAAACACACATTTTCTTCACAAGAGAAGAAGGAGAAAACATGAATAGTGTACTTCTTTTCCTTTGGGCAAAATGGATAATATAGCCCTTTAATTTTTTAAATGTAAGCAGAAGCTCTAATGACTAAGGGGAGAAGGGAGTTGGCGACTTTGGGCATAGGCTCTGGGAGAAGGTGGTGTATAATTTACACCATCAAGGGAATTGGACTCGGAGGCATTTTGCCTCCAAGGCAACGTCTGCTCTGCCATCTCCCGCTTGATGGGTGTGGAGGGTTTAGTCACTGCCAGGCACCAATTACTAACATCCCCCAGTAATGCTGGCTCAGTTAATTTGGCCCATTCCTTGCTCCTTCACACATGCCTGCTTCAGAGAGACAATAAGCAGCATTTGGGAATAACTGGTAACAAACAACAATTTCCTTGTAATAAATCCCCTCCTTACAACACCTAAGGCAGAACTATTGTTACATTACAGTTGTAACATAATGGCTAAGTTCCTATATCAGGGTCGAATAGCATATTTTTTCTATATGTTGTGTTATGCCTTGATTGTGTGCATGGCACTTTAAGCAACCAAATGTGCAAGACTTGAATGGCAACTTTAAGCAAACTGCAACTGAAGTCCTATCTAGCCTAGCTGAAAGTACCAAGCATTTCCAGGACTTTTTGTTTCAATTTGGCTTTCATATCACTGCTCCCACATCCAAATATTTTTTGGAGACATTTTTGGTTTTCTGTTTTAAAGGGGCATTTCCACCCAGGACTCAGATCCATATTAATGCTTTGCTTTTCACTCACCTCTCCCTCTTCTCCTCAGAGGGTTGTACTTGCTTTGTGTATAGGTGAGTTTTCCTTGAGCTACATGTTCCCAATTCCCCTCTGCAGTCTTTTCCCTCCTCCTGCAATGTCATCAAAAACATCATGGGAAGAGTTGCCTCATGCAGCTGAAAACTCTGAGGGCATGTCTACATGGGCCACATGAACTGGTTTCCCCCTGTCCCTGCTGCAACCAGTCTTCATGGGACAGGGCCAAAGCCCTCATTTGACTGCAGACTGTCTTCATGATGTGAGGCCAGTTCCACACCAAATCCAGGCCATCACTGCCTTAAATCACATTTAAAAGACTTAACTTTTGCTCTGGATTTTGCTCTGGATCTGGAGCAATCTGGAGCAACAACTTGCTGTGCCACCCAGCACCACCACTGTAGTCACACTCCTTCTGACTTATGCTGGGCACCTCATTTTCTGTTGCCCCCAGACTGTGGAGTGACCTGCCAGAGGAGATACAGCAGCTGAAAATGTTGACTGCTTTTAAAACAGTTTTAAAGACATATGTCTTCCGGCAGGCTGACCAAGTCAATTTTAAATTGTGACTTTTCAATTGTAGATGTAGTCTATGAGTTTATTTTAATGATTTTATAGTGTTGTATTTTAACTCTGGGTTTATGTGTTTTTAATTGTGTTTTGTGTTTTAACAAATTGTACCCTGCCTTGAGGAGACGCAGGATAACAAGAACAACAACAACAGAATTTTAAAGGGATGCAGATGAACACCACACCCCATTTCTGCCAAAAAGCAGATGTTTGGGGAGCATTGGTGTCAACCCCCTGCACTCTTCTAGTGAAGCCCCTGGATGAGATTGCACTGTATGACTGCCAACACAAGCATACTTACAAGGGAGTAAGGCCCCTTGCATTCAGTGGGATGGCCTTCTAGGTAAAGCTTGTATAGGTTTGCCCCATTAGGGGATGAGCCACTACTATGAAAGGGATAGAAACATTCTGAGGGTTTAGAAGTCATTTTGGCCTTTCTCTAGAGATCTTGTTGGAGAACCATGCCCCTTTCACACACCCTTCATTGTGAGCAAATGGAGGACTGGGAGATCATATCTCCAAGAGCTTCTGAGGAACATGAACATCACCGCCTTGAGTCCCTATATTGGGAGAAAGGTGGGATATAAGATGATGATGATGATGATGATGATGATAATTTACCATTTTATTATGGTGGATTGCAAACTATGCCCCCTACATTTTACAGTACAAGGTGGCAAAATACACCTCCAAAGCCTCTGGGATTTTACCATTTTACCATGTCAGTAAAGGCCCATTTTACAAACAGTGGCTGGGTGGGCCCTTCCAGTTTGTTCATTTGTCAGTTTAAAAAGTGTTTTTACCTGACATATGGTTGTGGGTAGAGAAATTGCATAGAAATGGTAAACCAACCTCCAGTGGTTTGGGAGGAGGATTTTGCCTTCTCCTGCTGTAAAATGTGCCTTAGGGGGCATAGTTTGCCACCCCTGCTGTAAAATGTAACTTCCTTGAGTGGCAGAAAGATATTACATAAAATATAGTAAATAAGTAAGTAAATGGATCAATAAAATAATTCTAGGGGATTGCTGGAGGATGACAACTCTCTTGGCACCTGATCATTCATGGTACAATTCCTAAGACAGCAAGTCATTTGGATTATCCCTGCCCAGCCCATATGGAAAAGGCATGGAAAAGGATGACTGTCCATAATCACTGAAGCAAAGAGGGAAAATTAGAAGTCTAGATTGCTGTAATTGTCCCCAACTCAATATCTTATAACAATGTTGGACTATACCTCCCAGAATCCAACAATGTTCCACACATCTGGAGGATGGGGAAAGAAAAAGTGTGAGATTCCTTGTTAACTTATGCACATAATGTAATGTAGTTATTTCTTCATTACCAGGGAGGAGTAATAATTATAAACAACTAGTTATTCGTAACTAGTTACTTATAAGCTTTGATTAATCAGTATAATGGAACTAATTATGGTTTTCCTTATGACACCAGCCCTTTTACACTATGTTCAGCTCTGGAAATTGGGTGGGAGTTCTGCCCCTCACTTTGTAGATAGTGCCATTTTACTATTTATATCAGCCTTCTTGGGTTTACTGGCAAAGCATTACCTTAAGCATCTGTACACTGTCTGAATTTCATTTTCAAATCATATCCATTGTAGCTGCACCTGCACTCTTTCCTCACAAGCATCTGGCTGTGGGTAATAAAGTCGATCATCAAGTCCTCCCACTCCATTATTGGCATCTCACTTTGCTGGGGTATTGCTGCAATACATCTTTTGAACAGATCCATGCTTTGAGACTTGTTAGAGTAATACACACTTCCAGCTTTATAAGGCATTCTAATGCACATGTGAGACAAAGGCAGGGAAACCAAATGGTTGCTGTACTTCTTTTTCAGACAGGCACAAATATGGAAACAGATTCAGTTTAACCACTGTCTGAATTTTTTTTTTCTGGAATCAGAAGAACATCTCTTGACATTACTTTTTTTTGTGATTCTGCAACAGGGGAGAATCTTGATAATTTGAGTTTTTTCTCCTTTTTGGTGAATGAAGAAGGGTTCAGAGAGAACAACAAGGACAAAAGCTCCATTGCAGAAATAAATCATATTTGTATCCACTAGAAATGCAGTGTAAAGCTAAACCAAGTACACAAGCTTTTCAGGAATATATGGGGGACAGAAGAGGAACATCCCTACCATACCACCCTTTCCCTTTTCTAGATAGGCTAATTGGAGTTGACTATATGTATGTATGTGCCGTCAAGTTGCCTGCCAACATTTGGCAACTTATTGGTTTTCTTCAGCAAGAAATACTCAGAGATGGTATTGCCATTTCCGTCCTTTACAATATAGCTTACATCATAGGGAATCAAATTTCAACAGCCTGAAGGAGATATGAGTGGAAGTTGCATGTATGAGTTACATGTGGAAGTATGTCTTCCACCCCATCTACTCTCATATGGTTTCTGAAGATGTGTTGTGCTTCTGAAATAGGTGTGGATACATGCATCCTTTCCTCCTGCTTTGCCCTTTTATGAGCTTTTTCACAATGCTTCAAAAATAGATTTGGCCTATTCGATGTTTTAGATTCTCATAATCTCTTACCATCATTGGCCACATCAGCTCCAGTTTCTGAGCACTGGGGTCCAAAGACATCTTGAGAGCCAAAGGTTCCCCAATTCTATTTAAAACTCATTTGACCAAAGATGCTTGTAGTTACATACCAACTCCATACATTCAGTGTGGAAGAGTTCTCGGAACCACACACTTTAGTCCAGAAGTTCCCAAACTTTGATTCTCCAGGGGCTTGGACTTCAGCTCTCAGAAACCTAGAGAGTTTGACTAACTATCAGGCGTTTTGGGAGTTGAAGTCCAAAACATCTAGAGGACCAAAGATTGGGAAATACTGCTTTAGTCCCTCTCATCACCACAAGAACATCTGCTACCTCTCCCTTGCTCTGACAGTTATTAATGTTATAACTAGCATTCTTCACACACACACACACACACACACACACACACGCGCACACCATTGTAGGAATGATCATGATAAGGTTCAAAGGATTTCTTTTTTGAACATAGCTATTGTTTTATTTAATTACTGTGATTTATCACTAGAAGAGAATAGCGCCACATTACCTTTAATTCATCTCTACCAGTGAAAGTATTTATGTTATATAAATGCCAAAATAATGATTTCAGAGATTTGATAGCCTTTGAGAAGTAGGTTGGGGTGTATGTTAATCAAATGAAGATCTATTATCTGGAGGGGGGGCATGTAGCTGAAAGAGAGAGGGAGGGAGAGAACAATAAAGTTATTCAGTAGGACAAGAAGCTTAGAGAAAATTTAATTGTTAGAATGTTTGTGAGGAAGGAAGAGTTAATGTTTTCCACCTGTGTAACTTTGAGAGGAGCTTACTTTAAATTGGTATCTAAATAATACTCTGCCCCATGGTGACTGAGAAAAATCACAGGGCTTGGCCATGGTTGCTGAAGGCAAAACTAGAGCTTGAAAGAGACTCCTATTTGCATATGTGGTTGAAATGCCCTAAATCAAAAGCTACTGACATGAAATTCTCAGACTGGCTAGAAATTACCTTGAATGCTACAGATACTCAATGAGTTACTGAGGAAGAATCAGCATGATGACCAAACTGACCTTTAGAATTATTTGAGAAAATATCAATAAATATGTGGATAAGGGAGATCATGGAGACCTTAGGTATTTTACATTTTAGATATTTTATACTTCTAAAGAGCTTGTGATGCAATTCCTCACCCAAAAGCTCATGTGTAATCTTTGCAGTGATGTAATAAGAGGACAGTGGTCTGATGGAGTAATAGCTGGTTAAAAAATAGGAAGAGATAGTAAAATGGCAGTTGTTTAAATGGAAGAAGAAAGTAATAGGGTCCTTCAAAGATCTGTATTGAATGGCGATAATAGTGATGCTGGTGGTGATGATTTACACCTCACCTTTGGGATTCAAGGTGGCTTTCAACAGATAAATTAAACATAACTAAAAATCCATAGTTTAGAAAAGCTAAAAATATAAACATCAAAGTTTAAACCAGTCAAAAACATAAACCATTAGAAAGGACAGAAGAAATAGACAATCTAGCTCATTATACAAATCTTGTTGCCCCTAAACAATCAATCTTCAGAGGCCTGCCAAAACAAAAAAAGTTTTGTTTTGCCTGTGGAAAGCTAGCAAGGAAAATGGCAGTCTAATCTCTCTGGGAAGGGAGCTTTAGAGCCTAAGAGCAGCCACTGAAAAGGTTCTCTCCCACATTCCCACCAGATGTATCCATGAGGGTGGTGGGACAGAGGGAAAAGCCTCCAGTGCTATTTAACTTACGGTATTCATAAACCAGCATTAGTGCTTGGCCTCATCAGGGTCAGAATCCACATAGTTCCCTACCCTGGTATGCCTGTGTGTTGTTTTCTGTTGTTCACCTCTTTACTCTTTTTCTTTCTTGCTGGACTCTACATATCTCAGGTCAGGCTATCTAAAGGACCACATTTTTCTATATGAACCTGCTTAGAATCTTATGCCTTTCAGGCGAGAACCTTCCTTTAGTCTTGCCACACTCTCAGGTTCATTTGATGAAGACATGGGAAAAGGCGTTCTTGGTGGTTGCTCCTACACCTTGGAACACCAACCCAAGGATAGCTCCCTCCTTGTTGTTATGCTGTTGGAAAGTGAAAACTTTTCTGTTGCCACAGGCTTTTCAGGAACTGGCTGCAAAGGGATTTAATGATGTGCTGTTTAAAAGTGTGTTTTGCTGATTTTTATATTTTGACTTTTAACTGAATTATTTTAAAAAGTTTTGAGCATGTTCTTGATGTAATTATATTATTATTATTAAAATAACTGTTTACTCCTCTTTTTTGTAATCATTTTAATTGTATTTGTTTTAATGTTTGCAAGCTCTCTTGGGTTGCAATATTGGGAAAAGCTGAGATAGAAGTGCATTAGCAGCAGCAACATGTGTGGCTTTGAGCTGGAAGCAGCAATGCTGATGTGTTTTTAGATAAAAGTTTGAAAAGTTAATTTTCAAAAATTAATTCATTATATAACTTTTAGCAGCCCCTACAAAACCCATCACTATTAACATGGCACATTTTAGTAGATAAATTTGAGTGCTTAACCAGTGTCTGCATCCCCCTTCAGCCATGAAAACCCACTTGTTGACCTGGGACAAGACACACACTCTCAGTTTTAGACAAAGGTAATGGCAAGTCTCCTTTGAATATTTACAAGTATTTATTTAATATGCCACCTCTCTCTTGGAGTGGGACCCAAGGAAGCTCACAAGATCAATCAATTAAAACCTGACAGTAAAAAACTCATTAAAACCATCATATTAAAACAGTATATAATATTTTAAAAGCAGAGAAACATTTAAAAAAATAAAGCACCCCCCAGAAGGAGCTTCCCTGCAAGGGATTTTCTCTCTCTCTCTCTCTCTCTCTCTC
>CM034706.1:61370089-61383654 GCA_020142125.1 Phrynosoma platyrhinos | reverse complement strand
ATTTATTATTATTATTATTATTATTATTATTATTATTATTAATTGTTTACTGTTTACTGTTTATTGAATATATGTCAACATTTGTTTGTCTTTTTCTTTGGAAAATAATAAAAATAACTATAAAAAATGGCAACCCTAAAATGATGCTATCATGGGGTTTTCTTGGCATGATTTGTTCTGTAAGAAGGACTTGAACCTGGGGAATTACTGAAGTCCAAGTCTTCAATGGGATTTTTTATCCTATGATTACAGAGGTGGCTAGGGAATAGACTAATAGAGACAAAGCTTTCCAATGAACTGTAATTTATTTGGGGATTCAATCATATAAAGACACTCTATCATTCACTCATACACACAAGAACTGAAGAATAAAGAAGTTAGCTAGGAGAGGATACAGAAGGCTTTCTAATGGTGATAATTACCTGAAGGAGGCTGCTCCAACGATGAATGAAGATGGATATACTCAACTGTTATGAAAGGGAAAAGACAACACAGAGAGCCAGGACCCAAGTCAGAATTCACAGTGGCTCAGTGTCACCATGAAATCTAACCAGACCCAATGTGCCTGAGAGTTTGGGGAGCTTTTAAACCTAGCCTGAGGTGAAGAGTTGCTATTGTATATCAAAGGATTCTGGTTTAGTACTCTTTGAAGTAAACAATTTCCAAGGACAGGAGATGGGATGTTAATGTTATCTCATCTTCAGCCAGACACATCCTGACCAGTATCCTTAAATCTTCTAGGTGTGAATGTCCCTAAGCCTGGCCCTTTTGATCTGCAAATTGTTGTAAGTGCAGATGTGATCTTTCAGGAGCCTACATTATGTGCTCGCCTTGATCGATGGCAATTGGGCTTTTCCCAGTCCAGGGCTATGGCAGGGACCCACAAAAAGAGGTTTTTATATTAAATCAGTCATTGTAACAGTTCAGAGGGGCTTTGTCATTGCCATCTTCTGAGAATGAGAAAGTGTGACTTGCCTAAGGTCACCCAATGGGTTTCCATGGCTGAAAGGGGATTTGAACCATGGACTCTTGAGTCCTAGTCCAAACCACTACAAGACACTGGCTCTCTCCATGCATCAGACAGTAGCTAATGAACAGAAAGAAACAAATATTGACAATGGATTTATGGTATGCATATGTGTGGAATACCATCACAGCTTTAAAAGTTGACTGTACAAAAAAGGGCATGAAGACAAATGAGGGCACAAAGACAAATGAAAAAGTCATATACAGTCTTTGAGATTTTATTGATTATGTTAACAGAAAAAAGGCCTCAAAGAGATACTCCATCATCATGTGGAAAGCTGTGGATGGATACCTTCAGAGATTTATAAAACAACCTTTCATGTCTTCACCACATTAGAAGTCTGTGACTATTGTTTGTGATTAATATTTGATTATTTCATTTCCTTGTATATTTTAAAGAATGGCATCATAACATTCAATACATTCTTTCTTTTTTTAAAAAAGCCAGGTTCATAACAAAGACTGTGTGTTTTGTTCAATAATGCAATTGCCTCTAATTTTGAACTCATTGTTCTAGCCATATGCTCCAAGATTTCATAGATAAAACCAAGAAATGTGTGGCTGAGCTATATTAGATTGTGATCAAAAGGTTGTGGCCAGGCAATAGAACACAAAAAAACCTACTATATTAAGCAGAGAAGTCCTGGGACTTATGTACTGAATTTAGCAAACCCTGAAAAAAATTAAAAATAAAACTCAAATACTCTTTGGAGTTTATCACACAGGGGAAATCCTGTGCAGAAACGGAGCTTTAAATTGAAAAAAAAAAACACACACAAAAGTGGTTAGATTTTCCGAGGACATTGCTGTTAAATGGAGTTAAAATGTGGTTAATCTGAATGGAAACTCATCAAAAATTGCTTCGTTTTACTTTCCGAAAATCCTGAAAGTAAAAAGCAGTTTTTGACGAGTTTCCGTTTGGATTAACCTCATTTTAACTCCATTTTAACAGCAACGTTGTCTGAAAATCTAACCGCTTTTGTGGTTCCCCCCCCCAATTTAAAGCCCCATTTTCGCACAGGATTTCCCCCATGTGATAAACTCCTTTGTGTGTTTATATGTGCACACAACATGATTAACAATATTGTATAATGCATTCTAACATCAAAATATCTATCAGACCTATTTAAAATTATAGCTTTATCTTACTTCCATTGTATAAATCCTGTGTTGCTACCAACATCCTCTCTTGATTCACATTACAGATCAGATCAAATCCCAGCTTTGCCATAATATAACAGTCCTATGGTCTCTTGAGCTTCTCAGACTTACCTAATTTACAGGATTCTTCTTAGAACAAAAATAGGGTGAGAGCATGGGGAAAATCATGCATTCAAGTAGCCTTTTAGAATGTCTCATGCTACAATTCTGTACACATCTAGGTATAAGTCCTACTGAACTCATTGGGAATTATTTCTGAATAAATATGTGTATGGTTGTATTTTTAATATAAATGGATTGTTGCTCTGCAAAAAACAAAAAAACTTCTCTCAAAGTAAGTAGACATTACAACCTCGCCTTCCACAAGTTGCAGTTTCTTTCCTGTGACATTCTGCAGTCCTAGGGCACACATAGGGGATTAGTAACACACAGAAGAAAAGCAGGGTGGTGAGAAGAAAACTAGTAAAACTAAGCCATAAATATAAGGTTCATGCAAAACTCAAAAATGTAGAAGAATCAGAACTGAAAGGAAAGGGCGGGGGGAATCAAATTAGGAATGCTTCTCTGTAATATTGGTCCTACTTCCAGGAAATTGGATGTGGTGGGTTTAGTGTGTATGTGAAAAAGATTCTGTCCTATGCCCAAGAGCAGCAAATGCCAGGTGAAACAGGCTCTAAAAGGAGGAAGCTATTAAAGATGAGTCAAGTCATATCAGGTCATACATTGGTAATCTAGGAACATCACTGAAGAGGAAGAGAGGTACAGGAGAAGGTTTCAACCATCTCAGAATAAATCATAAGAAGCTAGGAGACATGATAACCAAAACCAAAGATTTTTTTCATGGTGTGTTTATTCCTTTAGCTAACTCTAACCAGCAATTTGGGGTGACACCACATAGAATGTTCTGTTTCAAAGCTAGGAGAATCTGCAACAGTTGATTTTGCCTGATCCCACTGCAAAAGGGTATGACTTCACCCCTTCACTCAATTAACTAAAAAAAAAAAAAGGACATTTTAAAAGCAGCTGAGAAAGTGGAATAGCAGAAGGTTAACTAGGGCCATCCCAGCAAAACCCAAGTCACTTACATATCTAGCTCACACATCAGAAAATTTGTTGGTCAGACCCACTTATTTTGGCAACTTTTACAGACATTTCAAAGGGACTTGCAAGATCCCAACAGCCCAGATGGACTGTTATTTTAAAAAGAGCTTAGCATGCCAAGAACATCGGTGTGTGTATGTGTGTGCTGGAGGTTCAGACCATATTGTGTGACACCCCCAGGTGTGTTTATGTGTACATCCTGTGGGGCAGTACACCTGCTGGGACAGGTGTGACTGCTGGGCAAGTAAGAAAAGGCATCATCTCCCTTTCTCATTTGCCCAGTAACCATGCCAGACCCTGAATGGGCCATTTAGAGACCACAGCATTGTGCTTCAGCAGCAACAGCTGCTGAAGCATGAACTGCCTTCTGGTTGGGGTCTGTCATGGTTGCTCACCCAGCAGCCATGCTAGACCATGAACAGACCATCCAGAGGGTGCACCCCTGTTCCTGCCACAGCAGCTGCTGCTGGAGGGCACAGCCTTCTGTTCAGGGTCTGCTGCACCTGCTCTCTCAGTAGCCATGCCAAACCCTGAATGGGCCATTTAGAGGGGGCTGCCCATCTCTCAGCAGTGGTCTGGCTGGGTGGCAGCTGGCTGACCAGCCAAGGGACAGACAAGCAAGAGGGAGGGAGGGAGGGACAGTCCACTACTGACTCCTCAGCTCTTTCCAACTGGCCCCACTAGGTGATGCCAATCACAGTGATGCCACTGTAGCATGTAGATCCTTTTTGGAAACAATTGGTGAGATGTAGCCTAGTGCTGTTTTGTAGCATATATGTGTGTGTATGTGCCTTCAAATTGCCTGTCGACTTCATATGGTTTCCTCAGGCAAAGAATACTCAGAGAGGTTTTTGCCAGTTCTGTCCTCTGAAATATAGCCTAAAGTACCTGGTATTGCATACTGCTAACTTATTAAATTCTCTTAGCACTACTAATGAGCTAGATCTGGAGTTATCACACTTATACTGGACACTGTTAATTCAGGGCCTTTGCAGACTACCAGAAATAGTGCACATTAAAATGAGGCACTGCCCTGACTCAGTGCTAGGGAATCATGGGAACTGTAATTTATTGTGGCACCAGAGCTCTCTGACAGAGAAGGCTCAATGTCTCAGAAAAAAATACAATTCCCATGACTCCTTATAACTAAGCCAGGGCAGTGCCTCAATTTAATGTGCACTATTTCTGGCAGTCTGCAAAGGCCCACACATAGCTCTGTGAATGATAAAGTTCAAAATCAGAAGCTGAGATCTGTCACAAAAACAGAAGGAATTTGAAATATCCAAGAAAGCCATATGTGAAGGAGAAATTGAGCCTCAGTGTGTATAAAATAGGTTTTATTCCACAAATAAGCCCAACCGTTTCAGCCAAGAAATATTGTGAAGATATGGCCTTCTTTGAGGAAGAAAGCAATTTGAAAATCTGCCTGCAGGGATTTCAAAAGTCTGTTTCCAAAGCTCATCGACAATCCCAACCTTTGTACACATGCTTTTTTGGAGGGGGGAGGGATTTCTGCTGGTTGATTTTCAGATTACTTTTCCCTGAAGAAGGCTGTAGATATATTTCTTGGCAAAAATGTGTTCAGCTGATTTGTAAAATATTTTTTTTCATGAAAGAAAGAAAGAAAGAAAGAAAGAAAGAAAGAAAGAAAGAAAGAAAGAAAGAAAGAAAGAAAGAAAGAAAGAAAGAAAGAAAGAAAGACCAACACTGGGATTGATATAAGGACACATTATTTAGCCTGTGTAGATTCAGCCTCACTCTCTCCTTCACACAATGAGATCTTTCAAACCTATTCTGCCTGAAAGGATGGTTGTCACCCATGGCTAGCCTGTAGGGAGAGCAGGCAAGAGTGATGGAACTGACACGCTGTCACTGTTACCACACCATACTCAACAACGGGCAAAGAAGCTCTGAGTACTAAACCAAACAGGATGGTAATGGATTTAGAGAGTTCTTCTGATTATTTTTTAGATGAACAAAAAGAGGAAAAAGGAAAGGTTCATAATCCTGGAAGCACTGCAAGTAAGGGAGAATGAAGGCAAGAGGGTATCAGAGATGAGATGGATAATCACTTATTATCCATCTGGACTAGCAATGCTGAAATTTTGAATGGCATCTCTTAGTGACATTCACAGGCATAACCCCAACATTGCTGAACTTCCCTTCCTCCCTTGTGCAATTACCAAAAACACCCTACAGACCCGTCCTTTTAATACTATAGTGCAGGGGTAGGCAACCTTTTTGAGCTGGGGGCCGGGTTGCTGTCCCTCAGACAATTGGGGGGCCGAAGCACCAAAAATAAATAAATAAATAAATAAATAAATAATTTTTTAAAAAATTAAAAAATAAAAAATTATTAAAAAAATATGCATGCACACTCTCTCAGCCTCAGAAAAGCCATGGCAAAACCCCTGTGGAGATTTTGCCAAGAAAACCCCAAGAACAAGTAATAACAACAAAATATCATTATGGCGGGCGGCAGCAGTGGTGGGGGCGGTGGCAGGATGGCCTGGGGCCAGTCCAAAGGCCTTGGGGGGCCACATCTGGCCCCTGGGCCTTAGGTTGCCTACCCCTGCTATAGTGGGTCCTTGGTATCTGCTGGAGTTTGGCCTAGGACCTCCCCCCTTCTCCATCCATGGATGCTCAAGCCCCATTAAATAAATAAATAAATATGAAAAGGGATCTAATCACACCTTTGAGATTAAATGAAAGAAAGAAGCTGGTAGCATGAGCTTTTGTAGACTTGAGCCTACTCCCTTAGGTGCACAGGATGGAGTGGAGAGTCCAGAGATAGACCTATATAATCTAGTTGTGTGTGAGAATGTCTATAGAAATTCAAAACCTTGGAGATGAGGTGGCCAGTATGGAGATGAGGTGGCCAGTTTTAAATATGGTCATTGGGGGACAAAAGCAGGAGGAAGGATGTTGCCTAAAGCCGAGGAGAATAGATAACAATATGAATGAGAGGAACTAGAGAGGAGATGTCAAGGGCATCCTCATGATGATGTGGGGGTAAGTAGTGTTGAGTCCAAATTATGAAGATATTGTTAAAGTGCCTCAGGTAGAGGAATGGTTTCTGGGTGCATCTAAGGCCTTCTTCCACTGCCTACACCTCAAAGAATACTTCAATGACTGTGATACGAGTCAGGAAACAATGCAGAAGATTCACCTCATCTCCACAACACAGCAGTAGACACTACAGCAATGCCTCTCAAGACTCATAAAAATAACAATTCAACATGGACAGTGTACAGAACTAGACTTCTATATAGAATGTTTCTGTCACCATGCCCAGACAGAAGTAATTAACAAGAGATATAATTTACCACAGAATCTCAGCCACAAGGAACAAGATACCATACACAGCCTCAGGAACAACACTAATATTGTCATCAAAGAGGCTGACAAAGAAGGAGCTGTAGTCATCATGGACAAATCTGACTATATTCAGGAGGCTGAGAAGCAACTGTCCATCACTATATTTTACAGAATCCTGCTTAACAATCCCACAGAAGGAATTACAGAAGGAAGGATAGCAGAAAGAATTACACAGGGTGCTCAGAGAACTTCTCATGGAGGTACAGAACCAAATCCTAAATGATACACTCAGAAGCCTCAACCAGGCATATTCTATCTATTATCCAAAATACATTAACAGGGCAACCCTGGACAACCTATTGTCTCTATCACTGGAACACTCACAGTTCAACTCACTGTGAAGATTACCACATGGGACGCTTTCATCCTCCTCCTGTGAATAAATCGCATTTAAATCGTAGTAATAGCACAAGCGGGGTTCACATCTCTGCGCTTTTCTCCCGCAATTAAAGCATAATTGAGACTTATCAGCACACTTGTTCCATCAGTAAAACATCATTGAGCCCCCATTTGGCAATAATGGAAACTTCTATTATTGCTTAATAACAGCTCAATGATGCTTTACTGATGGGACAAGCATGCTGGTAAGTCTCAATTATGGTTTCATTATGGGAAAAGGATGGGAGAAAAGCATGGGGGCATGAGCCCCAATCACACTATTACTATGATTTAAACATGATTTATTCATGGGAAGAGGACAAAAGCCTCCCACTTGATAGTCTCCAATATGTGGACAATATTGTTAAACCATATGCCACCAACACTCCGAGCTATGCGAAGTGAGTGATTTCCTGCAGAAAATACAATCCCTCCACAACCTCCCAGGGAGCCACTATGGATGTGGAATCCCTGTATACCAACATGCCACATAAGGAACATCATTCCAGATGGAATATTAGCAAACCTAGCACCAAGGCCTGCCATTTTGTTCTCACACACAATTACTTTACCTTTGGTAATATCATATACATATACCTTCAATTTAATGGTACTACCATGGGCACACACATGGCACCACAATATGCCAACATTTTCATGCTCAGCCTAGAACAACACTTCCTTAACTCTTGTACCCAGAAACCACTCCTCTATCTGAGGTACACTGACAATGGGCCGATGCAGATGTCCCCTAAGGGGCAGATCTGTGCTGCCTCTGGGAGCGCCAGATTGAAGCTTCTACAACCACATGCCACGGCCTCGATCCTCCTTTTTGCCACTCCAAAAAGAGCTCCTTAGAGTGGCGTGACAGCAGTGTCAGGGCGGAGTCAGGTCAGCCGGCATGCAGTCACCCCGCCCCAATTCCACCCCCAGGCTGGCCCTTTAGGCCAGTCTGCATAGGCCCAATATTTTCATAATTTAGATTCATGGAAAAGACTCACTCAAGACATCCCACTAGAGTTTCAACAACTTCTACCCCATCATCTGAGGAAGTAGGCTCAAGTCTATGAAAACCCATGCTATCAGTGTCTTCTTTTGCCCTTGGGAAGTTAGCCAGATTCCAAGCATAAAGCCTCAGAGGCTTGTGAAGGTTTTCGGCAGAGAGAGGCAGAGAGTCCAAGCTCACCAAGGCATCAGTAGAAAAGCAGAGGTAGATATATAGTCTGTCCAAGTCTCACAGGTGCTCCCTATTGCAGTCTGCTTCTTATTTTAATGCTGAGAGCACCAATGTCTTTCTCTTTCTTGGTGTTTCTCAGCAGGGGTGATTATCATTAAGTATGGCCCTTGGCAGACTGCCAGAAGTAATGCAAATTGAGGCCACTTTAACTGCCCTGACTCAGTGCTACAGAATCATGGCAACTGTAGTTTATTGTGGCACCAGAGCTCTCTGACAGAGAAGGCTCAATGTTTCAGAAAAAAAATACAATTCCCATGATTCCCTAGCACTGAGCCAGGACAGTTAAAGTGGACTCAATTTGCACTATTTCTAGCATTCTGCAAAGGCCCTATGTCTCTTTGTCTGATGGTTGTAGCTGCAGGGAACTCAGCTCCTGAGGCTGGCTACAGGCTGTCCTCCTGGGGCTGATGGAATTGTGTCTGCAGCCCTGATATATCTGCTGGATTCTCAGACTCTTCATTAGAGCCTTCAGGCTCAGAGGACTCGGGATCCTAGAGGCAGGGCATGACAACCAGCTTCTTTCTTTCAGTTAGTCCCAAAGGTTATACAAGATCCCTTTGCATACTAATTTTCCAGATTAACAATGCTATGTCTTTGAATTCTGCCACCATTAAATACAATGGCAGAGTAAAATGCCCCTTATATAAAATTACAAAATCAAAATTTGCTTTTTGGAATTTGTATATATATTTGAATATTTTCAAGTCATTGATAGTTGATTTCGTGGATAAAGTAGCCATGGATACAAAAGACTGTTATCTCCTCACTTCAATGGCCATGTAGCAGCTGGTAGAGACAGGGTCAGATGAGATGCATCTTCCTATGGACATTATCACACGGGGCCCAATTCAAACAGAATCTAAACGAAATCCCGACCTAATACGTATTATTTTCCCGTTTCCACACGACGTCGTACAGAACCCCGACAGAACCCCGACAGAAAGTGGAAAGAACCAAGATCTTTTGAATTTTGGTTTCTTGAGGAATTGCAATTGTGCGACGGGAATCATTTCGCATTTACCGTAAGTCTGATCACCAAATATGTATTGTGGTGCATTTCCCCGTCATTACCCTATGCGGGGCGGGGCCGGCGCTCCAAGGAGGACCTCCTCAGAGAGCTGGCTCTCCAAGGAAGACCTCCTCAGAGTGCTGGCTCTCCAAGGGGGAACCTCCTCAGAACGCCGACCGTACGCGGGGCCTGCACTCCAAGGAGGACCTCCTCGGAGCACTGGCTCTCCGAGGGGGACTTCCTCGGAGCGCCGACCCTGCGCGGGGCCTGCGCTCCAAGGAGGACCACCTCAGAGAATGCTGCAGCGGGAGGTCCTCCTCAGAGTGCCGGCCGTGCAGAGGGCAGGCTGCACCGAGGACGACTTGGGAAGGGGTAACAGCCACTGCAAGTGACAGCCGCGGCTGTATTGCGCATGTGCTAGAAGAGCATTTCTAGTACATGTACGGGATTTTCTCACTTATGTGTGAACAGCAAATACGGTTTCCAGGATAGCTTTCCTTAACTGCGAAATGATGCTACTTGCGTCTGATAGCCATTTCCGTAATGTAGGGTCTATTTCGGTTTATTTCCGGATTGATTCTTTTTCACTTTCTTTTCGCTTTGTGGCCCGCGTGTGATAACGTCCTATGTGACTAAAGCCTGATATGCAATGGTGAAGACATCATCCTTGACCTTCCTGGGTTCCTCCATATGTCCTGGAACAAAATTGTTGCTTTGCATCTAGCTATAGGCATATTGCTTGACATTTTCCAGCTATGGAAGGGAAGTGTAGAGGAAGGTGAGTTTTGAAGCAGGGGACATTTCATAGTTCTGCAGTGCTGGAATTTTTACATCTCCCCATTCAGGAATTTGGCCTTTATGCATATTCCCTTTTATTTCAGAGGGATATACTTATAAGCAGACATGCAAAGGATTGAACTAGAAGTTAAATTCACCCAGGTCCCATTGAAATCAATGTGTAAATATAGTGATTTTATTAAGTTCTATTTATTGCAGTTACCTGAGGCACTTTAACAATATGGGTCAGTGCTACAGAATTCTGGGATTTGCTGTTTTGTGCACTATTTAGCCTTCTTTGTCAGAGAGGTATGCTGCCAAAACAAACTAGAGATCTCAGAATTCCATTGCACTGATCCATGACAGTTAAAGTATTCTCATATTGCATTATTTTTGCAGTATAGATGATCCCAATAAGTCCCCAATAGGCAAAGGGATCAGGCAAGGCTGCATTCTATCACCCACTAGTTTAACTTATATACAAGCACCAAAGAATGCCAAAAAAGAATCAGCATGTGTTTTGTTGACTACAACAAAGCATTTGATTGTATAGATCAGGGGTCCCTGGACTTTTTGACCCAGGGGCCAGTTTGCTGGCCCCCAGATCTTCCGGGCGGTGCATGCACGTGCATGCGCACACATGTATGTGCACAACTCTGGATGCTATTTTGTCTTCCAAAATGGCATCCGGAGTCGTGCACATGAACGCGGCATCGTGCGCACATGCATATGACTCCAGGTGCCATTTTGTCTTCAAAAATGGTGCCCGGAGTCATGCGCATGCGTGTGCAACACCAGGCCGCATGCACATGACTCCGGATGCCATTTTGGAAGACAAAATGGCATCCAGCAGCGGACACGAGTGGCAGCAGTGGCGGTGGGCCAGTAGGAAGGCCTCGGCGCACCGGGTCTGGCCCGTGGGCTGTAGTTTAGGGACCCCTGGTATAGATCATGAAAAACTATGGAATGCACTCAAAGACATGGGGGTGCCACTACATCTGATAGTCCTAACGAGGAATCTGTTCCAAGGACAAGAGGCCACTGTCAGAACAGAATTCATGGAAACAGAGTGGTTCCCAATAGGCAAAGAAGTCAGGCAATGCTGCATCCTATAACTCTACTTGTTTATACTTTCACCCCTCTATTTTTGCAGACTTCAGATCTGCATCCTTCACTAATGCACAAGAGACAAATGGAGGGGCATACAATGGGGCACATGTACCACCATGCCTCCATTCAAGCCTATGGGGCTTGAATATGCGCGGGTTTCTGTTTTTGCAGAGGGGCCCAGAATGGATCCCCCATGAAAAAGGAGGGGCCACTGTATGCTGAAAACATCTCTGAAAAGCAGAATTAAAACCAAAAAAAGGAGGAGTGAATATTAACAACCTAATATATGTGGACGACACCATGATATTAGGAGAAGATATTCAGAAATTGGAACATTTAATAAAGAAGGTCAAAGATGAAAGTGCAAAGGCAGGTCTGATGCTGAACATAAAAAAACCAAAAATAATGACCATAGAAGAAATACACAAATTCAATCTAGACAATGAGGAAATTGTAATAAAGAATTCCTATATCTAGGATGAAACATTGACCAGAATGGAGACTGCAGTCAAGAAAGAAGAAGACTAGGAATGGGAAGAGCAGCTATGAAAGAACCGGGCAAGATACTGAAGAGCAAAGACATATAACTGAGCAGAAAAGTCAGAATCATTCAGGCCATTGCATTCCCAATTACCATGTACAGAAGAAATAAGAAGACTGGGGAGTTTATCACACAGGGAAATTTGATAGTTTAAACGGGTAAGAACCCGCGATTATCCAGCATATTAGGCACAATTGAGCAAATGTTTTTCATACAATGTTGTACACAAATCACATAGAATCTGACAAGAAAGTGAGATGAACCAGCAAATAGGCATTTTGGGGAAAATATTGTGAATTCATTTCCATTTCATTCACGATGTCACTTTTTTTGCGCAATTGCTATAGTGTGAAAGCTATTTGCGGGATTCTCCACATTTTTGTACTTGTTTCCAGATTTCCTATGTTTCTTTGGCGTGAAAGAAGCCTTCCCCATTAGCCAGGGCTCTTAAAGGAACAGCTGCTGAGGTAAAGGCAGGGATGCAATGAGAGTGAAAGAGAAGGGTTGGTTTTTTAAAGCTTTCCTACTTTTTTGGGTAATGTTTTGTTCATTTTACTTAGGTTGGATACCATTTCTTGGAAAATAAGGGACAGTAAAGTACATTTTTATAAAGAAAATTGTATAAATAAAATAGTTTATTTCTCTGGGTGATTTCTGGTGATGCAACTACTTCTGTGTGCATGCACAAAAGAGTTATTTCCAAATCATCAATGGGATTTGTCTGCATCTGCGTGAAAACCAAATGCATTTTCTATCCACTTTCTTACATTAGCAATGAGCTTTTAACATGTTATTGTGCTCTGCATGTGAAAATCATTTGTGCATTTGTGCGCTTTTCCAGGATGCAGATGCTTTAATCCAGGGGTCAGCATATCTTTTTTGGGGGGCCCGGTTCCGCTGTTGGCCGATTGTCGGCGGGCCGAAGGGGGGGGGAAATGTCGCCGGAGACACATGTACATGCGTGCATGGGCACGTGCATGCACACTACTCCTGGCGTTGTGTGCATGCATGCACGAACGCGGGGTGCCATTTTGTGTTCCAAAATGGCGCCCACGCTCACACATGCATGCGCACAATGGCAGGTGCCATTTTGGAATGCAAAATGGTGCCCCACGCTCACACACGCTAGAAAGATGATGGCGGCGTGTGTGCGCAGTGTCAACAACAGCGGCAGGACTGGCCATGGGCCAGTTCAAAGGCCTCGAGGGGCCGGGTTTGGCCTGCGGGCCATAGTTTGCCAACCCCTGCTTTAATCATTTTCGGGATGGAAGCACATAGGTCCGTCCCTGTGTGATAAACTCCTAGGAATAGGAAGAGCACCTATGAAAGAACTGGACAAGATACTGAAGAGCAAAGACATACAACTGAGCACTAAAGTCAGAATTGTCCAGGCCATTGTATTCCAAATTACCATCTACAGATGAGAGAGCTGGACAGTGAAGGAACCAGACAGAAATAAAATCAACTCATTTGAAATGTTGTGCTGGAGAAGAGTACTGAGGATGCCACGGACAGCCAAGTACAAAAATCTCAACTTGATCATCTTAGCTTTCCATGGAGAGCTCTGGTCTGATCTGTTCAAGTTGAGATGATCATACTTTGGCCACATAACAAGAAAGATCACTAGAAAAAACAATAATACTATGAAAGTTAAAGGGTAGAAGAAAAAGAGATAGATGCATAGACTCAATCAGAGGGGTTATGGGCAAGGGCTTGCAGGATCTAGGCAGGCAGTGGAAGATAGAGATTCTTGGAGATATCTCATCCACAGAATCTCCATGAGTGGGAGTTGACTCTAGGGACCTTATCACACGCGGGCCACAAAGCAATAATAAAGTGAAATAAGA
>CM034706.1:61338798-61359842 GCA_020142125.1 Phrynosoma platyrhinos | reverse complement strand
GAATTATACATGGGGAAAGGGGCAGAGCTTTTTAAGGGGCAATGCTTTTTAAGCATTGATTCATTTTTGTAACTCAAAACAACCCTCCCTCAATGTAATTTATTACGATTACAGTTAAAATGTAACTTTTTCCTGCTATTAAAAAGAGCCCTGCTCAGCACTGATAAAGGAATGGTAGAAGACTTGAACTAATTCTGCTCAAAATACTTTTTAAAAGTCCTGTAAATGTAATTCTAAAAGTAACTAGAAAACTCTGCATGTACCCCTGTATTGCTATCATTTGAAAGTAATTTTATTAACTTAGCACTCTATTCTTATAGGTGACTCATTACAGGTAGCTACATTACTTGTAATTCATCACTTTTGAGCTGACCAAGTGCTGCCTAAATATCCAAGCATCAGATTCTGTCTAATCTTGGAAGCTAAGCAGGGTCAGCTCCTGTTAGTACTTGGATGAGAGATTGCCAATGACTACCAGGTGTGGTTGGCTATATTTCAGAGGAAGGAACTGGCAAAATCACCTCTGAATACTCCTTGCATAAAAAAAACCCTATGAAATTAATGGAGCCCCCATAAGTGAACAGGCAACCTGAAGGTACATACATGCACGCACATTAGGAAATGATGTACAACCTCTTCTCTTGAGCTCTAGATACCCCTTCTGCTTTCTTGGTGACAGCACCTTGACAGCTCATTTCTGTTTCATACCAGAACTTGGCCCCAGAGAACAGATTCATATCACTGAGGGAACTTCCAGAATAGCACTTGAATGGTTTTCCTGCACTAAACTTATATATCCTCTTTCCTTAATGCTAGCAATACAATTGTCTGAGATCCATTGGCCTTCTCAGTCCAAGATAGAGGACATGGACATATGAGATTGGTCTGCCTGGGTGGCCATGTGTCTTACTTTACATAGAGCAGTCCTCTATTACAGAGAGCAGACCATCTATTGGGGATGCTTTATTCTGAGTTCCTGCATGGTAGGGGGTTGGACTGGATAGCCCTTCTAATAGAATCATAGAATCATGGATAGCCCTTCTAATAGAATCATAGAATCATAGAGTTGGAAGAGACCTTGTGGTCTCTTCCAACTCTATGATTCTATGATTCTATTAGAAGGGTTGGCAGAAGATAGCCCTTTATGTAAAGGCCTTTGAAGAATTTTCTCTTAAAGATGAAGACCTATGAGAAAGGAGAACAGAATCCTAGAAGTTGCCCATCAACATTTAGTACCTGGACAAACTGAGCAGGCACACATTCTTCCCTTTTGTGCTGAGCTTAATTGTATTTTTCTTTAAATAATTATAGGGAAGTAAATTATTGTACTTTTCTTTCTTGCAGGCAAGAATGGATTTATCCTTTTTCTCCTTGCTGTGAGAAGATAACTGAAATCTGCTTTGTTTTCAAAACTATTCACAGTTTAGGAATTAATTCTGTGCAAAAGAAATACATGTGGTTTCCTGCAAAGAAAATGATATTTCAGAAAATAGCAGTTATGTTATTTTCTGCACAGAGATGCCATTTTTTTTTTTGTGCACAAAAGAACCATGCGCATTTCTCACAAACCCACACTGTTAGAAACAACTTGAAGGCACACAACAACAAGAAGTGTAATTAGGGTTAAATCATGCCAACCCAAATGGTGAAATAATATTTCAAAGACAGGAAATACTTTACTCTTGAATTTCCCAGTGTGTCAAAGATTCATTGTGTGCAGGGAGATGAAGGAAACAACTGAAAATTGTTAATCACAGGTTTCTGTATGTGACATTTCAGCACATAAAATATAAACACAGAGTTACAGTAGACTTTACTTCCATGACAGACTGGACATCTGTGATCGCCTGGGGGCACTGGAGGGGAAACACTAACAGAGAAAATACTTTTAAAAAAACTATCACTGAATCATGGTTCTTTCAAGATTTCCTTTAAGTAGACAGCATAAATACTAGGAAAAATACAAAATGCACAGGCTTTTTGAAAGATTAAATAGGTTTAATAGGGTTATGTTTCCTTAAGACACCCTGGGAATGGTCTATATTACAGGTGGTCAGTCCCCTGCCCAGAAAGAGAATTCACAGCATCTCTCATGGGAAATGCATGATGATTAAAGTAGTATAAAATTAACATAAGGCTGTAATTTAGATATGTCCAATCTTGAGAGCTGAATTGTGTTAATACAGAGAAATGTGGCATGACTGTTGACAACCATTCTCAAGGTTCCTCGCAGTACAATATTGCTCTTAAGAAAAATAGCTCCATAATTATATGTGGATTATTGCTGGAGGCTCCTGATGCCATTTGGACATCTGGAACCCACAGTTGTTGTTAACTGCCCTTGAGTCAACCCTGACTCATGGCAATCCTGTGGATGAGATATCTTCAAGACCCCCGTCCTCCACTGCTCTACTTAGGTCCTGTAGATTTAGGCCCATGACCTTTCTGATTCAGTCTATCCATTTATTGTATGGTTCTCCTCTCTTTCTACCATCTACTACCTTTCCTAACATTATTGTCTTTTCTAATGAGTCATGCCTTCTCATGGGGTGGCCCTTTTATTATTT
The DNA here is from genome assembly GCA_020142125.1 of Phrynosoma platyrhinos. Taxonomy (NCBI): domain Eukaryota; kingdom Metazoa; phylum Chordata; class Lepidosauria; order Squamata; family Phrynosomatidae; genus Phrynosoma; species Phrynosoma platyrhinos. The sequence goes on along the minus strand of CM034706.1, from coordinate 61,357,275 downwards.
TGGCTTCCAGGGAGATCCCAGACTTGATCTGTTCAAGGATCCATTTGTTTACCTATTCAACACAGAACACACAGTTCACCTGGGAACCACTCCTCCCTACCCAGGATCTCACAGTATATATAGACCTATGCTCCTCCAATTCAGTTTTCTCTGAAGATGCTAGCCACAGATGCTGGCGAAACGTCAGAAAGAGACTCTTCTAGAACATGGTCACACAGCACGAAAAACCCACAAAAACTAATGATCCATTTGTTTGCCTTTTTGGCTGCAGATAAAGAGAAAACAACTGATTTGTGATATGGTGCTGGAGAAGAATGCTGCTCTCAAATCAGTTTTCTCCTTATCTGCTTTCTTCACTGTCTTCACTGTCCAGATTTTCCATCTGTCCATGATGATGGGGAATACAATGGCTTGCATGCTTTTAACTTTAGTGTTCAGTTCTATATCTTTACACTTCAGAATCATGTCTAGTTCTTCCATAGCTGGCTTTCCCATTCCTAGTCGTCTTCTGATTTTTTTGACTGCAGTCTCAGTTCTGATCAATGATAGATCCTAGATATAGGAACTCTTTAATTATTTAGTCTGTCTGCATTATGCGGCATCAAGTCACACTGTGGTTTTTTTTGGGGGGGGGGCACCTTCTCACCATGCATGTGCACCATCACACAAACACACCATCTGCGACCTCCAGTTTCCTCTCTCTTTCTACCCAGGTTCCATTCCACTGGACACCTGCCTGTATGACTGGTCACTCAGTTGTATGTGCAATGCAGTATTCAGTACAGTATTCAGTGTGCTCAGTGATACATTAGCAAAGCACAATAATGGAGGCCTTTCATACATGCCTCCTTCACAATTCCTTCATCATATGCCCCCTGTTGGACTGTCTGGTTTGTGTATGTTGTAATTATAGCCATTGCATTATTGGCAACCTGCCCTGTTTGATGTACTTTCACATTTTTGCTTTGCTGCATTCCTGCACTGGCACCACATATCAGAGCTTCTTTTTGCTTTGGTTTTTAGCCCTGGAGCATGGCTTTATTTTGCTTTCCACCCAGTTTCACCTTGTGTGTTGTCTAATTAGCTAGGCTTCAAAGTGGTTTGAAGCCACTTTATTTGGCCAGTGTAGATGACCCCATAGTCTAGTTTGGAATGAATAAAATTATAATGAGCATCTGAACAGCCTAAACATGTATATTAAAATTCACTGTTACAGGAGAAATTGAAAGTAACAGGAGAATTTTTTTAAAAAAAAATAATTTCTCCATCCAGTTCATAGCCCATGCATGGATTATTTGGGAGTAAATGGATTTCAAGTTAAGAATCCCTGTTCTAAGTCATATTTTACATGGGGCTGTTTAAACTATGCTTTGAAGGATTTGTGAGTTGCAAAAATTATACCATTTCTTCCTCCTCCTTCTCAGTGCAATATTTGCTCTTCAGTAAGCAAGAAGTGCTTGGGTAGCTATCAAGTGATGGACTGTGGCCAGCTGGGGTTAGGTTACAAGTTCTGTTTTAAATTCTTCCCTCATTTCTCTTTTGTCCGTTCTTCCAAACATTTTCAATCATGTTTTATTTCAGTGAAAAATAACCTCTATTCAAGTCTCCTAGTATTCACTTTTAGAAATAGCAAATTTTCATTGTCTATACTCACTAATTGCTACTTTACATTATAGTGATTTCCTGTTTATTTGCTTTTCTGCACCTATTGTTTTCTTGCATTCCTCTAACCTGCAGCCATTTTCGCTTCTCTCTCCTCCAGTAGACCATTTATTTGGTTATGTACAACTTATTTCATGTAATGCTGTTTTTATATATCTTACAAAGAAGACTACACTTGTTTGTTTTCTCTGCTAGACCTTGTATATGTATATATGGATGTGGGACTGGTTGTCATTCTGCTTCTTCCTTGTCAATTTGATTTGTCTGTTTCAGACATGCACTACTATCTTGCACATTTCCCAACATCCATTATCACCTATACCACAGCTGTCCAGCTAGAATGTTGTTACAGGTATTTTAGGCAAGGTTAGATCCAAGAACAAAGATAGCAGAATTTTCTAGCATTCTCCCTGTGCAACTACAGGTCCTTTCATCCTGTGCTCTTATCACAGATATCTTGCTGAGGTATTCCATTTGTGGAATGTCTTCCCTTGAAGGCCTGATTGCTGATGATGCTGGCCAAGTTCTAGTGCCAAGTAAAACCATGGCTTTTTACTAAAGTCTATTGGGGCATGATTTTTAGCCAAAATGTTTTAAAACTATTTAAGCTTCTAAAAACAGTCTTAATCTGTTTAATTGTTGAATACACATTTTCTTCAGTTTAAATTCTTGTTGTTTTAGATGTGAAATTGTTTCAAATTTTGATTTTATTTGCACACCATCCCGATCCTGTAATAAAGAATGGGGTATAAATATTTAATCATCTCTCTTACTTCCTTGTTCTAGTTAGATTCTCCTCAACTTCCCAGCTGCACATTCAAAAGGAATAAGCATAGAATAACACCAGCATGGCATAGTGGTTTGAGTGTTGGACTATAACTCAGGACACTAGGGATGGAATCCCTTCTGGGCCAAGGAAACCCACTGGGTGACTTTAGGAATTTCACAGTCTTCCAGCCTAAGAGGAAGGTAAAGGCAAACCCTCTCTGAAGAAATCTTGCCAAGAAAACCCCATGATAGGGTCACCTTAGTGCTGCCATAAGTTGGAAATGACTTGAAGGCACACAACACCAAATCTAGTTAACAGTTCATTCATGTTGTTGAACTACAGACAGTGCTGCAATGTTAGGCAGGAAATATTAGGATAGGTAAGATGGAGACATCAAAATAGGCTCAAGCTATACAAGTGAGTGAAATCACTTTCATTCTGAAAGGAGTGATTTTGGAACAAACAAGCAAACAAATTTTAAATGACGTAATGCTGTGTCCATTCTACATTCCTTATTCTAATCCATCTCAAACAGAAATATTGTAATTTTAAAAAGAAATAAATTCTTTCTTTTCTTTTTAAAACAAAAGTACTGTATCTGTAAAATGAAAGCTTCTAAAGTTGTTGAAACATGTCAAAAGATTGATTGGTTCTTCTCTGCTAGTTTACAGATTTGGGCTTCGCCTGAGCATCCTTGCTACATTATTATGAGACAAAACATATATTAGTATTACACAGACTTACCGTAGTATTAAAATCACATTTTTTTGCCTTTGTTTTTGCTGCTTCTTACAAAAGAAGCCCAAGACTGAATAATTCTTCTCTTGTAAGCCTGTTGTTGTTGGAGAAAGGACAGAACATAACTGTGTGTCATCCATGTTGGCATGACTAGTATGGATGAAATAAGGTCAAGTAAGTATGGGATCATGAGAGCTGGAATCATGTCATGTGATATTGTGCAGATGGCTACTCTAGTTCCATTACTGTTCACTCACTGGGTTAAATCTAACTGCTAGTTCCAGCTAAAGCAGACACATTTAATCAATGGATCTTATACAGGTCTATTTTAGTTGGGACTAACAGTTAGATTTAACCCAGTGAGTGAACAGTAATGGCACTGGAGTAGCCTTATACCCAATAAATCACATGGCATGATCTCAGCAAGTGGTAAGACTTCATGATCTAGTAATTTTTCACAGCTGTCCATGCATTCATGGTTATAGACTACCCTATCCTAGTTTTAACAGTGAGCAAAATTACCACCATGTATTTACTAAACATATACAAGATTTTCAGATGGCCAAGTTAATTTCAAAAATTATAGGTCAATGGTCAAAGGTAAATGTACCCTGTACAAACAATGATATTTTTTCCTGAAGATCAACACACACATTGTTATGGGCTTATTGCTAAGCTATGTTCTAAGTAGTCTTTGTTATTTTATAGTTGGGTATCACTCTGCCTTTTCTTTTCTGGAAAACAAAAAACAGCTGTCATTAAACCTAAGTATGGTCTTTCCACTTCAAGGGTTTAATAACTGGAGGTAAAGAAGCTGTCTGGTGGTGTTTTTTGCCTTCATTGTATTAAGGTCAGTCATATGTTCCATTGTGAACAAATATCCATGCCCTGAGCCTCTTTTGAAACTGCCATGCCAACTATGTATTAAAAACATATTCTATTTGTGACTTTAAATACACACATACACATGCACACATGCACATGCAAATGCACATCATAGGTGAGCAGGCATTCTAGGGTGAATTTGGTGCCAGAGGTGGAATATATACACAAATAAATTCCAGTAACAAATACCTGTGTGCATGTGGCTTCTGGGCATCATTATGAAACTGTACCCCAAGATGACAAGCTATTCTGGGAAAAATCTATGCTTGGAGCAAGCAGTACATACTACAAATCTCACTTCCTCATGACAGCATGGTAAGTGGGAAAGGGAGGATGGAGTGGTATATTGTTGCCAGAAAAAGTTTTTACATTAAGCAAAATGTGGTAGAAATGCACAATTGGGCTAATTACAGCACACCACAGTTTATGTAGAAAGGTGCAACATTTAAACCAATAGCATAGCCTTCTGTGTCAGGATCTGTGCAATTCCAAAGACATTGCACATAATTATGTGCATTTGTGCAGAGCTTGGAGAATTTAATTTTTCATACTGATCATGATGGCTGAGGGATTACGAGACTTGGAGTGATGTTTCTAAGCTTTCTTCTTGTACAAGCATCATGTAGTTAGTTCCCGTGCTGTATTTATATTGCTAATTGGTTTTCAATTTCACTAATTCAAGGCATTTATGCTGCATAGCTATAATATAAAAGTCCAGTGGAGGAAAGACAAGGTAAGATTGGTCTACCTCCTATCCACAATAGAATGAGAACATCCTTCACACAGAAAACACCACATGATTATAAATATATGAAAGCATACAAAACTACATGTGCATACGTATATATTTGGCACTGAGTGTGCATGACAATAGATCCGGCAACAACATGACAAAGAATACACACAAACTCCATTTTCCCAGCAGACAAATGCCACTGCCAACAACATGCAGCTTCAGCCTTCACTCTGCTCAATATACAAATAAGACACATGGAAGATAAGAGAAAGTGGAGCTCCAAAATAACAGATATGGCTTATAAATAGACAGTACTGCAGAAACAGAAACATTGTGAAAGTACATAGTTTGTAAATCTCACATCAGTTCTACATGCACAGATTAAACAGCACAATTATAACTGCATGGTTCGGATGAGAGGACCATGAGTAGTTCCTTGCTAGACAGGAGGCAATACACACTCTCAATCATTGCACATTTCCAGATGCATGCAAACTGCAGTAGGAGAATTGACCCTCACACTGAAATTTGGCAAGGCCTCAGCACTCTGTCCACATTTTGCTAGGGATAAAAAAATATGATCAGTTGTTTCTGAATTATGGTGACTCTAAGGTGAACCTGTCAGGGGGTTTCCTTGCAAAATTTGTTCAGAGTAGGTTTGCCATTGCCTTCCTCAGAGGCTGAGAGCATGTGACTTGCCCAAGGTCACCCAGTGGGTTTCATAGCTGAGCTGGGAATCAAGCCTTGGTCTTCAGAGTCATATGATCATGTTATGGAACATAAATGGAAAGTACATAGTGCTTATTTTCTAGTAAAAGATGGGCTGAACTTTAGGTGTAGAGGAAGTTCCTCAAATGGTGATGACAGTAAGGACAATGATGATGATGATGACCACAATATATCATCGACCCTATCCATCCACTTTGTTTATACCCCACCTTTTTCTAAAACTGTGACTCAAAGCAGTTTCCAAAATAGAAAGAATTACAATAAAAACACATATAGTTACAATTGTATGAAAAACTGAGATTAAAATAGTTTTAAACTAACAGCAAAATTAAAGCCATTTAAAATATTACTTTAGAACAAAGAATAAAGGCAATACGGTACTGTAAAATGCTATTTTGTTACCAAAACAATCAGTTCCCAAATTTATCATTATTATCACCATCAGTTTTATATCACTCATCAGATAAAAGTAAGCCCCCCAGAGCAGTTTAAAAAGAGTAGAAACAAAGCCATTTCTCCCTGCTGGTTTACAAGTTAAGAGTGATGATACAACAGGAAGAAAGATTAGGAAAGAGGAGAGAAAAGGCAAACTCAGGGACTGGATTTCTAATTTCAGCAGAAGGTGGAGCTGGATGTAAGCATTATGGAGAGACTGCAGCTTCCCCTCCCTCTGGCGGCCTCAGCAGTGCCAGTTAATAGCAGGAAGGAGGGAAACTCTTCACTGAAACTGTGTACAGTGCAATGGATGCAGTGCGTGATGCATTCATAATTTTATACTGCTTGAAATTATAGGTATCTAAACACAATAGCTATTATTTATTTATTTGATAACATACAGTTTTTAGTTGTATTTTATCTTAACCTTGTTGTAAGCTGCCTTGCCTTCTCACCAGGGAGAAAATGAGATATAACTTCAACCAACCAATCAGTCCAGGCAAAATGAAGCAGGTCTGACTATTGTTTCCTTCACCTCTATAGTTACTTAAACAAGAAGGAAATGTACATCTTCACATTTATTTATTCATACTTTCTTTGTTTGAGGGGTGAACCCCAGGAGGTATTAAGGTGAATTCTTGGCAGCAATCAGCTGCTGAAAGACTCAAGAGTACAAGATGGTTTGGAGCTACTGAGTGACAATCATTTCCCCTTTCATGACAGTGAACCAGGGTATGGTCAAATGCTCTGTGATGTGCAAAGCCACAGGGTATGGGTGCTATAGACAAATTGGAGTTGTCTCATTTATCTCTTTCTTTCTCTTTCTCACTTACACACATGCCTTTGTACCTTCATAATGGGCCACATGTTTTCTAATCAAGGATATCCAGTATTTCTGTAGAGCTCCCCATTTCCCCCCCCCCATTATACTGGAGAATGCTAATATTGTTATGATCTTATGGTTCATCTATGCGTGTGTGTGTGCATGTGCACACACACACACACACACCCTCAATCATATCTGTACTTGCTTGCAAAATTCTCCCCAAAATTATTGAGATGATAAAAGATTGCAGAAAGTAATATTTTTTCTTCAGCATCTGTGTAGTGAAACAATGACACAAGACTGAACACTACATACAACCCACACATTGCTTAGGGTTAGCTTTTAGTTCACAGATCTGCATGAAGACACAAATCAGAGGACATCACTTTCCAGCAAAGCCAGAAGTCAGCATAGATCTGTGAGGATCAGGGCAGGGGTACATGAAGTTAACACTGATGTGGAGAGAAAGAACTAGAAGAACTGCTACTCTAGAGCAGTAAAAGCATGGATATGCAACATGGCAGAGTGGCCCTGTACCTGTCAGCTTATCAGATAAATAGGGCCATAGTCGTGGTAGAAACAGTGTGTGTATCACTTCACTAAGAAGAATGATTTGCCCCACCTAAGAATTTTTCAAAACATTTGCACTGAATACAAATAAATGCTGTGGAGCCCATAATTCACCATGGTTTACATATGGGGCTGGACAAAGGCTATAGTGCAGGTGGCATAGGTCATGGAGTGAAAATTGACTACTATGTGGCAGTGAAGTTGGCAAAAATAACGTAGTATGTCTCCTCTATCCTATCTGCAGCACACAGTCTAGCAGAATTTTTTCAAATGCAGAAGAGCCTATTAGGGCCAGGTTCACGGAGGCTGAGATCAGAATCCTTGGTTGCCTGTTGTGATAAATTTGTCTAATACTTTGAAGATACTTTGTATGCATTCAGAACCTGATGCCACAGACATTTCAGAGTTTAGGGAGGTGTCCAGCACACTACCAGGTCAATATTCTTGGGATCAGTTTGAATTATTTTAGTCTGATGATGTGGACAAGAAACTTGAATCAGTCCACCCTGCTACATGTAGTCTTGGCCCTTTGCCATCTTGACTGTTAATATGTAGAAGCTGTGGGTTGACTGGATAGTTTCCAGGGCAAGAAATACCTCAATATGTCAGAAGAGGTGCCTAGTGCCTTAGGGAAGCTGCGGTGCACCCTCTCCTAAAGAAGACCTTCCTGGACCCAGAAGAGTGTGAGAACTACCACCCTATCACATATAAGCCACATTTGGGCAAGATGCTTGAATGTGTGGTGGCCAGACAACTTCAATTGTTTTTGGAAGAAGCAGACTGTAGTCTGGTCTCAGGTCAGGGTATAATACTGAGAAAGCTTTGGTTGCTCTGACTGACAACTTACTCTGAGGGAAAGTTAGCAGAAGTATTACTCTGTTGATCTTCCTGGATCTTTCAGTGGCTTTTGATACCATTGATCATGCTATCCTACCAAACTGGAACTGGCAGATGATAGTAGCAGGTACTGTGTTCATTTGTGCTGAAATGTTATGGTCAAGAAACTGTAAATAATAATAATAATAATAATAACAATAATAATAATAATAATAATAATAATAATAATAATAATAATAATAATTATTATTATTATTATTATTATTTCCTATGATCTGAAAAATGTGCATCATCATGATAACAAATGTTCAGAATAAAAAACAAACAAACACACACAGTATATATTTGAAATCCTTTCATCTCCCACTACTAACCAATTGACTACCATTTTATACAATACCACTGTGGCAAAATAATTTCAAAACATATGCAGGCCATGACTGCAGACTTATAAAGTAACAACAGTGGCCAGTCCTCCTTGAATTTTAAAATGAATCACTATAACCATAAGGTGGCACAATATAGTTGTCATTTCAGTTGAACAAGGGTAGACCACATTTGAAATGACTCTTTCTCACTTGAAATAGCTTTTTTGATGTATGAGCATAGAAAGGTTTGATAAAACTTTGCAAAAAAACTTATTCCCCCCTCCCTTTGGTTGTATTGGTGATATTCAATGACTCCTTCACCCTCTTATTACAGATTACTGTTATCTTCTGGAAGACACATACCAGATGGATATATTTACGGAGACCACAGCCATGAGCTTGCAAGACCTGAGTAGGGCAGTGGAGGACAGGGGGGCTTGGAGGTGTTTCATTCACAGGGTTGCCATGAGTGTAGCCAACTCAAGGGCAGTTAACAACAACACAGTTATGATAACGACTGCCACTGCCTCTCTAAGCAAGCACACACATCCAGCAGAGCCCTACTGTTGACATGTCACTTGTCTGGCATCAAAACAGGGCACCCAACCATGTGATCAATGAGGAGGGGATCACTATACCCCATTCTCATTGACCACATGGCTAGGTGTCCTGTTCTAGCCTCACCAGAAGTAAAGTCGGCAGCAAGGTTCTTCTGCCATTGAGCAACTTTTGTGACTTGTTAGATGGTGGTGATGACATTAGGAGGACAGGGCACTGGTGCTGATGTGGGGTCAGCCTGGCCAACCATCTGGACAGCAAGGTAGCTTTGCCTCACTGTTGTGTTGGTATGTGTAGTGCTCATGTAATGGATCTGGGGTAGCTCTAGAGCAGAATACTCTCAGCTGCACCAGGATTTTTTTCTGCAGGTATAGATAAATTGTACCAAATTGTACTCAATAAACTGTACCAAATTAACAATGGAATAATCATGAGTTGTGAATTACCTATAAAAATTACAAAACCCAGTCTCCTAGACCTTGTGATCATAACTCATGCTATCCAATAGCTCATATACAATCATTGCAATTCACAACTGAGGGAACAGGATGGACAAAACAGGTACATGAAATCAGAGAATCAGAGAATTATAGAATTATAGAGTTGGAAGAGACCACAAAGGTCATCCAGTCCAGCTCCTTGCCATGCAGGAACTCACAAAACACTCCTGACAGATGGCCATCCAGTCTCTGTTTAAAAACTTCCAAAGACAGAGACTCCACCACCCTCCAAGGAAGTGTGTTTCACTGTCAAACAGCTCTAACTGTCAGGAAGTTCTTCCTAATGTTGGGGTGAAATCATTTTTCCTGTAGCTTGAATCCATTGCTCTGGGTCATATTCTTTCAAACAGCAGAAAACAAGCTTCAATATGACACCCCTTCAAATATTTAAACAGGGCTATCATATCACTTCTTAATCTTCTCTAGGCTAAACATACCCAGCTTCCTAAGTCACTCCTGGTTTCCAGACCCTTCATCATTTTGGTCATCCTCCTCTGGACATGTTCCAGCTTGGCAACATTGTTTTTGAATTGTGGTGCCCAGAACTGGACACAGTATTCCAGGTGAGGAATATTGAAGCATTTTTTTTAGTCATTTCATCAACTGAGATAAGACAGCTTCCCTTTTTCTTCAGTTCTGAGGTTGTCACTCTTAAAGTTGGAGGCAAGCTGGCTATCTGTTTAGACACAATGCAAATCTAGAATCAAATCTAGAGTTAGTTCTGCCAAGAAGACACTTTTATGGAGTGTTCATCATGGATTAGTTATGTCCTGATCAGTATAAGCAGTTAAGCAGACAATGTTCACCATATTTAAAATGAAAATCCAGCACTGACTGATGTTTAGTTATCACTTTGGAAATGTGGATGGAATACATCTGGACACAAGCAGACGAGCCACCTTTGTGTTAAGTATAATAAAGACTGGCTTCAATTATTGTCTGATTACTGCACCATTATGCACTGAAGCAAGTAGAATCCCTGCATATCATTTCTTTGACACAAAACTTTAAAACAGAGGTAAGGCCTACTTGCAGATGTTGTGGCCCTACAACTTCCATTAATCCTAGTCAGCACAGCCAATTTGGGGATAGCTGGGAGTTGTGGTCCAACAACATATAGAGGGGTATACTGTACTTTGCCCACCTGCCAAATTGTTTTGAAAGCCATGTATCACCACCATCCCCACCAAAAAGCTGAAACAGCTTGTTGCAACACATTTTAATTCTTTGCGACACAGTCTTTCCAGCATGGCCATATATTCCAGTGGACAAATTCTGTGATCCAACCATGTTTGAGAAGACAGAAAACGTCTGAATCTACAGACTTGACACTGTAATGCCATGTGGCCTTAACTGAGGGATGATGCTGCTCTTATCCCTCTGAATTCCATGCCTAAACCCTGGGAATTTCAAAATGGTCACTGGCTGCTGTTTATTTCTTCCATTACAATAGACATCATTGAGGAAAGTGGAAGCTGGACACACTGCTACTGCAATCCCTTTAGAATCGATTCTGAGAATTTTCCAGCAAAATGACATTTTAAAATCTTTGTCCATTCCCCCTTTGCCCCTTCCATCTGACCATTTGTCCACTTCAAAAGGGCTTTGAAGTTAGCTCCTTCCAGACCCATCTCCTTTCAACCTCCAGGAAAGGAAGGCAAATCCACAGCCATAAACCTGCCCCAGATCCCCTGTCGATTATTTACAAACCCCAACCACAATTCACTACCTCCATCACCCATTTGTGATTAGATTCCTATGAGAAACATGGAATCATGACACTAATAACAATTTGATCAAATCTACTTCAGTTTTATAGTATCCACTTAGGGTTCAGGTTTAACTTGAAAACAGTGCTGTTCAGTTGCTTTTTTTCAACTCTCTTCCTTCCTCTCCCTCTCCCCTATTTCTCAATCTGTGGTAGTGGTTGTGTATGGCTGCATCATTAACCTGTGACATTTGAAATTGCCTCACAGCAAGAATTTTATGTTATTCCTCATGGCTGTGGGATGGCAGTAATCATTCATCAATTATAATATTCTCATACAGTGCAAAGCATTGTTGGCAATGTTTGGTAAACATATCCCACAGTCTATGCACAGGAGTGAGCTTGTCTCTGATATTGATTCATTGCAATTAAAGCTGATTATCAAATCTGAGAACTTCATTGATTCCTCTGAAGGTGGCAAATGACATAGTGTCCTGGAGGGCAACCCTCAACAACACATTATGCAAAGGTCATTTCAGGAACAAAGCAGGAAGATCAGCTACAGGTCTTTGACTGAGAGGTGTCAGTAAGAATGACCACCTGCTGCAGTGTGGGTTTGGGTTGTTGCAAATATTTGCAGACAAAATTGGGTCTGGAGTGAACCCCAAAACCAGATAATCACTTTTTTTTTTGCAAAATAATTTAAAAAACAAAACAAGAAACTACTTAATGTGAAAGATTTCTACATTGCAGAAAAATGGTTTGATGCTTTTTTCTCATGCAGAACATACAAAACAGTAAAGTAATAAGTAAAATTAAATTTCCAACTGCTTATTGCTGCATTGTGTGAAAGCAGATGGATTTTCACTAAATTTGGAGGGTATGTTTGAGATGGTCTGACTTAAAATATAGTGTAGGTAGTGTGCATGAAAATTACTTGGGGGAAGCTGGGGAAACCCCAATTATTTCAAATTGGATTTTAATCATATTGGGATTGTATGGTTGATACGGTATGACTCAAAATGTCAGTTACATTTTATACATAAAATTCATTTTGAGGGTCTTGGGATGCAAGTGTCCCAATTTTTTTTCTTCATTTTAATAGAATAGGGCATTTGTCAACAAATGGGGAACAGTATGCTCTTTCTCAAGGGCAGCTCAAACTGATGTGCAATGTGAGGAATATTTGAGGGCCCAAAAAGAAAGACAATCTCTTTTCAGAGACATGAAAAGTCATAAATGAAGGCTAATGATTTCCAGTACACATGAGTAAAGCAGATGATTTTTCTGAGGAACACACAGGGGTGAAGCATGAGGGAACAGCCTCTGGCCACTCTGCCCACGATCAATCCACAATCACCCGGGGACCATGGTGATCGCACAACCTAATCTCAAAGCAGGCTGCTGCTGTGGTCCTGAACAGGCTGCCAGCAAGGGGCAAATTTTTGCTTCTCCTCTTGCTGGTGGCTTTGGGCTGCCTTAGGCAGCCTCAGAGCAGCTTCCACTTGTTCTTGGGGAGGGGGCATCTCTACACCATGCCTCCTAAGTGGCCAGAAGCCACTCCTTTTGGCCTGTTTTGGGCCATAGTATTACAGCTAGTAACCAGTAACATCAACCATCAATTTGGAGGTCACTTTGATCACAAGCATTTTAAGTTCATGTTTGTTTGTTTGTTTTCATCATCATCCCAATAGAAGTGTGTGTGTGTGTGTGTGTGTGTGTGTGTGTGCATTCAAGATGCATATCAGCTTATGGCAACCCATGAATTCCATAGGGTTTCCTTAGGTAAGGAATACACAGAGGTGGTTTTGCCAATTCCTTTTTCTGAAATACAGCTTATAACACCTGATATTCATTGGCCATCTCCCATCCAAGTACTAACCAGAGCTGACCCCGCTTGGCTTCCAAAATCAGATGGAATCTGGTATCTTTAGAGTATTGTCGTTTTGTGCCTTCGAGTCATTTCTGACTTTTGATGAACCTAAAATGAATCTGTCAGAGGGCTTTCTTGGCAAAATTTGTTCAAGGGAGGGCTTTAGAGTATAGTACTCCAAAAATCTATGGGTAACAATTGATTTTAAAAACTAGATGAACAATTCTTTCCCCAAAACATCATTATCATGATTGAAGAGGATCTGGAACATGGACTTGTAGGAGATTGGTGAAAAGGTTTTGTGATCCTTTTAGCCCCCTATGCTACTTGGATTATGCTGATACCATCTGTCAATGGTGGATTAAATGTCATGCTGACATGCTCTCTCATTTCAACACTGCATGTAATATATACAAGACCAACTGCCTGGGCAGAGCTGAAAATCAAAACTGTTGCCACTGTTGCTCAATGAAAATGTGGCTTGTGTAATTAAGGGGAGGTCTGGAAAAAGAAATCAAATCCATTGATTTGAGAACCAAATTGCATGTTCTCCTGATTTTTTAAAGTGCCTTAGAAGGATCCTTAGAAGGTGGGGAATAAGTTGGATAAAAAAAGAGATGGAAATAATACAAATCATAGAATTTTAAGAGTTGGAAGAGACCACAAGGATCATCTAATCCAGGGGTAGGCAACCTTTCCCCTTTAAGGGCCGAGAGACTTTAGATCCCAGAATCCCAGGAGCTATTGGCCAGCATGGGATTATTGGCCAACATGGCTGAGGCTCCTGGGAGCTGAAGTCCCTCGGCCCTTAAAGGGGAAAGGTTGCCTACCTCTGATCTAATCCAACCGATTGCTATGCAGGAATACACAATTGCAACACTCCTAAAAGATGCTCACCCAACCTCTGCTTAAAGATCTCCAATGATGGAGAATCCACCACCCTCCAAGGTAGTCTATTCCACTGTTCAACAGTTCTTACAGTAAAAAAAAAAAGTTTTTGTAATGTCTAGGTGCAATCTAATGTAGTGTAAAGACATGAGTTATTCTTCCTTGCTGACTCCTAGTTGTTTTTCCACTCTTGAGTTCTTGTACTATTGGCTCAATCTCTTAATATCATTAAAGCCAGTTTCCACAGTATTTGGTGTCCCCATGCTCTCTGGACACACTGTCTCCCTTACTCATATAATTCAGTTTAAAACTTTCCTGATCAGATTTGTAAGACTCCTAGCAAATATCTCTCCCCCCCCCCCCCCCCCCGCACAACTATTGTGAGGTGCAACACATCTCCTGCCTGAGGTCCCTCTTCATGAAACCACAGACTATGGTCCAAGAAGCAAAATCTTTCTGGGGGCACCATCTGTGGAGTCTGTTGTTCACTTCTTATATTTTTCCACCTCTTCCTGTATTCCATCCTTCAACAGGAAGGAGTGATGGAATAACAACCTGTGCCCCAAGGTCCTTTAGTTTCCTTGCTAGAGCCTCTTATAATATGTTGAAGGCTATATCTTGCCCTATCATTGATTCCAACATATATTAGAAGAAAGGAATAATGGTCAGTTTACTTGATGAGTTTAGTTGGCCTCTCTGTTACATCATGGATCTTCTTCCCCAAGAGATAGCACACATCTTGAGAGATCGTATCTGGCCCACACACCACAGCTTCTGTTTTTCTTAAAAGGGTATCACCTGCCACCACCATATGTCTCTTCTTCTAATGGGAATAAATCATAGCTTTTCGGACAGAGAAGAGTGTTCTCTTAACTGTTTTCTCTGTTGCAATTTTTTTGGTTGACATCTCTTCACTCTCCAAACTTCTGTTAGGCCTACTAGGGAACTATATCTTATTTTTGTTCAAAAGGGCAACTTCAGGCAGAGGAAAATTTTTATTTGAAAACTGAGGAGGAGAAAAGTGGAAGCTTGATAATGTCTTACCTAGAAGCTTGTAAGTATAAAGAAAAGTCAGGGCTTCAGATGTTGCATTTCCCACTCACAACTATTTGACCAAAAGTAAAATAATACTGATATTTTTGCATATTATACTTATCAGAACATATGTCACACACATAAACATACTGCTTGGTAGTCTTCAACAAGACATTCCTCACATTCATATTCTTTTTGCCAAATCAGCTAAGGTAAACTAATGGAACAGTAGATGTTGGATACTATATTTGAATCTACATCCTAAGGTACCTGCTTTTTTAAATGAACAAAAATAGTTGGTCATCCATCCACTGCATTAATTAGCACCACAGTGCATTTCATTCTTGCCATCTAATGTATTTTTTCCAGCTTCTACTGCATACTGTTAAATTATCTTTTGAAAAGAAAATTAAAGCCCCATTTCCAATAGATTATTATGACTATGTATCATAAGCCAGGTGACATCTTCTACCAAAATAATTACTCATTTTCCAAAGAGGCTAGAGCAAATCATCGCCACCTTGGGACCATGAACTCATCTCTGAATCTGTCTTTCTAATTAGCCACGCAAACAACTCCTTACCTCTCCAGCCTCCCATGAGGTCTACTTGCTAGCAGTTATCAAGCACACAGACTGAATTTCCCCCCAATGATTATCAATCCATTTACTTGGAAATAAATGTTCTATTGATTGTAGGAAATTTTACTTTGCAATATACATTTAGGATAGCAGCTCTTCCTTTGTCAAAGAGCCACCTGAGTTGTGGAAAACCACTGTAGTGGTAGCTGTATTCTTGCTTGTGTCAGAAACAAACTTTCTAATAATCTCTCTCTCTCTCTCTCTCTCTCTCTCTCTCTCTCTCTCTCTCTCTCTCTCTCTCTCTCTCTCTCTCTCTCTCTCTATATATATATATATTGGCAAACCATGCATATCCACAACACAACATCCAACAGCAGGGAGAAATGACACCAGGTAAGTCATAGAAACCTAGAACTTGTCCAGATTAACTGGCTTGTGCATAGAACTGTAATGTGGTTTATGAGTCCCACATCTCATCATACTAGCTATAAAATTGGGATGGAGAGCCTTTGCCCTTAAAGAAGTTTTAGAGAAATTATGAGAACTATAGTTTGAAAAAGTAACTTTTCCAAACTCTTAATTAGAGGAATAGTGTATGTACCCCACCTCTGAAAGTCCAAAAAAGGAATTGCCTTTGTAAAAACTAATGCGGCTGACAGCTGAGATTTTTCAATCCAAGGAGAAATGTATCTACAGCATCCATTTCTAAGGGTAGCTTGAGGACTTGATTATTTTGAGGGACATATCTAGATGGACTCTTTGACCTCTTCCTTCTCCTATGGGCAGATATCCCCTCATTTCTGTTTTAGGCACTTTTATATAGAAAAGGTTGTAGGCCACAGAGCAACATGCTCAGATTTTAGTCTAGAGGCTACAGAAGCTTCTCACTTGTCCTCTAGCCGTGTATGCCAGTCAGTAAAGTTGAACTGGTCTGGACAGCTGTGGAGAGTGATAAATAATAAGTGCTTTTGAAAATATTTGTCCTTGCTTATGTGCCTTCTGTTTGTGATGCAGCTGGTCCAAATTAGCTTTGAGAAGATGTTGTGCAGCTGTTTCTCTGAAGCATCACCACCAGGCAAACGACAACACAGCCCAACAGCTCCCTGATCTCTGTAGCTTGTTTTGTCCCTTCTCTGTCATATTTCATCTCTACACATTAAGTCTTTATTTTGAAAGTATTGTCCCCAGGCATATGTTCAGAAGTTTGCAGGAACAACTTTACCATGCATGAAATGTAATTTCCTCCCTCCTTTTTTAACTTTCCAGTTGGCCCTAAGGGCTTGTGAAAAGAACTTTTCATTTCTTATGGCAACTTGGTATCCTTATCTCCTTCTGCTGTTTTTTTGTTTTTAAATACCCTTTGAGAAATTCATTGAAATTTAAACCCAACTTCTGCAGGCAAAAATAACCATAGCTCACTGATATATATGGAAGATGTGTTTTTGTCACTAACACTTCTGCTCTGTGCAAAGTACATAATGCATCAATACATACCAATATACAGAAACAACTGTACTGGGTCAGATTCATAGCCTTTCATGATGGTGGTGGCCACAGTCTTTCCCATCTCAACAGACTACCTAACATTTCCCCAAATTTGTTCAAGTCCTATGTCAAATTCAATATTTACCATGCATATCATGGTAACATGTTTGCTAGGTTGCTTTATTGCTTGGCTCCACACACTTTCCACACTTCTAGAGCATGTGTCAAGTATGAAGAGATTTCATCAATTTCATCAGAAATCAGGACATTCAGGTAACAGCTTTAATGTCTTCTGTAATAGTCTATTTTGGTGTAGGCCTGAGGTATAGTTTTATGGATTATCCCAGCCTATGCCAAACCTGAATGATTCAGGAAACTTGGCTTGACATGTGAATAATATTAGCACTCAGTGGCCAGAATTCTGTTGGTGGCTTTCCTGGCATATACCACCGTGCTTTTAAAGACATTGTGGAAGAAGGTGCCCTATGACACCTTTTGCCATGCTGCTTTCTTTCTGGAAGTGAAATGGCAGCCAGAAGCTCCTGGGTGCAGTACCTCCTCCTAACCAGAGATTGGCCTCAGGAATGAGAGCTGTCCATCTGGCCTTAAGTACCTGGACACTGAGAAACCATTTTTGCCTTTGCTCTTAAGGACGTTATCACACGTGGGCCAGTTTCATTGTTAAAGAGATAATAAAGTGGAAATGAAGCATCCCGAAAAGAAAGTGAAAATAGAGCTTAATTACGCAAAAGCTTTTCACACGTAATTACAGTAATAACAGAATTAAGTTAAAAGTGAAAAAAGACGTTTTTAACTTTCATACACAAGTGAAAAGAACCCGTACATGTACTGGAAATGGGTGTGTTTTGTGACAAGACTCCTCCTTTTCCAGGGCGAGTCCTGCATTTCCCAGGAGGAAATGTCAGACTGTCCTACATTTGGGCTCATGTCCTCCTGCACAGGTCCTAACCCCCTTCCGTTGTGGGTAGGACCTCTCAAGAGAGCAGAGGAGGAGGAGGAGGAGGCTGGAAAGGCAAGGCAAGGCAAGGCAGCCGAGGCAAGGGAGGGATTGAGAAGGAGAAACTAGAAGTAGCTCCCATGCCCCCCCCATAAGCCTTTCCCCTTTGTAGGACCTGCAGGGCAGAACTTCATGGTGAGATGGAGCTCCAAGTTGCTCCACAAGCACACCCCACACTTGCACCCACATCTACCCACCGCTGCTGCGAAGGAAGCCTTCTTTCCCCTCCTCCTCTATCCCAAATGCCAAACTTCTCCTCCGTCCCAAACTTTTTTCT
>CM034706.1:61311837-61338698 GCA_020142125.1 Phrynosoma platyrhinos | reverse complement strand
TCTCGAAATTAAAAAGATCTCAGATAATACCAGTTTCTGTCCAGTTTCCAATCAGTTTCTGTGTGACGTCGTGTGAAATCGTGAGGCACAAATTCCGTTTTTGTTTGGGATTTGTGTAGATTAACCAACAGATTTCCCCCATCTTCTCCTCCCTTAGGTGCACAAAGACAGCAGGTCAACTCCTACCACAACTTCACGACCACTATCACTGGCTGGGGTGAACATATATTCAGGGGGCTTTGGTTACTCTTGTGGCAAAGAAGAAGCCATCACACCCTAGCCTACCTGCAGAGCTATGGTGATGGAGGATCATGCTCTGTCAGCAGTTGTATTAGGTCTTGACCAGGGTATTCCTCCTAAAACTGAAGGTCTTGTAATACTGCAAAGCTGATAAAGCTAGGAATGTAAACTGAGAAGGCTTTGGTTAATGGTTGTAGCCACACTGCAGAATTAAAGCAGTTTGAAATCACCTTATCTGCCATGACTATCCTACAGAATCCTGTGATTTGTAGTTTGGTGAGTTATTCAGCCTGGCCTGTCAGAGAGCTCTGATGCCTCACCAAACTACAAATCTGAAGTTTATGTAGAATAGAGTAATGACAGTTAAAGTGGTGTCAAACTGCTTTAATTCTGCAGCGTGGCTACACCCCAAGTTTCACCTTACTCCCAAGCTCCCTATGAAATTCACAGTCATGATTCCTGTCTACAATATTGGAAACACTGTCACTGTACCTCACAGGGCTGCTGTAAGGCAACATAAGGAAGGTGTTTATTATACTCAAACACACTGTGTAAATGCTAAATCTAATTATGGCCAAGAACTTACAATGTCCAGTGCTTTCACAGGGGAATTTACATCTGTATAAGAAACCAACAGATTTCCAGCCTTTTTGTTCTTGATCCATTTTCCTAATGGCATACCCATGCTGATGCCTTACTGAGGGATGTTGCAGACTGGCCCAAAGGGCTGGCCTGGGGGTGGAGTTGGGGTGGAGCAGCCGCACTCTGGCTGCCCCAACCCCAGCCCAACACCATCTTGATGCCGTGTGGTCATACGCATGGCATGCGGCGCCCTCCTGGTGCAATGTGCAGACACGCTGTGCCGAAAGGGTGCAGAAGAGCCATGGTGCTGGCTCTTGGGGTGGCCTTTTGCCACCCCTAAAAGGAGCGGCATTTTTCCACTCTTTTAGGGGTGGCAAAAGGGAGGATTGGGGCTGTGATGTGGGTTGCTATGGCCCCAATCTGCTGCTCCCTAGGGTGGCTCTCTGTCGCCCCAAATAGGCCATCTGCATCGGCCCTTACCCTCACACAAGGTGCATCTACACCATATAAATAATGACATTTGACACCATTTTAAGTGATATAGCTCCATCCTATGGAATCATGAAATTTGTAGTTTTACAAGGTCTTTAGCCTTCTTTGCCATAGAGTGCTGGTGTCTCACAGAGCTACAAATTCTAGGATTCTGTAGGATGGAGCCATGGTAGTTAAAGTGGTGTCAAACTGCATTATTTCCACAGTGCAGAAGCATCCACAGACTACTGTAGTGATATGGGGGTTTCCCTTTAAAAATACTCATAACTTACCATTAGTGCAAGATATATGCACTTTAGAAACCAGTTTCTGAGTCCAAATCAAGGTGCTGCTTCTAACCTCTATAGCCATGAATGGTTTGGGTCCAAGAAATCTGAAAAACTTTCTCCTCTGCCATGAATTCTTTGTCAAAGCTTTTATTGGGGGTGGCTACAGAGCCTCCTTCCCAAGGAAGGTCAGTTTGGGCTCATTTCTACAGAGTTGTAGAGCAGCAGTTAAAAATGTAGTGCAGCTTTAAAGGATGTGTAGCCATCCAGATGTTGTTAGACTGTTAAACCCAATACATTTAGCAGCATATCCAATGGTAAGAGATGGTAGAAGCAATTCAATAAAATGTGGAGTGCCCTAAGTTTCCTAGATAGTGTTGGATATGACTTTTGACTTATAAAATTGTTTTAAAGGGTTTTTTGTTTTCTTCTTATTCTGTTGTGATTTCATTGAATTTTATCTAATTAAATATTTCTATGTGGGCCCCATGAGTATACAAGCCATTTATAAATACTTTCAATGAGTAAAATAAGTAAAGATATTTGAGTATGGTGGTTTATTCGAGAGGCTTGAAAATGCCATTCATTATTATCATTCTTTTGGCACAAAGATCTTTGCTAGAAGACAGGAATATATTGTTATCCTTATTATATTATGTATTCATCTACATTCAGATTGGAGGGAATATATCTGAATTCTAAATCTTTAAAAACTAACACAACAAGGAGACACTTCCCAATTCGGTTCCAATGAATTTGGGATGATCAGATGTCATCACCACTAACATCTCATTTTGCTGTCCAGATAAGCTATTTCTCATCAATACAGAGTGTCTACAGTTAAGCATCTTCAAAGTCACAAGACTGGAAATTATGTAAATCCTGGATAGAGGAGAGTAGACTTATGATCTGAATTAACAAAGGATTTTTGAGAAAACCAAATGAACCTTGAGTAAGCCTGACCTCCCTAGATTAACTAATGTGACCCTTTTGACAAACAGCAATTCACACAACATACACTGAATAGCTTGACTTCACTGGAGCATAAACAGAAAAGGATGAACATGCCTTACATGTGCAACAGTGGTGGACCTTTTAAACATTCAAGAAGATAAGAGATGCAAGCTATCATGCAGTTGAATTAAGCACCTCTATAACTTCCATTGATTTTATTGGGATATTATGTGGGCTTAAAAAGAAATTGTTTCATTACAGATCAACTGCTTTATACTTGGTTTATAACAAGTCTGGGGAACACATGACTCTCCAGATATTGAATTTCACTTCCCATCATCCCTTACATTGGCTATGTTGGCTAAAAGTGAGTTACAGTTCAACAACATCTGGAGGATCACTTGTTCTCAAGCCCTATTTTTTTAAAAATATTTTGTAATCCCAATGTAAAGAATAATAAATGAGGTAGAAAACGCATCATAACACATTTCACATACCATGATGTTTTGTTTTCTGGTGCTTTGTTTGGAGTTGTTTTAAAAATGAAGGTATGGCTTCTTTGTAGACTTCTTTTTTTAATAAAGACTGTGCACTTTTAATTAATGAGATTTTAATAGGATTTGTAGCAATTGCTATATTACCATAAGACCCATCTAACTTAAGGTTTCATTCTTTCACAATGGCCAAACAAGACCTCTGAGAAAAATTCACAAGTAGGGCAAGATGACATTGGTACTCATTCCCAGTTCTCTGTCTTCAGCATTTTCAGCTCAGAGTTATGTTGACTATCTGCAGTTAATTTTCTAGTTAAGTAGCCACCAACAGACCCTCACTTCTTAAAGGGATTTACTGCATATTTTGTAAATCCAGTGTGCTAGGCGGTACCATCACAGGTTTCCTTGTCCTATAAAGATCACACTTTATCTTAAATTTGCTACCTATTGGTTTAAGATGATCCTAAATTTTTGTATTATTAATAATCTCTGCCTGTTAATTTTCTCCATATCATTTTTAATGCATCTCTACATCTCTATATCTTTTCCCCTCAGAGCACTGCTTTGGAAACAAGCTCTTCTACTGTAGTCCTTCATGAGGAAGATTATCTCTCACCTCTTCATTACTTTAGTTATCTTTTCACTGTGTCTGAATCTACTGCTATGGCCTATTTACACTAGGAACTATACTTAAAAATAATAAGAGTTAAACTCCCATGGCTTTGCTCCAGAGAATGGTGGGAATTATAGGTTAAATAGAAGCTCTTTTGCAGAACCAGTGGCCTCAATCCAATTAGTCCCTTTTAGAATAGACCCATTAAATCAATGGAACTTACATAACTGTTGATTTACTAGGTTCCCATTGATTCAATAGGGTTACTGTAATTAGATTTATTAATTGGATTATTCCAGAGTTTCCAGGGAATAATGACTACTGAACCAGCTTTAGCATATACTATAGTTAGATACAACCTTAGTTTCTCTGCTGACAGGACCCTAATGGAATTGACTGTATCAGAACATAATAGTCATGGTTTTTCATACAAGTTGGAACAGGAAAATTTCTTACTGTTTTTAAAAAAACCTTTACATTTGCATTCATTGTACCTTCATCTTAAACAGGTTTTCGTGGTAGGACACATTCTTGTTCTGTCCAAGTTGATCCTAATTTATGACAACCCTATGAATGAGAGACCTCCAAGATTCCCAGTCATCAACTGCCCTGCTCAGGTCTTGCAAATGCAGGCTATGGCTTCCTTGATTGAATCACACCACCTGTAGTGTGATCTCCCTTCCCCTCCTCACTGCCTCCCACTTTACCAAGCATTATTATCTTTTTCAGTGTGTCCCATCATCTCATTATATGTCCCAAATAATTTAAATTCTTATTTGTACACAGTGATTGACAGTTTTAAGCCTCTCACTTTTACTGTTTAGTTTTAATTTTATTTTTTTAGTGTATAGTCGCCCCTCCATTCTCACAGACTTGAGGTCCATGGTTTTGAATATACACGGAGGGGCAACCTCCATTCAAATCAATGGGGTGCACTCCTGCAGGCTGCACGCACCCATGAGAGCACACCCCATTCAAGCCTAAGGGGCTTGAATATTGTGGAGACTTGTTTTCACAGGGTGTGTATGTCTGGAATGTATCCCTCATGAAAACAGAGGGCCGACTGTATTGATTTTTATTTTTTTTATACATAAATTCAAATGCATGTACACTTTTTAGAATATTTTGATTTGGCACCAGACAACCCTCCTGTAAGAGGACATTCCATAGTTGTAGTGCCATCATAGGAAAGTGTTGTCTTTTTAGATGGTATTTCTCTTTGGGCTCACCATTCAAAAATGGTAAAAAAGAAAAGACCTATTATCATTTAACTCATACAATTATTAGTTGAGAAATGAATCACTAGTCATAATCTTCTTCATTTTCTTGTCATTTCTTTATAATTGTGTGATATACTTCACTTGGAGAATTATATTATAGTACATAGTATACCATATTTCTTTGAAAAAAATGGATATGAACGAATCATACTTGAGCTTCTGTTTAAGGGACCACAATTGGACTGAATTCCTTTATTTCATCCCAAGTAGATCAGATGCACTGAATCAATTGTTGAGTGGGTGAATCAACATATAAAGAAATCCACTATGATCAACTATGCCACTGATTCAAAAAGTATACTCTTGTCAGGGCTAAGAGCTGGATAGAGGTTGCTATTAACACCTGGGTGCTGATTTTTCACTAGTGACTTAGGATTGTAGGTGCAAATGCTTTAGAAGAGTGGCAATGAGGCATTGCCTTTGAACACCTGAAGTTTCCATACTGAAATATATTAGGAATGTATTTCCTATCAACATGCAACAATGCATTGCTTGTGAAAATGACACTGGTTCATTCTAAAAATAGGTTAGAGCATATTATGATCATTACTGTATTCCAAAAAGAAAATGCAGAGATGAATCAAAACAGACAATTGTTTATTTACAACACTACAGTAAAGGACAGAGCACAACACAAGGGAAAAAAGATCACAATCTATTATTGACAGTAGCAGCTCTATAATAAGTAGATTATTCCAAATATTATAACTGTAATTTATAATACAATTATCACATTAGTTCTGATCAAATGACAATATTAGTTTATTTTTAAATTGCTTATTTATACTTTTACATTTAGTTCATCCCACAACATTGTTTCTACAAGTTGCAGAGGATTTTATCTTTTGCATCTTTAAAAAGGATTTTATAAATTTGATTACTGATCTGTGATTTCCAAATAATTTGCTTTGTAATTTTTTTATGGCAGACTTTCATGTTCACTTTGTGGCTTCTTTCAAGATCTTTGCCTGAAGATATAATCAGAACACAATGCCTTTCTCAGTTACTCCAGATTCTTCCAACACCAGTAATTAGCAATTTGATACTCTACTCGAATGTGTAACATTCAGGGTGGTGGGGAAACTGGCATGTGCTTAGAGATAGCTTCCCATTTTTATTACACACTTACCTGAAAGGAAGTCCCATCAAAGTCAATGAGCCTTACTACTGAGTAGGCACATATAGCAATTTACAGTTTAGGTAACTGCCTTTGTAGATAATTACAAAAAAATCTTTTTGAATAATTATTTCTAGAGAATACAAAACACATGTTTGGTAAAAATAAATAAATTTATATCACAAAGGAGTGTTTTGTGGCTATTTTTACCAGCTTAGTACTGGCAAATGTATATGCCACAAGTGTAAGTGCACACAGGTACATCCATTTCCCATATTACTGTTCTCTATACTTTCAGCATCCAGATTTTTAAACTATCAAGGGTGCAATCCTACAACTGGCAATTGACCAGCTAAAGAGCAGTAGGAAGTGGTATAAATGCCACTCTACCAGTGAAAGGAAAACCTGCAGTATTAAGTCGTAGGCTTTCATGGCCGGCATCCATAGTTTTTTTTTTTTTTTTTTGTGGGTTTTTTCGGGCTGTGTGGCCATGTTCTAGAAGAGTTTCTTTCTGACATTTCACCAGCATCTGTGGCTAGCATCTTCAGAGAATCTCTGAAGATGCTAGCCACAGATGCTGGTGAAACGTCAGAAAGAAACTCTTCTAGAACATGGCCACACAGCCCGAAAAAACCCACAACCCCCCCCCCCAAAAAAACCAAACTATAAACCTGCAGTACTTACACTACTCAGAGTACCTCCTTGCATACATTTGCAGAAAGCTCTGTGGATCTCCTTGTCCTGAGACTGGTGAGAGCTCAAGCAGAATAGCCTGGAGGCATGTCAGGTCATATCCACACTGGATCCTAAACTTCCTCATTCCTGACATATAATAAATAAAAATAAGCTGCTTTGCTTTGACATATATCCTCCATCATCTCTGGGCTAAATGCAGCATTAATCCTACTTAGAGGATCCCCACTGAAATGAATGGGAGTTATCAGTCTCAACTAACTTGAGTCCTATTGGTTTTAGTGGGTTTGTTCTAGGTAAAACTAACTAACAGTGGTGTTAGCTATCCACTTGTTTTACTTTGCATCTATTGGAAATTCACAACAAAGCAGCAACAATCAAAACTAACTAACTCAAATACAAGATTCACATATTAAACCCATTGGGACAACAGCTTAAGAAGCTATCAAAATATTTTCTAAGTGCATCATAGTTTATGAAAATACAGTGTAAAATAGAACCATGCATTGATGAAATGTTATAAAAATATAAATTTAAAGAGAGCAATCACAGGACTTTTTTTTTTACTACCTTCAAAGTATAACAAAAGAGTAACTGTATTACTAGTGCAAAATAATGCAGGAGCATCCTCTGACATTGTGGCCCTATTTTCCTCAGTCAAACAGTGATGTATCTGTAGAAATCTCACTTTTGTTGTACCAGGGAAAATGTAACCAAGAATGCTTGTGCACTTCATTGGACTACTCAAATGGCAACTCAATACTTGGGGCTCTTTCCCATTACAAAAATTATAGCACTATGATTCCACTTTCATTGTTATGGCAACATCCCATGGAATCCTGGGATTTCTGATTTGTGTTGCTGTGTGCCTTTATGTTGTTTCTGACTTACAGTGACCCTAAAGCAGTGGTTCTCAAATAGTGGGGCGGGCCCCCCAGGGGGGGGCGAGGCTCCGTAAAGGGGGGCCCGTTACGGCTGGAGAGAGAGAGATTGTCCCAGCGCAGCCCCAGTAGCAGCCCGACGTGCTCTATCCTGATTGGTCAAACCCACCCATTTACAGTCGCGCGGGGGGGGGGCGCAAAATGTTTTCTTCTTTCCTAGGTGGGGCATGACAGAAAATAATGGAGAAGCACTGCCCTAAAGTAAACCTGTCATGGATATTTCTTGGCAGGTTTTGTTCTGAGGGGGTTCAACAATGTCCTCTGAGACTGAGAAAGTGTGACTTGCTCAAGGTCACTCAGTGGGCTTCTATGACCAAGCAAGAATTTTAGTCTTTGTTGCCCACAGTCCTACCCCAACACACAAATCACTACACCACCTAGGTCTTATTTGAAGTTTAAGGAGTGGCATTATCATCCAGAGGGCTCTATTGCCTCACAAAGCTATTGACCCAGGATTCCTTTCAATGCAGCAATGGCAACTAAAGTGGAATTATAATATTATAACTTTTGTAGGAAAGGGTTCTTGTATAGTGTCATTAGATCTGCTTTAGATCTCTTTTAGATCACTTTCTTACCACAATATCACTCCCAATGAAGAAACAGCATGTTATCACCATTATATGGAGATTTTCAGTGCTTTTTCTTGATCCAGAAATATTAAAAGCCAGCCATTTCATATAGCAGTAGATATTTTCAGGGTATTTCTATATAATCGTCACATTCCATTAATTCAACTCTTGACAGGAACTGATGAGACCTGATGAGAGGAACCTCAGCCATCACAAAATTCAGTTCTAACTACAGTTAGTAAGTGTAAACATTACTCCTTTGTGACCAAACACATGTGAAGCTTGTAAATACCAGATTCACAGTTCAGAAAACATAGCATCACATAAACTTGTACAGTATTACATGCTTGGATTTCTTGATGCATTGAAAATTCACAGATTCCACTCAGCTGCTTGATTATTAATGTGTAAAAAAAAAATCACATGGCAATTGCAGACACTTCTGCTGACTATAGCTTTCCAGGAAGTGTACACACTGGATGCAGGCATGACAGAGTAGACATGTCAGCAAGTTATGCATATGGTAATCTGTGTACAATTTGCACTTTTTTCCCTACACAAAAATGCTTTGTATATAGAAGATGCGTTCTATGTGAAGCTGTTCTAAAGTAAATGTTGTTAGCATCAGTGTATTTGAAAGCAAAGCATCACAAAGTGTTTCCCAGTAATAGTTTAAATAAAATTCCTATTTCTTATAAGTATATTTGTGTGTTTTTTTTAAAAAAAAAACCACATTGTGAGCAAAATTGCTAAGTAATTTAACAGTACGAGGGAGTATCATAAAGGTTTAATTATCACGTTTAAAAAAACTGACAGAAAGTTTGTTTTGATTTATAGTTGTTAACTTATCTTGTGTAGTCACCATTCAGATTCATGTATTTTCTCCAGCATTTCTTTACTGTGTGAATACCATTATTGTAGAAATCTGCAGATTGTGCCTTAATGAGGATTTTACACTTTAGTCACTTCTGGCACAACCTGTCACAAAAATAAAGGACACAATGAGCTGATTTTCTCAACATCATGCACCCAGGGACCAATGATGACACTGACAAATTTTCATCAATATATCATAATAACTTCCAAATGATAATTATTACTTTATGATACCCCCTCGTAAGGTGCAATCTGCAGACTTCTACAATATCAGGTATTCAGAGGTTTAAGAAATGATGGGAAAATGTGTAAATCTGGATGGTGGCTATGTAGAGATAAGTTAACAACTACAAATCAAAACAAAATTTCTGTCAATTTTTAAAAAAAGATGTTAATTAAAGCTTTACGATACCCCCTTGTATTGTTATATAAAATTGCCATAATAAAATTCTGAATAAGTGCACTGAAAACAGATAAGCCTTTATCATCTGAAATCTGCATACTTGGACATAATACTTGAAAAATTGACCTCTTTCAAGATTCCACCAGAAAGTTAAGCATGTGTTTGAATGCCTCATATTGAAATGAATTTGAAATGCTTAAATTTTGTTGGATTGCATCAATTCCAAGAAGTAGTAAAATTGCATCAACTGCAAGAAATGTCCTTGTATGTCTTCCATAGTTCTAGCAGAAGAATGTGATAGAGGAATCCCATGAAATTTTTTTCAGGAAGTGATAAAACAAAAATGATGTATGTTTATAGCATGATTTTTTTTGGGGGGGGGGACAAAAATAAGGATGGCAAAAGTCACTTTCTAGTTATTTGTACTTGTTACTATTATTCTCTCAATTGCAGCAGGAAAGGGAAAAAAAATAAAAAGACTAGTTTGGAAGAAAGTGAAAGGAGGGGAAAGGCCAATGCTTTGGGAGGATTTGTTCTGTCCTACATGCTGACCCTGTTGTCGCTCAGCCTACTTTAGACTTAGTAATTAAAATTCTGATCAGGATTGACAACAGCCAATTAAGTGTCAGAAGAACAATCTGATAGACACTTCCTTCTGGGTCTATAGGCATTTTTAGATAAGTTTCATCTGTCATATCTGATTGTCAGAGATCATTTTCTCTGCTCATAAATGCCTGAATAAAAATCAATGCTTCTTTCAAAAATTCACTCAGGATGCAAAGGGAACA
Organism: Phrynosoma platyrhinos; assembly: GCA_020142125.1. Lineage (NCBI taxonomy): Eukaryota > Metazoa > Chordata > Lepidosauria > Squamata > Phrynosomatidae > Phrynosoma > Phrynosoma platyrhinos. The sequence goes on along the minus strand of CM034706.1, from coordinate 61,328,390 downwards.
TGGGATTTCCCATATGGTCATTGTGCAAAGTACATTTATGAATTTGGGATAATCTGTGAGGCTCTCTCAACACTGTTATACTGCTACCATTTTCAAAGGGATGGGAGTGTGGTCCAATTACACAGCTACTGTGATCTTTCCATCTCCCTAAAACTGAAACTGTTGTAGGTACCTAATTTACAACAGATCTGTCTCTTTTATAGGTGGCAGGTTATCTGTGGGCATGCTAGTAGACTGTTCTCTGCTTTCAGTGCTCCTTGCTAGTCATACTGACGACAGCACCTCATTGGTTGGGTCTCGTCCCTTCTTATCTTCGCCCCTCTCTAAGTCAATGACATGGACAATTCCAGACTTTAGGAGCAAATCATCAGTCTCTACATGGCTCCTGGTGTCTTCTACTTCAATGTATTTCCCTTTGGACTGCTGGTTTGATTTATTAAAGGCTTCTTTGAATCGGCGCTTGAATTCAGCATCAGGACAATAGACGTATTCATAGAGGGCACCCGCGAGAACTGCTCCTATAATTGGACCCACCCAGTATATCTACAAAATGGAAAGAGAGAGAGAGAGAGAAATGCAGATAAGTATGGATGAGGAACAATGTTTCAGAGAAACAGCAGGTTCTAAAGAGTATTTTGCATTTTTCCTTGAATAGCATAGTTAGCACCTACGTCTTCCCATGATACTGAACTGAAATATGGAACTTAGCAACCTCCTTGGCTTAGTTTACTTGTGTATGTTCATGTTAAAGTCACAGTGCACTTTCAAAGGGGACAGGCATCACGGACACATTATGTGAATGCCTAAATTCAGTCAAACCTCATGGACTGAAGCTTTGTGAGTGCCATGTGTGAGCAGGCTGGTAAATACACACCAAACATATCCTATGATATATTACATCTTATACCAAAGAAACATAAATACACTGAATGAATCATCATCGTTGTTGTCGTTGTCATCATCATCATCATCCCACCTTTACTCCCAAACTGGAACTTAGGGCAGCTTACAGTTTAAAACAGGAAAAATATCTAAAACATACAAAAAGTGAACATTCAAATGAAACTAGACTATTCACAATATTACAATTTAAACATGCACTTAAAAAAATAAAAAGGCAATTAAAAAAACACAAAACAAAAATGGATGCAGTTTAAAACAAAAAGATTCCCCTTAATAGTTGTTGTTGTTAACTGTTGTTAACTTTGAGTCAACTTCAGTTAACAGCAACCCTGTGGACGACGTTTTTAAGACCCATGGTCCTCAACCTCTCTGCTCAGGTTCTGCAGGCCCAGGCCCATGTACTCCCTGATCAAGTCTAACCATCTGGCATCTGGTATGTGGTATTCCTCTCTTTCTACTGCCTTCAACCTTAACTAGTCTTTTCTAATTATTCATTTTTCCTCATGATCTTGCCAAAGTATGACAGCCTCAGTTAGTCATCTTGGCTTCCAAAGAGTTCAGGCATGATCTTTTCTAGAACCCATTTGTCTTCTTGGCCATCTGTGGTATTCTCAGTATTTATCTCCAGCACCACATCTCAAATGAGTATGTTCTTCCTATTAGCTTTTTCACTGTCCAGCTCTCACATATACATGATGATGGGGAACCCAATGGCTTGGCCATTCCGATCAATACTTGAAGCAAGGTATGGGAACTCTTTGACTATTTCAATTTTCTCATTGTCTAGGATGAATTTTTGTAGATTTTCCATGGCCATTAAAGGTCATTCTTTAAAAGCTTTGTTTTAAAACCCTGCTAGAATAAAAAGGTCCTTGCCTGCTGACAAAAGGACAGTGAAATGGGGACCATTTGGTCTCCATTAGAAGATAGTTCCAGGGTCTAAGAATAGCCACTGAAAAGGCCCTGTCTTGCATCCCTACCAGCCTTGATTGAGAAGGTGGAGGAGGTGAAAGGAAGGTTTCATCTGAGGATGTTGGTGCCCAGAAAGGCTCATTTGAGGAGATACAATATTCCAGATACCCTAGACCTAAGTACTTTCGTGAATTTTAATTGGATTCTGCTCTGTTTATTGCTTGCCTTAGCATTGTCCCTCTTTTTGAATCAGTGTACAATAGCTTTCAATGAAACTCCATCACTACAATATATGAAGTGCTTGAGGTCAAAAAGGCTGGCTTGATAAATCCCAGTTGTCTTTGCAGTTTTCTAATGTGTGCTATTATAATCTCCTCTTTGTACCAAAACTGTAATTTGGGGGTAATTCAGAGGAACCCAAAATATTTACCTGGATTTAGGAAAGGTGCACTTCAATTACCTCCTTGCAGCAATGGCTGAAATCTAGCTGATTGGCTTAGCTGCCATGTAAGATTAAGTAATTTTTTGGGGGGTTGGGGGTATATTTTGTGGAATTAAAGTTCTCACACACTGTTTTGATACTGATTTGAAACAATAACAACACTTTTAAAACAGAGACAGGAATCATGCAGCCCTCTTGGTGATGTTGGACTGCAACTCCCAACATGCTTTACCACTGGCTGTAATGGCTAGGATGTTGGAAGATACAGTCCAATGACAGCTAAATGGATGTATGATTCTTAACCAGTTATAGGGTAATCCTATACACATCCCATTAAGTTCATGGGCCAATATTCCCAGGTAAGCAGATAAGTACTGAAGTCTTAATACTCTGATTCATGCGGAGCACTTGAATTCACAACATCAAAAGAATAGAAGAGATATATGAATTAACTGGCTTTAAGAGGCCAGATTTATAATTTTCCATTCATGTGTGTGAAAACAGCAATTTCATTTGTTAAGTTCTAAATAATAATAATAATAATAATAATAATAGTTTTTATTTATAGCCTGCCCCTCTGCCCAACAATCGAGGCGGGTTACAGCATTAAAAAACAACAGAGTTAAAACATCCCCCAATCCCTAATCCCAAAGCATAGTCACTTACCCAGTGATTTTCCCATTTCCCCATGATAACTGCAGGTCCAAATGACCTAGCAGGGTTCATGCTAGCACCTGTGTAGCTAATCTGCAATAAAAATAAGGAAAACTATTTATTTTTGAAAGGAAGAGTCATTGTTATAGATTTAACCTTGTTATCATTACATTGTAGTCCTGAATTTATTCTATTTTCACTTAATTGTCTTTGCTTTATCAGAATGATTTGTTTTGCAAAATGCCCCCCCCCCCCATATATTTGATATGCTGTGGCTTTTTCCAGGTACAGCTTTGAGGGCAAAGCTCTGGCTATGAAAACAACATAAGACAAGTTCACATTCCGTAATGCAAGTGTTATCAAGATGTAATCAACCTGTTGTTCCAAAACAATGGAAGGGAATCCCACACAACAAGTGAGCCCAGGATGATTTTAATGGACTGTTTATTTCTAATAGAAATGCATTTTAGTATTCACATAATACTTTTCAAAGTGTTCAAAAAAAGCCCATGAAAATTATTTCTGGGCATTATTAGATGGATAACCAAAACAGTCAAGAGGCTAGAACAATCCCTCTGAGAGCAAAGGAGAATTTCTGAGAAATTTCTGAGAAGAAATATCGTTTGGGTAGTGGTATAGCTATGGGGACAATGTAGGTGTTGTCTCCCAAATAAAAATTCCACTTCCCCCATGAAATTTTCCTTCAATCCTCAAATTTATAGCATTGCAGAGAATGAAACATTGATAATTGTATTTTCCCAGAACTTTTACATTTGCTGTATTCACATTTCCTTGGTAACTGTCCCTTTTTTTTGGATGCCTAAAGCTTTAATTCAAAATTCTTGACTGAAATTTTAAGTAATGGCAATGCCAGAAATTTGGGGACTGAAAGAAAATTTCATTGAGGGGGCAGAATGAGGTAATGCCCTCATTTTGTACACACCCCTTCCAGCTAAATTCTGTTATTTGGGGCTGTTTAGTTTTTTTAAAAAAAAGCCAAGCAAGGGAAGATATGATAATAGTCTATAACATTATGTGTGATGAAAGTGAAAAAGAGAAGCTTTTCTTTGTCTCTCACAGTAACAGAACTTAGAGAGAGATTTGCACTGTTACATTTTAAAATTCACTGTCATAAAATGCAGTGGTAGCTGCCACATTGGATGGCTTACAAAGGATACCAGACAAAGTCATGGAAGTGATGGTCACTAATGGTTACTAATTTGGCTGTCTGTATACAAACTTCTGTATCTGAGGCAGTATGCCTCTGTATATCAGTTGTTGCAAAACACAAGACAAAGTGTGGAGTGGCATATTCTGTATGAGGGCTTCTCAAAGGGGTGGTCCATGGACCGGTGCCAGTTGTTGATTTATGGTGAGTTTCCAGGGAAAAAAGAGCAATGCTTTTTGCCAATGGGACCAAATATGATACTAGTCCTTGGCACACTAGAGAGAAAAAAAATTGCTTGTCCCCCACATCAGATAGCTTGAGAAGCACTATCATAGACAACTGGCTGTCCAATGCATGAAAAGAATGCTAAATTAGATATCTGAATTGTTCTGATCCACAGAGGTCTTTGGATGTTTTTGTTACAGTTACCACTTCTACTGCAACAAACATGTAGATTTCATACCACATGTAGCATTAATATCCACTGAATATTTGCTATAGATGTAATCACTTTGAAGTAAGATTATTAATGAGCAAACTAAACTATTGCAACTACCTATAGTTTACAGCTGGTTGTCCAGCATAATTAAGGAAGTAGGAAGCAACTTACCGCAAACAAGTGTCCTATTGCAACAGACAGTCCAATTGCTAATGCTACTGAACCAGTGACATCACTTCGCTTAGAATCGCAGCTGGCAAAAATAGTAAAAACCAGCTGGAATGTAATTATCAGCTCCACCAATAGTCCATGGCCAGCAGAAAGATCTGAGTGTACCTGGAAAAAGGAAGCACACCAGAGATACATAAATAAAGTGTGAATATGTGGTGTGTATAAAAATACTATTTCCTCTACTTGGAGAAAAGCCACTTCATATCCAAGAGTGAACTTAAGAAAGGGAAAAAGAATGCAGAGTGAGTGAATGTAAATCTTCTACATAACATATTCTTCCTGTTGCATAGTGAAGATTGGAAAGCACTGGTTTGTACTGGTTCTGGTATTTAGTAGAGAAGTGCTATCTGATGGTGGTGCTCAAGGATTCTGGCCAAATTCACTGGCCATTGGCTTACTAAGGGCCCTTTGGCACCACAAAATTACAGCTCTGTTTCCAGTTTAACTGTCATAGCTGAACTCCATGAAATCTTGGGGTTTGCAGTTTAGTGAGGCATTATAGATTTTTGGCTGAGAACAATAAATGCCCTCCTGTAAAATACAAATCCTAGAATTCCACAGGATGTTGCCACTGTAGTTAAAATAGAATCATAGTATCTGAACAGGCCATAGGTTTCAGAAACTTCCATTTTGTCCCCCAAGCTTTTCAACTTCTATATCACTATTAAGGAAGGGAAACCTTTCTCCAAGTGTTTTGGCTTATGGTTCCCATCAGTCCCAACCACTTGTGAAGGACTGTGGGAATTAAAGCAAAGCAGCTTCATTTATATACTGCTTCATACCCCACTATGGGGTATCTAAGCGGTTTACAACTGTAAGCTCATTGCCCCCCAACAGTTGGGTACTCGTTTTAGCGATCTCAGAAGGATGCAGGCCTGAGTCTAGCCTGAGCCCTGGCTAGTACTGAACTCGCAACCTTGTGGTCTATGAGTGAGTGGCTGCAGTACAGGCATTTAACCCAAAATATCTGAAAGCCAAAGTTTCCCAATTCCTATTCTATATGAAATCTCTGGAAGAGATTTCCAAGTCTCTCTTGTCCATCAAAATCCAAAAAGTCTGCTGAAGTCCTAAATCATTGCCTATGATCTGTAATGAATAGGATGGAACCAAAACAGGGCACAGGGAAAAAACTAACTCAATCCAAGCAAGACAGAAATGCTTGTGATCAGTAGAATTTCTGTTCTGAAAACTGAAGTTCAGAATGGTAGCATTCTCTTCAAAAGCTCAGACTCACAGTCGAGAATTCCTCCTGCATCTGGGTTCCCATCCAAATTGTAGGCATGGTTGGAATGTCTTTGCTATATCCAGCTTGGACAGGTGACTAAATTGTGCCTGTTTCTAGAGAGATCAGCTCTAGCCATGGAAACACATACCTAATCTCACTGGATTACTGTAATGTGCTCTGTGTGAGACATTAATTTGGTAGCTTGCACTCAAGGATTTGCTCTTACATTGACTTATGCAGGAACAATGGCAATCAGAACAACCATATCTCAAAAGGAATGATGTAACCAAAGTTCTAGAGAATATGTTGTTGTTTTTTCAAAAGTTTGGTTCAGTTATATACAGATCACTCCACAAGGAGTGGACTAATTGTTCCTTGGAAATGCAGAATAAGAAAGAAATAATTCCAGACTGGTGATATCTTTGACATAGCGACTGCTTCCCTGTAACAATTTGCTTAACTCAACTACATATGGTCACACAAACTATACTGTATCAGCCCTTACTTCCTTCATACACCACCATTCCTGGGAATGAATGGAATGCTTCACTGTAATATCTGAAATGGGCCAACATGTTGGAATCTGTGATATTAGGTAGTTTTCCATCTGCTCAATGGAAATTCCATCTGCTTAATTTTTTTAAGTCCTTAAAAAAATCTGGTATCTACAATGCACACTTGTTGCTGACATGTTTCCAAGGCATGTATGAGTTTGAACAAAGAAATTCCCAGTCAGCATGACCAGTAGGAGTAGGAATGGTCAAAAATCATCCAATCATTGTGCTACTGGTTTTGCTCCCTATGATGTTCTCTTTCACAGTCTGGTTAATGGCAGCATCGTGAAGCTAATATATTAACCTGATTAACAGTTGATCAGCACTAGGGCATCAAGCCACACAACTGGGCTTCTGGTTATCATCATATAGGGTAAAACATAAATCATCTGATACAAGCTAGAATTGATGGGATGGGCACAGTAAAGCCCACATGTTACTTCTAGCCCTCTGGGGGCAGTATAGTCCCTACTCTCCACCCTCAATCCTCCCAATTCTGAATTAAAAAATCTCTATATTTTAGGAGCTATGGGGGTAATTTCACTACATTTTAGTTACCCTGGCCTGTTTTAGGAGAGTTGTCATTTCCAAACATAAATCTCTTCTTTTTAGATTAAATTTTCACATGATATTCTTATGACTTTTTTTCTTTAAGAAGGCTGTAATTTAAGTGTTCTATTATAAAACCATTAATTAGCTTGAATTCAATTAATTTCAATTTCAATTAAAAACAGGAAGCATGCAGTTCATGTGCATTTTAATATCCCGCAGCAAGGCTAACTGATGGGATTCCTTATTAGCAGAGAACAAAGCTTGAAAGTGAGGCATGGTCTATTTTAAAGAAGAGTAACATTTTCAGTTTGTAATATTTTCAATCATCATTAAAATGACATTACTATTTAATGGTGATAGTTTCACTAAAATTACATTTCATACCTGGGTGTTATATTGGAATATCAAACCATTTTGAAAAGTTCTTTAGAAAATATAATATCTGTTAAAGAACAATTGCTAACCATAAAGTAGAAACTGCCAGTAAGACAAATCAAAGCCATATAAGTAATTTCTTATTTTGAGTGCAAGTAAATTCTATCTACTATTCACCAAGAGTTGATACAAGCGGCCTTTCTGTGTGTTCCATGAGACCTTTTCTTTTATACAGTTGCTTTATAATGGAAATGTGTGTGTGTGTGTTGTGTGCAAATACATAAAACCTTTCCTTATGAATGAACTCATGAGTCACACAATAGCTTGTCTCTCAAGACCTGCTTTTTAAAGTATATCCTAAACTCATTAATCGAAATAGGTATCATGATGGCCTCTACCTCATGATGGAGTTGAGACTGAAGTTAAGATCACCATTGGGTAAGAACAGGGTTGCCAGGCCAGGATTATCTGAGGCCCTGAAATTTTTCTGCAAACACCTGAGACCTAGGCATGTCCCCTCACTTGTGTTATCACAGGATCCAGGTGATGTCATAGGTGGCAAGCTCTGGGGATGTCATATAGTACAGTATCATACATTAAGCATCAACTATAGTTGCACAAAAAACAACAACCCAACAACTTCAAGTCTAACAAATAAGGAAGGCATACACACACATGTCAAATATGGATGGGTTATACAGTCAAAGGTGAAATGTAGAGATGTGTGTGCGGAATTTTCCTCATGAGAACAACATCTAGTCAAACAAAGTGAATCTAGCACCAGATGGCTACACAGACATAAATAAAAACTTTCTCATAGATACAACTCATAGACACAGATTTTGTTATGAGGAAAGCAAGATAACAAATACATCAACATCATGAGATCATGGGAAAGGAGTCACATGGAGGATGATGGACGCCAAGAGGCTGTGTTAATACACATCATATAGGCATTATCCAATCAACATAGGGTTAACACCCAGAAGGTGGAGTATGGGAAGGGCCTAGAGTATCCTTTGTCTAGAATGTTTATAATTTAAGATGAGAGTGTGTACGTGTCTGGCAGTGGCTTTTTTTTTTAACCATGGAGCTTTTGGCTTGTAGTTTTTGAGTATGTTTATACTGCTTTTACAATGTAACTCCTGGATCTGGAAACATGGATCTGTAACTTCTTCTTAACTTTCAACTGCAACAAGTTGGGATCCTATGCTTTTGGGATTGTTAAAGATGTAATCTCTCATGGCTGAACTAGATAAGTCCATCACAATGGATTTTACTTAGTTATCTTATTTTTCTTTTATATGCATTAATAAACTATACTTTTGGACTTTACAATGTGTCTTCTTGACTGAGGAAGACAGGATCCTGAAGAAGGGAAGCTAAGCCAGTTGATGGTAAGAGATACAAAGTGGTTGTGGATCACAGCAGCCAGCTTGTCCTGCAGATTCTTCTGGGTGTCAAAGAGCATCACTGCAACACCCATCATCCACACACTGACAATTACTGAAACAGCACTCTTGCCCTGAGATATACTGAAAACTGGAGAAGAGGGGGCTCAGGCCCTGAGATCTGGCAACTCTATGTAAGAGATATAGTGGGCCCTTCCCATCCACAGGGGTTTGGTTCCAGGGCCCCAAATGGATGGCAAAAAAAAAAAAAAAAAAAAAAAAAGAAAAAGAAAAAAAGAAAGAAAAAAGAAGAAGAAGAATCATACGTATATTATTCAATGGAAGCAATGTGTATGTGAATGTGTCAGTTGCATTTGCCACCATTGAATAACATGGGACGTGGTGATTCTTGGGTGGTCAAATCCACAGATTGCCAGCCTGCCGATATAGAGGGTCCATTTTAGTTATATAAATAACAGGAGAAAACATTACCCCAACTTTAAAGCCATCATCTCAAAATATGTCCATTTAATTAACACTGAATATTTTGTAATTTGCACTATGATCTTATACATAAAGTAATTAAAGTAAATTTAGGATATATGAAGTCTTTCCATTTATGTTGTATGATCTCACCAATTTATACTAAATGGATGTTTTCATATATGAGGTTTAAATCACCCAGTGCTGTTTGTGAGACTGTTTAATAGTTGTCATCATGAAAACAAGTAAGGTATCTGTAATGGAAATGACCATTTTGGCCAGTGTTTATGTACAGTCAACCTTCTGTATCCACAGATTTTTTAATTCATGGATTCAAACATCCATGATTTGAAAATATTTTTAAAATTTCAAAAAGCAAATCTTCATTTGCTATTTTATACAAGGGTCACAATTTTACTGAGCCATTGCATTTAATAGGACTTGAGCATCCAAAGATGTTCTTATCCATAGTGGGGTCCTGGAGTCAAATCCCAGTGGATACCAAGGGCCCATTGTAATTCACATGTAAAACTACCCTGGTAAAAACTATCATAAGTATTACAAATAGCATGAAGCAAGAGCTGCCTTCACCTTCATCAACACAGGAAAGATGTCACAATTGTTTATTCTTACTTAATTAATCTGTTATTTTCTGCCAGTCATAGTGATGAACTATAATTCCCCATTCAAGGATTTCTGAAGATATCCTTACTTTTGATCAGTCCTTACTTTTTCCTATTTTTTTTTCACAGCTTGATGAAAAGCTATTCTATATTATCCATTATCTTCATAATCTATAAGCAAATCAATAGTGTGCCACAACAGACAAGTCACTGGATTTAAATCAAAGCTTTTCTGTACCATCAATGTTCTCACTGATAATATTTTAAAAAAACAACAACAGGAAACTTTCAATCCTCTTGCCCTACCTTGGTAACTCCAAGTCCTCCTACTACATTCTGGGGGGTGACAAGGTAGAGAATTCCTGCTCCTGCAATGGCACCAAGGCACTGGGCTGCAATGTAGAAGGCTGACTTGGCCAGACTGATCTTCCGAGTACAGACCATTGCAACAGTCACGGCAGGGTTAATATGGCCACCACTGATGTGTCCAATGCACTGTACCATTGTTGCAATGCTGAGTCCAAAGCAGAGAGAAATAAGAACCATGTCTACAGGCAGAGGTTTCTCAGCTCCACCCCAGTTGATTGTAGAACCAAGGCTGAGGAGCACAAAAATTAGCATTGCCATAAATTCTGCTGAAACAGCTTTCCAGAAGGGCTGAGTCCAGATGCCTTTAAATGCCACCATGATGGCCTCACACTTACACAGGTGTGCACACTTACTGTAAAGAAAAACAAAGCAACATCACCACCTCATCTAGAAATCTTGAGATTTGTTCCAAAAGCTCATGGCATCACTTGCAGAGGGATAGCAATACTGGCAAGCTAAACATGTATTCATAAATAACTAACAGCACATGACATTCAAAGGGAAAGAGAAGGAGGATGGTGGCATTCTAGCCCTTTCCTCCAGCCCACTTCCCATTGCTGTTCATCACATATGCTCCCTTACTTCTCCACAGCAACTCTTACTTCTACACGGCAATCTCCCCTTCAGGTTGCAGTCAATGCCATGGGAGGAGTGCAAGGTGGGTTTCCCCAAACCTGGTCATGCCTTTGGTTACCTGACAATACCAGGAAGGAGGTGAAGACTGTGTCCAACATTTTATCTATGAATCAGGAATGGAGGGAGAGAGGGGAATTTAAGTACTCTGGTGGTAAGGCCCAAGCCCTAATAAGTGCCTGAGCCCACCCTGACAGCTCCATCTTACACCAATGTAATTCATTAACTGGATGCCAGCCAATGTTTTCAAAATGGAAAACCAACTGCAAACTGTGAAAAGTGTGATGTGCAGTGCTGTTTCTGCAAAGAAGACTGTCTCTTTAAGGTTCTCCAGTCTTTGGAAAGAGAGTGTTGCCTGGAGGGATGGGCTAATGCACAATAGATCAATGTCCTCATCTGATCTCCGGATCCTGTCAGACATGTGGTCTGCTTAGGGCTATCCAAGGTCCTGTAATTCTTGTCTGAGGCTCTTTTGCTAACCCACTCTTTTTTAAAATTAGATTTTTAAAAATTCAAAGAAAGGGGAAAAATTGGAGAAGGAGGGAATATATAGGTCTACGCATATATTGAAGGGACATGGTGGCTCAAGTGGTTAAGACATTGACTCTTTTGATTGCAAGATCAGCAGGTTGGCAGTTAGAGGCCCAGCTGCCATGTGATGGGGTGAGCTCCCATCATTAGTCCCAGCTTCTTTCAACATAGCAGTTTGAAAGCATGCAAAGTAGATAAATAGGTACTACATTGGTGGGAAGGTAAAGAGCGTTCTGTTCAATCATGCTGGCCACATGATCACAGAGTACTCTTTGACAATGCTGGCTCTCCGGCTTAGTAATGGAGGTGAGCACTGTCCCCTATGGTCAGACATCACTTGACAACCTTGTCAACGGGGAATACTTTTAACTTTACCTACGCACATATATTATTATAAATATTTCCAAAAGCACATTTTCTTGAAGTTGGCATCTGTAAAATACATGTTCATCAGTAACTAATGTAGTGAGATCTGATCATTGGGCAGTAGCTGGGGAATGATTATCTTTCAATACCTGTTTTGTAAGTCTTTTAGCAACAGTAAGTGAACACAGAGTCCAACCACATTGACCATCTGTTAAATTCCACATCACAGGGATGTAATTTAAATGAACATACATGTGTACAAATGTCAAGTATTTCTGTAATTAAAAATTGATATGTTGTAATGCATTCACCCAATGTATTTATGGGCTTAGGTCTCCAACCTCCCTGACCACTGACTGCCTCTTACAGATTTCCTGGCACTGTCTGCCATTATTCTTCTGGAACTCTCTGTCACCACCTGATCTACTAGATTAAATTCTAGTTAGTTTCTCAATCCTGCCAATAATTTGCTATGTCTGTGGAGGGCAACTGTGGTCCTATAAATGTTTTCAGCATCTGCATCTTCAATAATTTCTCCCCACTGGCTATGCTGGCTAGAGCTAATGACAGCTGAAGGCCAAAAACACCTAGAGGCCAAATGCTGCCTGCCCTTATGCTATTTCAATGCAAGGAAGTCATATTTTTATTATGAATATCACTTCCTCTTACCACCTGATGGCAGTCCCAACTTAACATTAGTAAAACTTCCTGATAGAAAGAGCAGTTTAACAGGAGAACACGCTGCCTTGGACTGTGGTGGAGTCTCCCTCTTTGGAGGTTTTTTAGACAAGAGGTTACCTGTTGGGACTGCTTTGATTGTTTCTTCCTCTATGACAGAGGTTTGGACTGGTTGGTCCTTGTGGTCTCTTCCAACTTTATGATTCTATTATTCTCATTGAGACCAAGGAGCCCCAGCACATAAGCTATCCACCTTGCTATTCATATCAGTTTTCTTCAAGCCAGTATTCTCCAGATCTCATCCCATTAATTCAAAAGGTGACAGAACTCAGCATTAAGCAGGCAAAAAGATAAAAAAAGATACAAATGTGCAGATGTAGGTTTTATAGATGTGTACATCTCCACCACATACTCAAAACACTAGAATGCTATGCATTTCACAAACAGTTCTGGAGGATAGTTTTTTGTGGATTTTTCGGGCTGTGTGGCCATGTTCTAGAAGAGTTTCTTTCTGATGTTTCGCCAGCATCTGTGGCTGGCATCTTCAGAGAAGATGAAAATGCCAGCCACAGATGCTGGTGAAACGTCAGAAAGAAATTCTTCTAGAACATGGCCACACAGCCCGAAAAACCCACAAAAAACTATGGATGCTGGCCATGAAAGCTTACGACTTCACAGTTCTGGAGGAATTTGTCTAGGATTTGATAGCCTATTGAACTTTGCTGTGGTATTATTCACTTGCTTGACGGACTTAACTGGTAGTCAACTATGGTGACTTTAGTCTGATCCAGTAGCTCCAGAAAGACTAAGGGCCTTTGCAGACTGCCAGAAATAGTGCACATTAAATTGAGGCACTGCCCTGGCTCAGTGCTAGGGAGTCATGGGAATTGTATTTTTTTCTGAGACATTGAGCCTTCTCTGTCAGAGAGCTCTGATGTCACAATAAATTACAGTTCCCATGATTCCCTAGCACTGAGCTAGGGCAGTGCCTCAATTTAATGTGCACTATTTATGGCAGTCTGCAAAGGCCCTAAATCTTAATAAATACATTGGGTGAATGTGATGGAAAAGTGTTTTGGTTTCTTCCCCTATTTGCCCAAAACTAGTATCAAAGTTACAGTATCTTTTGGTCTAAAGGCCACATGGTCATTATGGTATGACATCACCATTCTCCTTGCTGTATACATTATTATTATTATTATTATTATTATTATTATTATTATTATTATTAATACCCTTCTCCTAGAACTGGGACTCAGGGTGGCTTACAACAATAATAAATTTTATTTATAGCCCATCTGTCCCTGAAGGATTGAGGCGGGTAACAATCATAAAAATACAACAATATAGCTATAAAACAACATAATAAAATAACATGATTCCCTTACCTCCAATTGAAAATTAAAATAGCATTAAATTACTGCAATAATTAAAATTCAATGCTAAAATATCAAATACTTTAAAAAGATAAAAATACTTAAAATACATTAAAACAATATAGCACCCCAGACCATTCTTTTAAAACATTGTTTTGGATGCCTTTCTGAAGAGGAAGGTTTTCACCTCTTGGTGGAAGGACATCAAAGAAGGGGCCATTCTGATCTCCCTGGGCAGGGAGTTCCAGAGTCTAGATGCAGCTCTGGAATAGGCCCTCTCTCGTGTCCCCACCAACCATGCTTGGTGGGATGGAGAGGAAGGCCTCCCCTGAAGATCTCAGAGCCCGGGACAGCTCATATAGGGCAATACAGTCTGCCAAATAGCCTGGACCTGAGGCACACAGGGCTTTAGAGGTCATCACCAGCACTTTGAATTGTGCCTGGAAACAAACTGGCAGCTAGTGGAGCTGTTTCAACAAGGCATTGTGTGATCTCTATAACCTGCCCCTGTTAGCAGCCTAGCTGCAGTTGTTTGGACCAGGTGAAGTTTCTGAACACTCTTCAACAGCAATCCTATGTAGAGCACATTACAGTAGTCCAAACATGATGTAACCAAGGCATGTACTACTGAGGCCAGATCTGGCATCTCAATGAATGGGTGCAGTTGGAGCACAAGTTTTAAATGTGTGAAAGCAGTCCTGGTCACTGCAGAGGCCTGGGTTTCCAGGTTCAAAGCTGAGTCCAGGATTACCCCCAAACTGCTAACCTGCATGTTCAGGGGGAGTGTAACCTCATCTAACACAGGCTGGATCCCTATTCCCTGATCCTCTGTCTCACCTGGATTAAATTTTAACTGATTTGCCCACATCCAGTCCACTACTGGTGACAGACACTGGTTTAGGACCAGGATAGCCTTCTTGGATTGAGGTGGAAAGGAGTAGTAGAGTGTCATTGGCATATTGATGACACCACACCCCAAAACTCCAGACAACATCTCCCAGAGGCTTCATGTATATGTTAAATAGCACAGGGGGCAACACAGAACCTTGAGGGACCCCACAGATCGATGGCCAGAGGGTCGAGCAGGAGTCCCCCAGCATCACCTTCTGGGTTCACCCCTCCAGGAAGGAATAGAGCCACTGTAAAACAGTATCTCCAAGTCCCATCCAAGAGAGGTGGTCCAGAAGTATACCTTGGTTGATGGTATCAAAAGCCTCTGAGAGGTCCAGTAGAACCAACAGGGACACACTCCCCCATCTAGTTATCTGTGTAAGTCATCCTCCAAGGCGACCAAGGCTGTATCTGTTCCGTAGCCAGGCCTGAAACCAGATTGAGATGGATCTAGATAATCCATTTCATCCAGAAACTCCTGGAGTTGGGAAGCCACCACACTTTTCAAAACCTTGCCCCAAAATGGTAGATTGGATACTGGCTGATAATTATTCATTATTGTGGGATCCAGGGTTGGCTTTTTAAACAGAGACCTCACAAGTGCCTCCTTTAGGCAAGATGGAACTCTGCCTTGTTGTATGGAGGCACTGACTACCTGCTTTACCCACTCTGCCAGTCCCCCTCTGGCCTGTTTAATAAACCAAGAAGGACAAGGGTCCCAGAGTGGTGGCTTTTACCCCTCCAAGGATCTTGTTCACATCATCAGGCTGCACAAGTTGAAAAGTATCCATTAGCACTGCACAGACAGGAGCCAAGGTTACATCCACTGGTACTGTATCAACTGTAGCATTCAAGTCAGAGCAGATCTGAGTGACTGAGTGCAAAATGCTTCCAAATTCTTCACAGCAGGCCTCCAAGTGGTGCATTTTCTACTTGAGGGTGAGTGTGTAAAAGACCCCTGACTACTCAGAACAGCTCTGCTGGACGGCTTTGTGCAGATGCAATTCTGGCAGCAAAAAATTAATTTCTTTGCTGCCCACATTGCCACAGAATAGGCCTTCAAATAGGTTCTAGCCCGTTTGGTCAGATTTACTCCGAGTCTTCCTCCAATGTCACTCTAGTCTCCATCTCACTTGCTTCATTGCCATCAATTCCCTGGAGAACCAGTGGGCTGGTTTGGCTCCGCTCCAAAAGAGGGGATGCCCAGGAGGAATTGTGTTCACGACCCTGGCCATTTCCTCATATGCATGGGTTGTATATATCGAAACCATAAACTATAAATTAACAAGGACTGGCTGGTACAGTTCCTCCAATAACATTTCTGATGCAGAAGCTACAAAGCTACCAAACTGCCTTAGAGTTTGCAAAATGGGAAGTCAACCAGCTGCAAGTGTAATTGGAAGGTATAACTTGTATAGCACATTGCCTTCCCTGGTGAACTATCAAATTTCAGAATCAGTGAGATTTTGAACTCTGGTAAGAAAGAGAGATCTTGGCAAAGATCTTTCATGAAGCAGGCAGAATATGGCATTCCACTTGTGCAGCTCTGTGGCCTTTCCCTACTCTGTCAGGACCCAAAAGAGGCTCCTATTGCTGTTTTTTACCAGTGGAAAAGTGAGAGAAGCAATTCAGAGAAGGAAGATTCCAGATTATGGAATGGCCTGCCGGATGAGATCCGTCATATCACCACCTTAAATAGCTTCAAAATGGCTGTTAAGACGAATCTCTTCCGGCAGGCCTTTCCTGAATAGGTACCC